>JADNRV010000566.1:0-24419 GCA_015499995.1 Flammula alnicola
TTGAGTCGCGTTGTCATATTGCTGAAGTTCCTACTGGATCCTGAAGGAGTAGTTGTGAAGCTCAGAGCGGACATGGCCTAAGGCGTGTTCCAAAGCCACAGGGTCTTGCGTATAGTCTGTTTTGCTGGAAGCAGCATTGTGAGCTTGGGCAAGCAATTCCGCTTCAATGAAGGGAGACAGGACCAACGCTGCATTTAAACAAAGAGTTAAGTATGATAAGAAAGAACAGAAGGGATAAGCGCTCGTACCACTAGAGGACGACGTGGTGTTACCATCTACTTTGGCCTTCTTGCCAGAACCGGCATACTTATTGGCCTTCTTGAGAGCCTTGCTAGTAGTATCGAGGCCGGGAACGGCATCGTACTCGAGCATAACAGTCTCAGCTCGCTTAGGCTAATAAAGAAAGGATTATAAGTATGAGGGGAAATGAAAAACGAGAGCTGGAGACGCACCTTATCATTAGGACTGTTAGTCTTGCGCTTGGGTTTCGTAGGCTTTGATGGAGGAGCACCGAATGGTATAACCTTCATGGTGAAAAGGTCGGGCACAGAGGAAGCATCATCGTCAACAAGCATCGCCTAAAAAAAAAGTGATAATGTTAGCGAAATATCGCAGGAGGCTGGGGAAAGTAAAAGTACCACATCATCCTGGTAACGAATGGTTAGCTCTGGGTTACTGATGGTAGAGGACACAAACTCCACCTCAGCAGAGTCACTGTCGACAAGCGCTTTGGACTTGTACAACCGTCCGCCGCGTTTCTCGAGCTAGTAGGTGCGAGGGTTGGCAGATAGACAAAAGAGAATGAAGGAAAGGAGGATAGAGGTACTCACCATCACGGATTCAGTAGGAGGCTTGGTAGAAGTCTTCTCGGCCGTGATAGGGGGCAATGTCTCAGGACTAGCAGTGTCACCGGTGGCAGGTGAAACCAGAAGTGGGGCTTGAGGAGCGGGAGCCTCTCTGGTCCGAAGAATAGCAAGGCATATATTATCCAATGCATTGTATTCAGGGGTACGGAGTGGAACGCATCCGAGCGCAGTGAACTTGGTGTTCAGGAACTGCGTCGCCTTCCGAAGATCAAAGACGATGTTGTGCAATGGCCGACCACCATTCAGAATGCTAGGGATTTGATTCTCCCTTTTTTTTTTTTTTTTTTTTTTTTTAATCATCAATTTTATACCGGTGCATGAAAGCAGTCCGGTCTCTAACTAATACAAACGAAGGCGGTAAACTACGTGTGCAAAAGAAAGAAGTTAGCTTGATGGTGAGCATGCGAGACGGCGCAGCCGCCTGAAACCCAGATAGGTAGTCTCGCAACTACAGATTGTCCGTCGTTGCGGCGTTGTTAACGCTACCGCACGAACGGCAGATAGGAGTGTTGGGATGAGAAGAGGGGTCACCCGAAAACGAAGAGAGCCTGCCAGACCCTCCCCGGTTCAATGGTAAAATTCACGTTGTAATAGCTAAGCAGGAGCCGAAGCCCCCACCGCCGTCCACCGAACTGGGTCCTCAATTTTTTTTTTTTTTTTTTTTTTTTTTAAATCAACAGTTTATATTCCGGTGCACGAAAGCAGTCCGGTCTCTAACTAATACAAATGAAGGCGGTGTACTATGCGTGCAAAAGAAAGAAGTTGGCTCGACGGCGAGCATGCGATGCGCGAACTGGGTCCTCCGTCAGCGGCGCATGACACCGGCTCAGAGAGTCGACGCCACCGGCCCTGGGACGACCAGGGCCCTAGGCACTTGCGGAACTTCACCGCCGCCAAACGGAAACACATCACGGGTAGTCGAGTAGATTTGACCGCGGCCCACTCCACGATCAGGATTGCCCCCCTCCCAGAGTCCCTCATCCTACTCCAGCGGGGTGCCGGGAGAAGGAGAACGCCGTAGGGTGCTCCAACAGATAAGTCGCCAGTTCCGAAATGAGTTTCGGCTTCCGGCGAGTCCAAGGCTGTTTCTTGCACTTGAATATATGATCGCGAGTCTGAGGATAAACCCCACACTCACAACCGAGGGCCCTAGGGTCATCGATTTTGAACCGCTTGTAGTACGAGCCGATCGGAGCATGATTCATGATTAAACGGCACATGCGGGCAAAGAGTGAAACACTCTGACTGCCAGCTTCAAGCCAAGGTCCCCCGCGAGTGGGACTAGGCTGACAAGGTCCCCGTTCAACCCTTGCAGCTCCATAAAGTTGGAGCCAAGCAGGAATGGCTGATCGGAAACTCTTTGTTTCCAATCTGCGCATGCCGATTTGTCCACAAAATCAGGGACGTACTGGAGACAGAGTTTGGTGGTAGGAACGACGGCAATGCCGCGCATACCAGCAACGAGATCATGGGCTTCATTTTGAATGTTCCACTCCATATCGGAGGGAGACTCGATAAAAGTAACCTTATGGTCAGGCGAGCGCCTGAACCACGGCTCAAGTATGCGACACACCATCAGTGACTGAGACTGGAAGGAGTGCGAAGTACGGAATGCACCTGTAATCCAGAGAGCAGCCTTACGCTGAACTTGCGTGAGCTGTTTGATGAGGCCCTTGTTACGGGCACCCTTGAAAAACCACATGTGATACCCATACGTGAATATGGGAATCACACATGTGCGATAAAGGAGGCGCTTCTGCATAGGCAGGAGCCCCCGAGTAGACAATCCAAGCATTCACATCGATACAACCGATGTGAACCCCTTGGTGGAATAATAACGCACATGCTCATGAAAGGAGAGCTTGCGGTCAAAATAAAAGCCCAAATAACGCCAAAATGGCTTGGGCTTGAGGTAATTAGCACGATCTCCGGTGTAGGGTGCATACCCGAGATTGATACTAGGGTTATAACTAGAGTGAGATCTATCAAAATGAAAGATCTCAGACTTGTCGTGCTCGAGTGCCAAAGCAAATGCCTTGAATAGCTCGAAGATAACAGCGTATGCCTTCTTGAGCATCGCAATATTATTATCCAGCCACTCATCTTGCACGATGAGTGTGCCGTCATCAACATACGAGAGGAGGTCGACCCTCAACCCAAGGTCGAGGCACCGCTTCTCGAACAGGCGCGTGATGGGTGCCAGGTAGATAGCCGACAGGACAGGGGACAAGGCCGATCCCTGGCCCACCCCCACGTCTGCCTGTAGTGCGTCTGACAAAAAGGAATTCCACGCATAGCGCGTCTTTCTTTCCACCAGATAAGATGCGAAAAACTTGACCACCAGGGGAGGAAAGCCAAGTTTCCGAAGAATAATCACAAGCGCATCGTGATTAAGTGAAGGGAAAAACTGAGCGAGATCAAAAGCGACCATGCTAGTCTTCAAACCCTTAGCCCACCCTGCACGCACAATGTGTATCAGGAAGAGCCCAGCATCCTCAGTGGAGCGCTGACGCACTCCACCCACCTGGTTAGGATGGAAAATATCCAGCCCGACTGCGTCGAACTGAATGCGATTCGAGATCATCTTCTTGATCAATTTACCAATGGTGTTCAGGAGAACAATAGGCCTGAATGCCTTAGGTGCAGAGTAGGACAGCTTATTCGGCTTGGGAATAATCACCGAAAGCGAGTCCTTAAATACCGATGGCCAATAACCCACACGCATGCAGGCATTGGCAATCGAGCGGAGAACCTCAACCGAATGAGGGTCGCGATGTACTATCCCCTTCAGATGGGACCAATTAACATGATCCGGACCCGGAGCAGACAGACCGGAGCACGCAGAGAGAGCCTCCGTGAGTTCCAGCGCAGAAAAGCGAACCCACTCCCTAACAGGAAGCGTAGGGAGAGAGTTCAACAAATTGGCATCAAACACTCTGTCAGACGCAGAGTTGTAGGTACCGTGGAGCGCGTCCCAAAGGGCGGGCATGTCGTTGCAAGGCTCGCCACGATAATGGAGAGCCTCACAAGGAGGAAGTTTGTGCTGTTGGACCCAGTTCATGAGGTCCCATGGGTGCTTGTTAGCAGACACGATTTCATGGATCCGTTGATCAAAGAACTCGCGCTTGACATCTCGGATGGTTTTCCGAAAGGATTTCCAGTCCTCGGGCAGGCGACTGCGCCGGAACGTGTCAAGGGCATCGGAGCACTCCTGGGTCCACCAGGGCTTAGATCGCCGGGTAACAAAGGACTCTTTGGCATGGGAATCCCATGCAGAAGAGAAGACCAACGCCACCGCTTGCGCAGCAGCCTCGATCTGTTCCTCGGTGTTAAGAGGGGCAGTCGGGTCAATGGCCTGGAGCCCAGAGCTGATAGAATTGATGAATGCTGGAACATCATCAGTAGGAAGAGACATCCGAACCGCCCTGTCAGGGGCGGGAGAGATGTCCAGTGTAGTCGAAATCGGAATATGATCCGATCTGAGTTGGATGTCCAGGCAGCGGACAGTAGTTTGGTCGATCACCTGGTTAGGTGGGATGAAAGCCAGATCGATCACCGTTTTGCGCTTGGTGTGATCTCTTGGTATATGCGTGGGCCCTGGATTGCCAAAAGCAGCCAGTTCAAGCCCAAGAATAGCAGCAGACTGCTGCAGTGAGAGAGCACATCCCTCCCGACCACTGTGACCTTCGTCCCAGTCCTCGGAGTGTGCGTTAAAGTTCCCGCCCATAAAGTGGAAGCGGGGAAGTGTAGTATTGTGGGCCTTGAGCCAATTAATGGCCCCATGGTCCGCGTCAGAATAGACATTCATCAAAAAAAGGTCTCGGCACTTGTTGAGAGTGACAGGACCTGTATATCGGGGTGATCAATCACATCCCTTCGTATAGACGGACGATACCGGGCCAACCTAGTCCAGATGTAGGGCATGACCCGGGGTCGCTCGTTTTTTTATTTTATTTTAATTTTTAAATCAACAATTTATATTCCGAAACTCGAACGCAGCTCAGACTCTAACTAATACAAACGAGTACGCTACAATACCCAATGCAAAAGAAAGAAATTGGTCGCTCGCAGGGGAGCGTGCGGCGCGCGCGAGCGCGACGCGGGCGAGACTGCACAGCAGCCTGAAACCCAAATGACGGACCTCGCAGCCCAGGAAATACAAACGCGCGGCGTTGTTAACGCTACCGAACGTAAGGTAAATATGGATTAAAGGGTGGACAGGGGGGTCACCCAGATGAAGTCAGAGCTTGCCCGGCTCTCCCCACTTTGTTGGCAAACTCGACGTTGTCGTTACACCATGGCGGGTCCTCCAAATGATGCATGCCATAGACTCAGAGAGTCACAAGCGAAGCCATGCAACGAACACGGCTGCGGCCCTCGCGGGATTTATCGCACCATAATGGAAACACCTGCGGGCACTAGGTCTTGGGCCAAGGCCCCGACGACACCTAGGATCACCCCCCATCCAGAGTCCTTCATCCGACTCCGGCTGGGGGCCGGTTGAAAGCAAACGCCGTAATATTGTCAGTCAAGAATTTCTCAAGACCCCACACTAGGTGCGGGGCCCTGTGAGGTAGCATCGGGAGCTTAGGGCACCCAACGAGATGATCGCGCGTCTGAGGATAAACCCCACACGTACAACCGAGAGCCAATGGATCGTCAATTTTGAACCGCTCGTAGTACGAGCCGATCGGAGCATGATTCGTGATAGCACGGCACATGCGGGCGAACAACTGAGAGTTGCGGCCGCCCACTTCAAGCCACGGCCCGCCGTGAATGGGGGTCGGATGGAGAGGATTACCCTTTAGATCCTCTAACTCCAAGAAATTGGAGCCAAGTAAATTGGGAACCTCGTCGACCTCTGTCGACCAGGCATCCTGCGCTACAGTATCGGCTTTATTCTTAAGCCAAGCAATAGATAAAGGGGTATTCGGTATAACAGGTACACCCGGAAACCCAAGGACGAGGTCATGAGCCTCTTGATGAATGTCCCACTCCATATCGGAGGGAGACTCTGCAAAAACGACCTTTCGGTTACCACCACCTTGGAACCATCGTTCAAGTGTCCGACAAACTATCAGAGAGGAACCCTGATGAGAGTGCGGGGAAGGATCAACGGCCATTCGAGCAGCATGCATCGAATCCGTGAAAATAACTATCCTGGTGACGTCTCCGAATGCTACCATTGCAGAGATGGCCACCGAGATGGCATCGAGCTCAGCGTCAGTGCTAATAGCTCATCCGGAAGAGTGGCATCTGGCCAAAACCAGAGCACCCTGCCATTTGATAACAATGCCGTTGGCGGCCTGCCAGGGCCCCGGGGGGACCGAGCCATCGACACCAGCATATGCGGTTCCTGGCTCATCGTCACACTTTTCTATGAGTTTGTCCAGTACAATTTTCCACGCAGCATCAGGGTCTTCGGCCCTGCTGATACGGGGTTTAGCCATCCATGTGAACCGGCTCGCATGCCGGTCCATTAGACGATATCCAGGCCTGGCGTCTGGAGCAAAAGGCTCCAGCTCTTCCAGACCAGCGGGGTGGAACAGTCCCGGGGTCGCTCATCGACAGTGGTGGGTGCACGGACCATTGCCAGCCAATCTGGGTGGTTCGGTGCGCCTATGACATCCTCGCCCTTTCTAGTTTTAGCAGACGGGGCGGTCCTTATGTGTCGCCAAGGGGGTTCTTGAACGAATATGATATCATAGATGTTGGTACATGTAGATAGTATTACATCCAGGGACATCCCGTCCCTGGCCACATTCCAGCTCAGCACCCGCACCTCATCCAGCATTGGTTGTACTGGCATTAAGCTACGTTATGTGAGCGATGGGTGGGACGACGATTTAACCAGAAATCACGTACCTCAGCATATTTAGCCTCGATCCACGGACGGTCGAAGCGGTGTCGCCAAAATGAGCAATGGCTCGAAGAGGCCCAATGATCTTTGCGGCACGAGGGGCACTGCGCAGTGTGGGGGCAGTCCGTACCGAGCGGAGTGCCTTTGGTTGGGGGCTTGGCCTCCGGGTGGGGTTTGCAGCACGAGGCAGCGATGCGATGAACATCGGCCTCGTGCGGGCCAGAGCAGCGCGCGCAGATCAGCTGGCACGCTTTGCAAGAATTCTTCAGGTGGCCCCACCTCCAGCATCGAGTGCATAGGGGGACTCCGGCGCTGACAGTGGTTGGGCGAATAAGAATCACCCTACCACGGAACATGAAGGTCTTGTTGATAAGACGCTTCGCGCGCTGACCCGATTGCGAGTCATAGATTTCAAAGAAGGCGTGAGCGGTAGAGCTCGCCTTCGAGTTGCGGATGACGCGAGGGGGGCCCGCGAGCATGATATCCATGGACAGAGGGGAGGCGAGCATCGCCATCTTCACCTCCGTGCCAGTGGTAGGGACCCTGGTGACATAGTCACTAAAGGCTGGTAGATCGAGAGCCTTGAGATAAGACTTCGAGGTGGGGAGCCCAACCCACACGTCAAGAGTGTCAGATTTGGGGGTGATAACATGGACAAATCCACGGATGATGTTGAGGTCGGCCTCGTTGGCCACACCAGAGGTAGCGAGGGATATACCCTCGTACGCACGAGAGGCAGACAGGACCCGAAGGGTCCTGGCTGCGTCTCGGAGTCCTTTGTCGATCTTGTCGCGAAGCTCGACGATTTTGCTGTCCTTGGGGCGCTGCCCAGGGCCAGAGTACTGGATCAGGACCTGCTTGCGAGTAGGTCCCGATGAGGTAAACGAAGGGGTGGTCTTCTGCTTCTTCGCAGACGATGGCCCCATTGGATCTGATCGGAATCGTTTATTGCCAGACAGTTCTGCCTGCATGGCAGGAACTCGAGGCGCAGGTGGATAATGAGGGGGTCCACCACCAAAGGCACCAGGGCCCATGGCGGCATTCCTCTGGGACAGCGGGTTGGCGGCGGCCATCTCAGCATAGCTGAGACGACTGCTCTTCCAGCCAGCTGGCCGAGGAGGAATAGGAGGCGGAGGCCTCAAGTAGGAATCTGCCGGCCTCTTGCGAGGCTGACGGGGGGCAGGGGCACCCTTCGAAGGCGCAGCCGGAGGCTGCGACTTCGGAGGTGCCTCTGCACCAGATGGCGCTGTAAACGCCGGCGCCCTAGCCTTGCCAGTGGACTTCCTAGTCCTGGGGGCGGGGGTCGCGGATGACATCCCAGTGTCCGTGTCAGTGTCCATGGGACCTGACCTGGGAGCACCAGGGAGGATGGAGGCCGTGGAGGCATGAATCGTCTCCTCATGAGGGGAGACCGAGGCCACAACCGTCGAAGTAAGTTCGTGGACGGTGCGATTACCGTCCGCATTGAGTGTAGTGGCTTCCCACCACGAAGATGAGTACACCGCTGAGATCAACCCAATGATGGACAATGCGAGAGGTCGAGAGACCTCTGAACCAGCAGTATCAAAGGCCTCGCCGCCGGAACGACGAAACCAGGACGATGCCATCTGGAGAGACTCAGAGAGTCGATGCATCACCTCGTCGTCTGTCTCCGGAGGTGCGGTGGTGCTATCGCGGGTAGAAGGGCCTGCAGAGGGGGCATCCTCCCCATACATGTCCTTGTCTTCATCGCCAGGATTGCCCTCTTCGCCATAGGGCACCTCACTGTCGTCGTGGATAACAGAGGACCTCGATCGAGGTCGATCGGGTCTCGGTGTGAGTTGCCTCGACTGCTGAGGAACTGGGGATGCATACACCTGCCTCTGGGGGGAGGCAGATGCAGTGGACTGCGCTGCTTGGACAGACGCAGTGGTAGAAGGGGCCAACGACGCAAGGAAGGCCTCTTGTGCAGCACGCTTCTCCTCTGGGGTCAGACCAGCCAGAGGATTAGCAGCAGGCGTGGCGGGCGATCAGGTAGATCGATCGCCACCACCTTTGGGATTCAGATTGGATTTAGGCGGCATTGCTTGCTAGTAGCTGAGCGCCCAAGAGCGCTCGACGGTGTGAAGCTGTGGGGGACGATGTTGCTGGTTGCTGGATTTGTTCCCATGGTCGACCGTAGTAGTTACTGGAAAAGGAGAGATCTTTGGGTTTGATTCTTCCAGGGCACCTATATGACAAAAGAATGATAAGCGAGCTTATGAAGAGATAAACAACACGTACTATAAAACGAAGGCAACAGAGACCTTCTTTCCAAAGCTCGCCAGGCTCGTTAACCTTGTCTTGACGACTAGGATGAGTACGGTGCAAGATACGCTGAGTCTCGAGATCAGCGTCGGCAAAAGAAGGGTTGAGTTCAGGGATTTTTTTTTTTTTTTTTTTTTTTTTTTTAAAAATCAACAATTTGTATACCGGTGCACGAACGCAGTCCGGACCCTATCTAATACAAGCGAGTACGCTACAATACCCAAAGCAAAAGAGAGGAGTTGGTTGCTCGCAGGGGAGCATGCGAGCGCGACGCGGGCGAGACTGCACAGCAGCCTGAAACCCAAATGACGGACCTCGCAGCCCAGGAAATACAAACGCGCGGCGTTGTTAACGCTACCGAACGTAAGGTAAATATGGATTAAAAGGGTGGACAGGGGGGTCACCCAGATGCGAGAAGAGCCTGCCAGGCCCTCCCCGATTAAATGGTAAAATCGACGTGGTCATAGCTAAGCAAGAACCGAAGTTCAAGCCGCCGTCCACCAAGCCGGGTCCGGAACGACACAGCGAAAGGCCCGACCCTGAAGGGTAGAGCCTCCCTAACCTGGAACAACCAGGTCCGCCAGCCTCTCGGCCATTGACTGTGCCGAGCCAACACTCACAGGCAGTGAGTCGCTTTGACCGCAGCACCACCCGCAAATGATATTGCCCCCCATCCAGAGTCCCTCATCCGACTCCGGCTGGGGGCCGGTTGAAAGCAAACGCCGTAACATTGTCAGTCAAAAATTTCTCAAGACCCCACACTAAGTGCGGGGCCCTGTGAGGTAGCATCGGGAGCTTCGGGCACCCAAAGAGATGGTCGCGCGTCTGAGGATAGACCCCACACGTACAACCGAGAGCAAGTGGATCATCGATTTTGAACCGCTCGTAGTACGAGCCGATCGGAGGATGATTCGTTATTACACGGCACATGCGGGCGAACAACTGAGAGTTGCGGCCGCCAACTTCAAGCCACGGCCCACCGCGAACGGGGGTCGGACGGAGAGGATTACCCTTTAGATCCTCTAACTCCAAGAAATTGGAGCCAAGTAAATTGGGAACCTCGTCGACCTCTGTCGACCAGGCATCCCGCGCTACAGTGTCGGCTTTATTCTTAAGCCAAGCGATAGATAGAGGGGTATCCGGTGTAACAGGTACGCCTGGAAACCCAAGGACGAGGTCATGAGCCTCTTGATGAATGTCCCACTCCATATCGGAGGGAGACTCTGCAAAAACGACCTTTCGGTTACCACCACCTTGGAACCATCGTTCAAGTGTCCGACAAACTATCAGAGAGGAACCCTGATGAGAGTGCGGGGAAGGATCAACGGCCATTCGAGCAGCATGCATCGAATCTGTGAAAATGACTATCCTGGTGACGTCTCCGAATGCTACCATAGCGGAGATGGCCACTGAGATGGCATCGAGCTCAGCGTCAGTGCTTATTGCCCGACCGGAAGAGTGGCATCTGGCCAAAACCAGAGCGCCCTGCCGTTTGATAACAACGCCGTTGGCGGCCTGCCAGGGCCCCGGAGGGACCGAGCCGTCGACACCAGCATATGCGGTACCTGGCTCATCGTCACACTTTTCGATGAGTTTGTCCAGTATGATTTTCCATGCAGCATCAGGGTCTTCGGCCCTGCTGGTACGGGGTTTAGCCATCCATGTAAACCGGCTCGCATGCCGGTCCATCAGACGATATCCAGGCCTGGCGTCAGGAGCAAAAGGCTCCAGCTCCTCCAGACCAGCGGGGTGGAACAATGCATTGCCCACAAGTCCGCCGCGCAACTTTTCACGTTGACGCTCGGTAAAGTTCGCAATCGCCATCTTGTGAGGGATGGCTTTTTTAAGTAGAGGCCCAGCCATGAAAGACCGGACCGGGTGTGTATCAGACAAGAGAGAAATCCGAGCAACTGCCCGAGAGTTCAACCTGTCCAAAAGTAAGGGCATGGGTAGAAGGCCAGCAAGGGCCTCGACGCCATACGAGGGAGAAGTGCGGAAGCACCCAGTAATCCAAAGCCCAGCCTTACGCTGGACATTGGTGAGTTGCGCAATAAGACCCTTATTCCGGGCCTTGCGGAAATACCACATGCGGTAGCCATAAGTAATTATGGGGATAACGCACGTGCGGTAGAGGAGGTGCTTAAGATGCGGCGGTAACCCTCTGGTAGAAGACCCCAGCATTCGCATCGACACGACCGACGTGAATCCTTTGGTGGAGTAGTATCTCACATGCTCCTTGAAAGTGAGCTTGCGATCAAAGTAAAACCCAAGATATCGCCAGAACGGCTTAGGCTTGAGCCATTTGCCTGCAGTGTAGGGTTCTTCACCCAAATCAATGGCAGGGTTATAAACTGAAGCCGTGTTGTCGAAGTGAAAAATCTCCGACTTCGCGTGCTCCAGAGCGAGAGCGAACTTGGTAAAAAGCTCAAATATAATCTTGTAAGCCTTACGAAGGTTTACAACATTGGGATCGAGTCCGGTCTCCTGAGAAATCAGGGTACCATCGTCAACATATGACAGAAGGTCAACCGCAAGATGAACCTCACGGCACCTTTTGTAGAAAAGACGCATGATAGGCGCCAAGTAAATAGCCGACAAGACAGGGGACAGGGCAGAGCCCTGTCCCACGCCCACGTCTGCCTGCAGAGGGTCTGACAGGAAGGAATTCCACGCATACTGCGTCTTCCTCTCTACCAGATAAGAACTGAAAAACTTGACCACCAAAGGCGGAAAGCCAAGCTTCCGGAGAATGATCACGAGAACCTCGTGATTAAGAGAAGGAAAGAACTGAGCAAGGTCAAAGGCAAGGACGCTAGTCCTCAACCCTTTTGCCCACCCAGCCCTTAACCATGTGTGTCAAAAACAGACCCGCATCCTCGGTGGAGCGCCCCCTGACGCCTCCAACCTGATTCGGGTGAAATATATCCTGCCTGACAGCGTCGAACTGAATGCGATTCGAGATCATTTTCTTGATGAGTTTCCCCACAGTATTCAGAAGCACAATGGGCCTGAACGCCTTAGGGGTGGAGTACGAGGGCTTGCCGGGTTTGGGGATAATAACCGACCTAGATTCCTTGAAAGGAGACGGCCAGTGACCCACACGCATGCAGGCATTAGCAATCGAGATAAGGACCTCCACAGAGTGGGGGTCCCGACGTACAATCTTCTTCAGGTGGGACCAATTGACATGATCCGGACCCGGAGAAGAAAGACCAGAACATGCAGAAAGTGCTTCCGTGAGTTCCAGCGGGGAGAATGGAGCCCATTCCCGAACGGGAAGTTGCGGGATGGACTCCAAGAGAGCAGCATCATATGTTCTATCTGACGCTGAGTTGTACGTGCCATGCAGGGCATCCCACAAGGCAGGCAAATCATTGCAAGGCTCTCCACGATACTGGATCGCCTCACTGGGAGGGAGCTTCCGTTGTTGGACCCAATTCATAAGGTCCCACGGTCGCTTATTAGTACCCGCGATCTCTCCAATGCGATCATCGAAGAAAACACGTTTCATTTCCCGGACTAACTTCCGAAAGGATTTCCAATTCTCGGGGGAGCAATCCCCACGAAATTTGAGCAGGGCGTCAGAGCACTCCTGGGACCACCAGGGCTTCGAATGCTTAGTAATAGAGGTCTCTTTAGCATGGGCAGACCATGCCTCTGAGAAAATCTGCGCCACTTCTTGAGCCGCAGTCTCAATCTGATCCTCGGTAGTCATCGGGGCTTTTGGATCTACAGCCGCAAGTCCCGAAGTGATAGATTTAACGAAGGCCTCAACAGACTCCGTAGGAAGAGACATCCGAACCGCCCCGTCAGGGGCGGGAAGGATGTCCAATGTAGTATAAATCGGGATGTGGTCCGATTTAAGCTGGATGTCCGGGCATCGGACAGTAGATTCATTCACAACCTGATCAGGGGGGAACAAAGGCCAGATCAATCACCGTGCTCCGCTTGGTGCAATCTCTCAGAATATGTGTGGGCCCAGGGTTGCCAAAAGCGGCAAGCTCGAGTCCAAGGATGGCCGCAGATTGTTGCAGCGATAAGGCACACCCCTCCCGAGCGGAACCAGGGTTCCAATCCGGAGAGTGTGCATTAAAATCTCCCATCATTAGATGACATCAGGGAAGATCTCGATCATGATCCCGGAGCCAGTTAATAGCTCCATGACTGGAATCTGAATACACGTTCAGAAGATAGAAGGAGCTCTCACCCGATGAGAGCGAGAGCACCATGATGTCGGGATGATCAATTATATCCCTTCGTTGAGCCGGGCGATACCGGGCCAACCTAGTCAAAACATAGGTCATGACCCGAGGTCGCTCGTCAGGGGTGGTGGGGCGCACCATGGCCAACCAATCTGGGTGGCTAGGCGCGCCGACTACATCTTCACCCTTTCTGCTCTTCGCAGACGGGGCGGTTCTTATGTGCCTCCATGGAGGCTCCTGGATGAATAACACATCGTATATATTTGTACAGGTGCTAAGGATTACATCGAGGGACATCCCGTCCCTCGCCACATTCCAACTCAAAATTCGTATCTCATCAAGCAGTTGTGCCTGCATTAAGCTACGTTCTGTGAGTAGAGTGCACGACGTTGATTCCAATAATCACGTACCTGGGCATATTTGGCATCGATCCATTCACGATCGTACCGGTTGTGCCAGAAATGACACTTTCTGTCGTAAGGTTTATGCGCGCCCTTACAATTAGGGCAGCGCGGGGCATGAGGGCAGTCCACCCCACCCGGAGTAGGTGGGATAGGTGGAGTTGCCTTAGGATTTCCCTTGCAACACGAAGCGGCAATACGATGTACCTCCTCCTCGTGTGGCCCAGAGCAATGAGCGCAGCGGGGCTGGGGAGCCCTGCAAACGTTAGATGGATGGCCCCACCTCTAGCATCTAGTGCAGAGAGGGACGCCAGGGTTGGCGCGCGCCGCAAGAATGCGGTAAGCCCTGCCACGGAACATGAAGGTCTTGTTGATAAGAGCCTTCGCGCGGGCTCCCGACTGAGAGTCCCAGATATTGATGAACGCCACACAAGTGGTGCTCGCCGGGGAGTTGCGCTTAATCCGAGGCTCGGATTTGAAAGGCGCGAAGACGGAAAGTGGAGAGGCAAGCACTAGTACCTACCACCCTTTATGATATACCTTAAACAAATGCCAGCACAGTCATCTGTATCCTCCCAAGTGTAGTTATGAAATGAAATGCCCTAGACAAATGAAATGAAATATTTTAATTTCTTTCCAGAGAATATATCATAACTGGTATGGAGATATTTCATAAATGTCTAGCTACTTATTTTATATCTATGTGGCAACTTTTTCATAACTTTTTCTTGCAATATTTCATAACTTCCTGGCTATTTCATTTCATATCTATAGGACAACTTTTTCATAATTCCCTATCAGTCTATTTTATTTATCATAGATAATTAAATACTTTATAGATCATGTGACTGGATTATGTAATTGATGGGAAAACTTAGAAATTGCCTTTTCCTTGCTCCTTCACCCATACTCTTATCAGATTATGGCCTCAAATTGAAAGTTATTTAAAAATCAGTCCAGCACCCCCTGCAGACAAGTGCAGACAATATTGCATTAATTTAGCCATTAAAACATGCATATTTTGCTTAATTAATAATGTAATCAGTTGTCTGGAAATAATAAAATAGACATAGGGGATTATGAAAAAGTTGTCCTATAGATATGAAATGAAATAACCAGGAAGTTATGAAATATTGCAAGAAAAAGTTATGAAAAAGTCGCCACATAGATATAACATAAGTAGCTAGACAGTTATGAAATATCTCCATACCAGTTATGATATATTCTCTGGTAAGAAATGAAACATATTTCATTTCATTTGTCTAAGCATTTCATTTCATAACTACACTTGGGAGGATACAGATGACTGTGCTGGCATTTGTTTAAGATTTATCATATAAATGGTAGGTACCACTCAGGCAAGAATTGCCATCTTCACTTCGGCCCCTGTGGTAAGGGTCTTACTGGCGAAATCGCCATAAGCAGGTAGGTCAAGTACCCGGAGGTACGAGGTGGAAGAAGGGAGGCTGACCGACACCTTGACAGTGTCAGACTCCGGAAGGATTCTATGCACCCACCCTCGAGCGATATCGAGATCGCTCTGGGTGGACACAAGGGCAGTGGCAAGAGAGATGCCATTGTATGCGTGCGAGGCAGACAGCACCCGATTGGCGCTGCCCGCATCGCGGAAAGCTTTGTCGATCTTGTGGACCAGGTCGATGAGTTTCGTGTCATGCAGCCTCGTGTAGGGGCCGCTAAACGCGAGGAGGATCTGCTTGCGTGACGGGCCAGCAGTGGTAAAAGAGGGGGTGCTTCTTCTGCCTCTTGGCAGCAGAAACCCGCTCATCGATGGCCGCTTGCATCGCAGGGACGCGGGGCGGAGGTGGATACCTGGCAAGAGCACTAGGGCCCATGGCAGGATCTCGTTGCGACAAAGGGTTGGCCGCCGCAAGCTCAGCAAACATGCGCTTACAGGGACCGGCGCTCCAAGGAACACCGGATTTCCAACCCTGAGGTCGAGGGGGAATAGGAGGCGGAGGCCTCAAGTAAGAATCCGCCGGCCTCCTGCGAGACTGGCGGGGAGCAGGAGGGCCCTGCTTCGGCGCAGCCAAAGACTGCGACGAAGCTGGGCCCACCTTGCTCGTGGGGGCTTTACCCTTCCCTTTATCCTGACGAGGAGGGGGGGGAGGGCGTGAGGTAGTGTCGGTCTCCATGGCAGACGACTCCGCATCACTAGAATGAGGGTCGATCTGGTCAAATGGGACGTCGGCGGGGCGCATGACAGTATCGTCTGGGCGTGAGATGGTCTCTGCGAGGACATACCCCAGAGAGAGGGCTTCGTCTCCGACGATGGACGCAGTGATGTCGGTCCATCCGGTAGATTCAGCTGCGGACACCAAGGAGGCGATCGCAGCAGCGAGATCAGTTGCTGGACGAGCAAGGGCATCGTCAGATGAACTCGGGTTTCCCCTCATCCATGCTGCAATGGCCCTCGCACTCCGGGACATATCATCGATTGCAGATGTGAGCTCACCCTCCAGGGCGGGATCTGCTGTCGATTGAGAAGCAGGAGGAGGAGTCGCCTCATAATCGAGAACGACATCCTCATCCCTGAGGTAATGGGACGGATCCTGCTGAGGTGGCAGGGCCGACGGAGTAAAGACAGGAGTGCGTTTGCGCTCACTGACTGGGATTTTGTCCCGCTGTTGCTGAGGGACAGTAGATGAGTACATCTGCCTCTGAGGAGAGGGAGATGCAGGGGTAGAGGCCTCTGCCGCCGCCGAAGCAGATGACGAGCCAACTCCAGGAGTGCGCCGAGGCGCAAATCCAGACAATCTCTCCGATGCGTGAGATCTGCTCGGCGGATCGCCACCAGAACCGGGTTTGGGGGGCATTGTAGTGTTATCTGTTGATTGGTAACGTAGCGCTCAGGAGCGCTCAACGAGGAGGAGCTGTGGGGGACGATGAAGGTGTTGCTGAGGTTGTTTCTCATGGTCGCACAAAGTGGTTACCGAATAAGGAGGAGATGGAAGCTGTTGTTTTACTGGTGGAAGAGACCGCGGCCAATTCTGACGACGAATTTGCATTGACTGCGAACCAGTTGAACCCACAAACTTAGCACATCAAGGCCAAAGCAGGCCGTTCGAAGAAAACAACAAAGTTCATTAGAATGTTGGATGGAGTGCGTCGTGAGGTCGCCCTGAGAAAGAAGACTGCCCGACATAATAGGTTCATATTCCCCTTTTTTATTATTATATTTTCTGACCAATTTTTTTTAGGATAGAACATATCCGTGTGGAGCCTGACCCACCAAAGGTATCAGAGCTCACAGCTATGCCAAAGTCTGTGCCGATCGACTGGTTTGAACCTGAATACTGGAACGACACTCTGACTCTGCGTGAGCGTGCGGACTTCATCAAAGGCGGGGTTTTTGTCGCACTACCACTCGAGCAACACTTCGAGATGTGGGGGAAGTGCAAGGCATGGAAGAATCTACCGGAGGCCGAGTTTATGCAAAAGTTCAGCAAGGATGTCTTGGCCTTGTATGAGATGCCAACGGAACAGGAGCTCCAGCAGCTGGAGGAATGGGATGAAGGGGAGAAAGCTGACGACATCGAGATTGACGAGGGCGAGGGCGAAGTGGAGGATGAATTGAGAGATGACATCGAGGATGCTTAACGAGATCGCAGATACTGAGGATTCCGGCCAATGTATGATATTTATCAAAATACATACAAGTTGATCTTGTACTACTAGGTTCTGTTGAACCCCAGCAAGTGCCTCAACTCCTTTCAAGGAATCTATGTCGGTTATTATCCCCAAACCCGGCAAGCCCTCGTACTCCACCCCTAAGGCGTTCAGGCCTATTGTGCTTCTGAACACTGTGGGGAAACTCATCGAGAAAATGATCTCGAATCGCATTCAGTTCGATGCTGTCGGACAGGATATATTTCACCCGAATCAGGTTGGAGGCGTCAGGGGACGCTCCACCGAGGATGCGGGTCTGTTTTTGACACACATGGTGAGGGCTGGGTGGGCGAAGGGGTTGAGGACTAGCGTCCTTGCCTTTGACCTTGCTCAGTTCTTTCCTTCTCTTAATCACGAGGTTCTCGTGATCATTCTCCGGAAGCTTGGCTTTCCGCCTTTGGTGGTCAAGTTTTTCAGTTCTTATCTGGTAGAGAGGAAGACGCAGTATGCGTGGAATTCCTTCCTGTCAGACCCTCTGCAGGCAGACGTGGGCGTGGGACAGGGCTCTGCCCTGTCCCCTGTCTTGTCGGCTATTTACTTGGCGCCTATCATGCGTCTTTTCTACAAAAGGTGCCGTGAGGTTCATCTTGCGGTTGACCTTCTGTCATATGTTGACGATGGTACCCTGATTTCTCAGGAGACCGGACTCGATCCCAATGTTGTAAACCTTCGTAAGGCTTACAAGATTATATTTGAGCTTTTTACCAAGTTCGCTCTCGCTCTGGAGCACGCGAAGTCGGAGATTTTTCACTTCGACAACACGGCTTCAGTTTATAACCCTGCCATTGATTTGGGTGAAGAACCCTACACTGCAGGCAAATGGCTCAAGCCTAAGCCGTTCTGGCGATATCTTGGGTTTTACTTTGATCGCAAGCTCACTTTCAAGGAGCATGTGAGATATTACTCCACCAAAGGGTTCACGTCGGTCGTCTCGATGCGAATGCTAGGGTCTTCTACCAGAGGGTTGCCGCCACATCTCAAGCGCCTCCTCTATCGCACGTGCGTTATCCCCATAATTACTGATGGTTACCGCATGTGGTATTTCCGCAAGGCCCGGAACAAGGGGCTTATTGCGCAACTTACCAACGTTCAGCGTAAGGCTGGGCTTTGGATTACTGGGTGCTTCCGCACTTCTCCCTCGCATGGCGTCGAGGCCCTTGCTGGCCTTCTGCCCATGCCCTTACTTTTGGACAGGTTGAACTCTCGGGCAGTTGCTCGGATCTCTCTCTTGTCTGATACACACCCGGTTCGGTCATTTATGGCTGGGCCCTTACTTAAGAGAGCCGTCCCTCACAAGATGGCGATTGAGAATTTTACCGAGCGTCAACGTGAAAAGTTGCGCGGCGGACTTGTGGGCAATGCATTGTTCCACCCCGCTGGTCTGGAGGAACTGGAGCCTTTTGCTCCAGACGCCAGGCCTGGATATCGTCTAATGGATCGGCATGCGAGCCGGTTTACATGGATGGCTAAACCCCGTATCAGCAGGGCCGAAGACCCTGATGCTGCGTGGAAAATCATACTGGACAAACTCATCGAAAAGTGTGACGATGAGCCAGGTACCGCATATGCTGGTGTCGACGGCTCGGTCCCTCCGGGGCCCTGGCAGGCCGCCAACGGCATTGTTATTAAACGGCAGGGTGCTCTGGTTTGGCCAGATGCCACTCTTCCGGGCGGGCAATAAGCACTGACGCTGAGCTCAATGCCATCTCGGTGGCCATCTCTGCAATGGTAGCGTTCGGAGACATCACCAGGATAATCATTTTCACGGATTCGATGCATGCTGCTCGAATGGCCGTTGATCCTTCCCCGCACTCTCATCAGGGTTCATCTCTGATAGTATGTAGGACACTTGAACGATGGTTCCAAGGTGGTGGTAACCGAAAGGTCGTTTTTGCAGAGTCTCCCTCCGATATGGAGTGGGACATCCATCAGGAGGCTCACGACCTCGTCCTTGGGTTTCCGGGTGTACCAGTTACACCGAATACCCCTTTATCTATCGCTTGGCTTAAGAATAAAGCCGACACTGTAGCGCGGGATGCCTGGTCGACAGAGGTCGACGAGGTTCCCAATTTACTTGGCTCCAACTTTTTGGAGTTAGAGGATCTAAAGGGTAATCCTCTCCGTCCGACCCCCGTTCGCGGTGGGCCGTGGCTTGAAGTCAGCGGCCGCAACTCTCAGTTGTTCGCCCGCATGTGCCGTGTAATAACGAATCATGCTCCGATCGGCTCGTACTACGAGCGGTTCAAAATCGATGATCCACTTGCTCTCAGTTGTACGTGTGGGGTTTATCCTCAGACGCGCGACCATCTCTTTGGGTGCCCGAAGCTCCCGATGCTACCTCACAGGGCCCCGCACTTAGTGTGGGGTCTTGAGAAATTTTTGACTGACAACGTTACGGCGTTTGCTTTCAACCGGCCCCCAGCCGGAGTCGGATAAGGGACTCTGGATGGGGGGCGATCCTAGGTGTCGTTGGGGCCTTGGCCCAAGACCTAGTGCCCGCAGGTGTTTCCATTATGGTGCGACAAATCCCGCGAGGGCCGCAGCCGTGTTCATTGCATGGCTTCGCTTGTGACTCTCTGAGTCTATGGCACGCATCATTTGGAGGACCCGCCATGGTGTAACGATAACGTCGAGTTTGCCAACAAAGTGGGGAGAGCCGGGCAAGCTCTGACTTCATCTGGGTGACCCCCCTGTCCACCCTTTAATCCATATTTACCTTACGTTCGGTAGCGTTAACAACGCCGCGCGTTTGTACTTCCTGGGCTGCGAGGTCCGCTATTTGGGTTTCAGGCTGCTGCGCAGTCTCGCCCGCGTCGCGCTCGCGCGCGCCGCATGCTCCCCTGCGAGCAACCAATTTCTTTTTTTTGCGATGAGTATTGTAGCGTACTCGTTTGTATTAGTTAGAGTCCGAGCTGCGTTCGAGTTTCGGAATATAAACTGTTGATTTAAAAAAAAAAAAAAAAAAAAAAAAAAAAAAAAAAAAAGCAAGTGCCTCAAGCATCCGCCGCTCTTGCATTGCCGCCGCCTCGCATCGTCGCCGCCCTTGTAGTAGCGTGATGCTCAGTGCTGCTTCCGCGTCCAAGCTCTGTGGCCATCAAGCATTACCTGTGAGGGCGAGGATGGTATCTACTATACGTACGCTCTTGTTTCTTTCTTTCCGTCATCTGGGTCATCAACTTCTCTCACAGCTTATCTCTTTCTTGATTGTTATAGACCCTCTCCTGAGTCCCTGGCTCACTAAATCGACTTGTGGACAGCTTAACGGGCTTCGAACTACGCCCGCCAACACAACTCGCCAGAGGCCGGACAGGAGCGGATGGATCGCCTCAACGTTCGCATACGCGTTCAACGGCGATGACAGCAGGATCGACGACAAGCAGACGACCAGCTGCTCAACATCATAGCACCAACGGAAGAATGTGATCGACTGCGGCGACAGCGCGGATCGACAACAGCGCGGCAGACGACCAGCTGCTCGACATCGTCGACAGCATGCGCGTGCGGTCTTGTGTCCTGCCGCTTGCTGACTCGGGTGCTCGCTGCGGCTCGTCGTGGAGTGGATGGAGGATGGGCGCGAGAATCGCTTTGGGCGAGGACTGCGCCAGGTGCCCACAACGTCGGTAACCAGCTCGGTACGTATGGTAACGTACCTTCCATCCCCGTGCATAGATCCATTCTAACCATCCCGTATAGGTGCACCTACGCCACTCCCTCCGCAATCTGCCAGCCATTTGAATGTTAAAGCACGATTCGTGTTGCATGTGCTTGAGGGCTAGGGAGATGACGGGATGGACCTGTAGACCATGGTAAGTTCCCATTTTCAACACGAAAATGAGATTCAGGTTGCTTACATAGCTATCTCGCTCCACAGGCTTCTCGTCCTCGTTGACGACCATGGCACTTCCGAACACAACTCAGCAATCACGTTTGACACATAACACGGAGGGCTGGGATATGGTGAGTATTCGACCACCAGAAATGGATACAGGACACTTACGATGCCTGCCTTGCAGCATTCTCGTCGTCCAGCCCCATTGTGCCAGCTTCATCCAAGAAATCGGCTATGCAACCGTCGAGAGCAGCCCAACAGCAGAGCCACGTACGACCTCCGCGTCGTCTGCTGTCCTTCAGCCAGGCTTTCGAGGTGCCGGTGGCGATATTGAGGAGGAGACGTACCCATCATGCTCAGAGCAGGGTAACGGAGGCACCTAGATGCCGCCGACCCTTCCTTCGAAAGATAATGGCGGATATGGGGGAAAAGAGCAGCCAATGCAGAGTCTATGAGGTAAGCCACCCTGGACATGGAATACGATGTTCAAGTACTCACTTGTTCTACATTTACCAGCTAACAACGATGACACCTCGCACTACTCCGTCTGCAACTGACCCGTCATTCGAACGTTGGGTACGACAAGTATAGCGTGTGGTTGAGGGCTCGGCGCAGCACAGAGATGATGGGATGGACTTGCAGACACCTGGTAAGTTCTCGTTTTTGGTAGCGGCAAGCTTTACTTACCTCGTTACTTAGGCCTCTCGTCCTCATCGATGACATCAGCACTGGCGAACACGACTCAGCAAGCTCGTTCGAGGGCAGAATACGGCGGCACATACCCATCGCACAGACCCAGGCAGTGCTTTATCCATTGTTCGTAGGCAGGCTTCGGTTCTGCCAGGCTTTCGCCGTTCCTGAACAGAAGGCCACTGGTGGCAGAATAGAGCCATTCCCAAACGCCTCCACTGCTCGCGAATCGTTTGATGGGTTGACCAGTGGCCCTGCGGGTTCTCAATCCCAGATCCGGCAGTGCTTCGTCTACACCGTCGACAATGAAAACGCGCATCAGGAACACGCTAACGACCCATCCAATCACAATATACCAATAGCGTATCATGAACAAGCGCCAGTCCATGCTCGCGGTTTAGGAGCTCTAGAAGCCGGCAATTCTCATGCAACGGGGACGGCTCATACGATTTACCACGACGACAAGAACCAACGGCCGCTGATGGATCGGTATGTCTCTCAATACGATGTCGTCCTGCTCATACGGGCGAAAGAGTGCGGGAATAGCGCTCCTGCATGTCTGACTGGTGTCAAGATTGCCAATCGTGAAGAAGATAATAGTTGGCCGGATGATGACGATGAGGGCGGGGCAGGGGTGAAGAACACAATCGAGGTTGTGAAGGAGAGTTGCTCATGTAGCGGGGAATTGGACGCGCTCGTTCTAGGCGGCAGGTCAGACTCTGCAGGCGGTGCTGATTCCATCTCTGTCAGCGGCAAGAGTCGGTCGTCGTCCAAGAGCCAGAGGCGGTCGTCTATTGTCACTTTCAGTGCTCTTTCCTCCTCGACTATGGCAGCTTCCGCCACTTCGATTCTTTCCGTCAATTCGGACACCCCTCGGCACGCTTGCGTCAACACTGTCAGACGGTTGCTCAACTAGCTCACGGAAATACATGACCAGCAGCAAGCAGTGCAGCGCAAGGAGTGGGATGTGTTCGTGAAGCAGAGGAGTAAAGTAAAGCTGCTCAAGATGAACAAAGCAGGTGAAGAGGATGAATTATCGCATAGTGAAGGTCTCATTGGGTTCGCCCAGCTCGGGCTGTCATCCAACCGCGACGAGAGGAAGGAATTCGTGATCGCCTATAGCAGGTAAATATATATTCTTTCCACTGTTGCCCTGTCCGCCCACTGTTGCCCTGTCTGTGTCGCTGACTATTGGTGGTGATCAGACGAAATCGGAGTGTGGGATATTTTCAAGGCATGAACCTCATTACTTCGACACTCCTGCTTGTGCATGCAGACGAGGAAGAGGCCTTTTGGATCCTTGCAGCTATCGTTGAACGTATCCTTCCTGAAGACTTCTTCTCGCTGTCCCTCTTGCCATCCCGGGCATGCCCTCTCGTCCTCCTCAATTTTGTCTCGTACAGCGGGTGAGGAGCAATACTGGGATAGAGTGCATGGCGTGGCGTATCACTCAGGGTTCACTCAGTATGGCCTTTCTCCACCGCTGCCTATTCCTTCGATTTATTGCCCAAGCCATACCCCCATGCCTCAAATCCCCCAGAGCATGATCCGACTCCCATTCAAGGTCTGCCAGGCTACAAGTACATAGACCCACAAATGCAGACCCTGCCGAATGTCCCCTCGTGGGGTTATGACCCAGCTATAGCCGGCATCGGTTGCCATCTCCTGGGCCATTTTTCCTCCGCGAGGATACTGCGTCGGGCAGATCTGGTAATCGCTACTGCCACCCCACCTTGTACGTGCAATCTCCCAATCATCCAGCGCACTCGTTGGAACACCCTGAGACGAACGTCTTGCAAAACCGTTATCCCCAGCTTTCGACCCCCACTAGTTCATCATCGCCTTCTAGTCATCACTCGGCCACCTTGGGGAATATTGATCCCTCCACATCCTCCATTTCTCACACCGGTGGCGATATAGAGGAGGAGTCGTGCTCGTTGCGCTCGGAGCACGGTATGCTGTTGGACAGAGAAGGAGGCATGCACGGTGGAGCTCAAGGGCTTGGCACAGCAGCAGGGCGACGACGGACGGACTTGCAGACGTATGGTCAGGTAAGTTCACATTGACAATGAGACTGGCGAATGTTACTTACGTTGTTCTTCAAGCTTCAAGCCTCGTGCCCTCCTTTACGACTGCAGCGTTATCTGTCTCACAGTACAGCCTTCTCGTCGTCCATCCGTGACCCGCATGAATCAGCTCCGCAACCATCAATAGCAGTGCACCAGCAGATGCCTGTATGAGCTCCATGTCGTCTGTCTGTAGTGTTGTTTCCTTTCGATTCGGCCATTTTTTCGAGGCATGGGTGGTGATATCGACGTTCATTCGATTTCTCAATGGCTATAAGATGCGCCTATCCTCGACTCGGGTGATCTTAGGATTCTACTGCCTGGTGAAGGCACTGTACTCAAGGATAAGCTTGTTAATCTACCATTGAATGGTCTCTCAATTCTTACAGTCATATCAAAGTGGATGGGCCCTACGTTTACAGACTGATTGTATATATTATCCACTTCCCTATCGCCTCCCTCTATTTAAAGCCCAACACACGACTAATGTTTCTTTTTCAATACCATAAGTTCCTTTTGGCCTCCGGAAAGT
>JADNRV010000567.1:0-24397 GCA_015499995.1 Flammula alnicola
CATGATCATCTTGATTAGAACCATTGAGCTAAAAAGAATTTCGGTCAGCTTAAGAATGAGACTATAATATTTCCAACTCACATCGCGGGGAAAAAGAACGATCATTATTTTTAAAGCCAGACGTCTGTTGCGCATCGCCGCAGGCTCTTGATTGGTCCTGGTTCTTGCTCTAGGTTGACGCGAGCTTCCAGCTTGACCCTGAGGCTGTGACATAGGAACACCGAAGGGTGTGCTCTGGCTGGGTGTGGCCGTTCTCGGCTGATAGGGAGTAATTGTTGGCATTGTGGGTGCAGGCTGAGTAAGGACTGGGGAGGCAGCGATACCAGAACTGGCTGGGTTGCAGGTGGCGCCATTTGATTCACGCTACTGAAAGAAAAATAAATCAGAACCCTCTCAACAATTCAATTTCGCAAACTTACTTCCGACTGGTAGAGGCTTGGAGAGGGTAGTGTTGACTGTAAGCTGCACTACAGTTGCACCTCTCATGAAACTGGTAATCTAGATTGTTTACTTGAATATCAGATCAACGACTCTCAACCACTTAAAACATACCTGTCTTTCGACACCAACACAGAGTAACACCGCCCAGGGGAGGCTGTCTACAGACACGCTGCACCCGCTTTGCTGTTGTTGGTGTCGAAAGACAGGTATGTTTTAAGTCGTTGAGAGTCGTTGATCTGATATTCAAGTAAACAATCTAGATTACCAGTTTTCATGAGAGGTGCAACTGTAGTGCACCTTACAGTCAACACTACCCTCTCCAAGCATCTACCAGTCGGAAGTAAGTTTGCGCAATTGAATTGTTGAGAGGGCTTTTGATTTATTTTTCTTGCAGTAGCGTGAATCAAATGGCGCCACCACCTGCAACCCAGCCAGTTCTGGTGTCGCTGCCTCCCCCAGTCCTTACTCAGCCGACACCCACAATGCCAACAATTACTCCCTATCAGCCGAGAACGGTCACACCCAGCCAGACCACACCCTTCGGCGTTCCTATGTCACAGCCTCCGGGTCAAGCTGGAAGCTCGCGTCAACCTAGAGCAAGAACCAGGACCAATCAAGAGCCTGCGGCGATGCGCAACAGACGTCTGGCATTGAAAATAATGATTGTTCTTTTTCCCCGCGATGTGAGTTGGAAATATTATAGTCTCATTCTTAAGCTGACCGAAATTCTTTTTAGCTCAATGGTTCTAATCAAGATGATCATGGCCTCCCAAACATCAGTCGCCTTAAAACAGGAGAGCAACATAATCTTGATCTCCAATTTCTTGTCGAACAAGGCCTTGCTACTACTGTCGAACTTACCGCCCAACGTGCCGACCATACCCTATTACCCCAAATTCAACAACATTTTGACAGCATGATAGCCAGGGCTGATTATCAATACCCGACCATCCACCTCGCCGACATGGATTTGGCACCGACAGCAGAATGCAGAGAGTCCAGACTTGCATTCTCAAAAATGATCTTCCGGCTTCTCAAAGTCGGCAATCTTTGCGGAACAGGACCTGCACTCACAGTTGACAAAACTGTTACTCACAGTTCCTTTACCTATGAGGCGCTAAAGACACGCTTTCACCGCCCAGTTATGAAGCACCCGATGGATACCTCTATTCAAGGAATACTTTATGTTTGTGAGTTTCTAATCTTTATTCTTTATTCATACATCGTCAGTAATAATTCTAAATTGATCTTTGACAGCGCCAAGGAGAAAACTGCAACTCGTTGGTCCTGTCGATGAGAACAAGGATGTGATGCATCATTGCTATACGGACTTTATCCTTGCACATCTGGAAAAATCTACGTACCAGGTGGATCTTGACGATGAAATCGCAGCACTCTCGCCAGAAGAACGTGAACAGACTTGGAGAAGCGAGTACCCACATAACTGCCGCACTACCTGTCCTCGCTCTGTCCAATCTAATGTATGGCGTGAAGAAGATGGAGTGAGCGATGACGACGATCGTGATATCGAGGGTTCATTTTTGATGGGCCTGGCTCAACGGCCTTTGCGAATTCCCCCATCTGCACCTTCATTGACAACACTCTCTCCTCTGTTCGGAAATTTGGACGTTGGACCTGCACCCATGAATCAAAACCCACCGAGTCCAACATTGCCACCAACATTGCCACCAACATTGCTGCCAACATCGGTCCCCTTTGGACCTCCACTTGCCCCTCTCCCTCAATCTGCTGGTGACGCTCAACCTGACAAACCTGTTGAATATCAGCCTTCAGACGGGCCTCCTGAATGGATGAATTTTCAGTTCTTTGAGGCGGCAATCCATCGCACACGCATGCCCATCATTCTTGACACGACGAAGCCTTTTGCGTCTCTGCAAACTCGGTCACTGCAGCTGCAGTGGGCTTGGTGAATGCCATCAAGGGCGTTAGACAAGACAAAAACACAAGACTAGTTACTTCAATTGTAGATATTGCTGACCGTACTCCAGATTTTACTGCAATCGAGCCAGTAGAAGTTGAACTCTCAAACATGTTCTCCTGGTGTCATTGGATATTCCGAGCGTAAGGATGCTTTTTACTCCCACTTGTCTATAGTTGACCTCATTTTATTTTCGCTTTAGTGGAGACCCAAATGACGATGATAACATCGGAAGTGCGGTCATGCGTGAGGTCCTCGCAGAGGCTCTTGTATTCTGCCAGAGTGCAGAAAATGATATAGTGGAACACTTGGGAAATTCTGACGATTATGTCGGTCTCAAGATATCTGCTGATGGTATTGTCCAGCAGGATACCCTGGACCTTTACTACGCTTTTGGTGCATTATGTGCTATCTTCATGATCAAAACACATGCCGCCCCAGAACCTTTCTCTCCTGCGTTTATTCTGGCTGCCCTCCAAGGCATTGATTCCATTCTTGAACCAGCCTGGATCGCATCTATATCCCCAGCAGTCTCCAAGATTCTCTCTTTGCTGCCTGCCAATCCTGAAGAGCCAATACCCAATGATCGTGCCTTGCGTGGCTTCGTTGAAGCCAACCTTGTAAACTCCAGAGTACGTTCATTACTCTTTTACTAAACTTCCTTTTTTTAACAAAATTTCCCAGTTCGAATCCATACAAAGAAGTCCTCCAGAGCAAAGGGCTCAAATTATCCGCATGCTTACCATCAATGCCCTCCTAGGGTCTTCGGAAAGGGTTGTTACTTCGTCCCCAGAATTTGCTGCCTTCTCTGCAGGTTTGGATCTATACTTAACTCCAAGCTTTCCTTCATTTAAAGAGGTGCATTCAATTTCAAAGTATGAGTTTCAAACGCCTGATAAGACCCTAGGCAATCAGTTCTTCTTCAAAGTACCTCCTCTCGCAGTGCTATAATCGCCGTATTACATCTGGCGAACAAGTCATCCCCCACCTGCACTTTTCGTACCATAGATCTGCGACACCGGACGTCATTCAGAGCGCCCAACATCTAATTCCACAAATTACTGCTGCCGTCAAACGCTACTTGCTGGGTAAAGGCCATCCCTTCCCTGATCGTGTCCATGGCCTCGCAAATCCAGATACCATTGGACAGGAAATGACCGATTCAGGTTTCAGGGCTCGGAGATTTGTCAAGGTTCTCAGCGGACTGGACATGATGCCCGTTGCTGACAAGCGATTCCAGGTCAGTCTTACAAACTTAAAACACTACTCTGTCCAATATCTGATGCACAGTTGCTTTAGGTGTCGCTTTATGAAGACATACGTGAAAAGGCACTCTTTAATGGAGAGTACAATGTGCGTTTTTTCCCCTTGTTCAAAACTAAGTTGCCTAACTTGAGATTCAGGCCACTACTGACTTCGTCCCACCTTTGCCCCACGCTTGCCTATACGACATTGACGTATGGGTTAACCAACCCCTCATTGACGCCCTCGCAACAGCTGATGCTCCTCTCGGCATGGACACGGAATTCGACTGGGCCCTCCATCTTGGAATAATGAAAATGGGAAACGATGGATTCAACGCATAAACATCAGCCCATCCCACACGACACTGTTCTGACTCAAAACCTCAAGTCTGTTTTCACCTGCACAGCCTGTACCGCAAACACGAACTCCAGAATTTCAACCTGCATAATGGACCTTTTCTGACGCTCATCGCTCCATGTAGACTCTTTTCCACCAGCTGCAAACTTCTTTCGCCATGTATACATTATCCGAATGCTCAATGCTCATGCTCATGCTCATGTACTCCCAGATATCATAACTGCTCAAGGGCACTTTAAAAAGCCACGTAGATTTCACTGTATATTTTTGCACGATTGCTGTATCCTCAAAAGCTTTGTACTTATTCACAACCAATATTACTCCTGACACTCTTTATTCTATGTACTGAAGTACAAATCCAAATTACAGCCACACCACCAACAATAGGCGTATTTTCACAGCCTGATAGTCACGTCGGAAATCCGGGGAAGCCTGCCTGAAGAGGAGAAGGAACACGATTGGCAGTGTTCGTAGGCTGCCATGGCGCCTCCTGGTGTTGGCATCGGTGGCTTAAGCTTGGAGGGTGGCAAAGCCATTCCGAGACCCAGAGAATCGAATTTGGAGAGGAAGGCTGGAGCGCGCCGTTCTTCCTCGAGTGTCTGCTTCGCCTGCAAAAAATCAACGTCTCAGTAAAATCCGAGTAATTCATATGTGATCCAACGACAAACCTTCTTCTCCTTCTCCAAAGCCTTGGCGACTTCCTCTGCCCATCGTTCGCTCTTCTCGCTCTTCTTCTTCTCCTCCTCGAGCTTCTCAGACCACTCCTTCTCCACATCCTCCTTCCTCAATGGCTCGCCCAAGTTCTCCTCGTACCCATCCACCGCAATTTCAAGCTCGCGAATGGTCTTCGTCTGCTCAGCAATCAACATGTCCTTCTCATCCGACAATGCATCCACGGGCAAGGGTGGTCGGGCAAGCAGCGAGGCTTCCAGCGACAAAATCTGGTTCGCCTGCGACTCGAGCTGCAGGCGCGCAGCGAGGAGCTCTTGTTGCAGCTGATATGGCGACATTTCAAAGTGGATCTTGACCGGCCTGACAGGCCTGTGTCGCCTTCCTTGCTCTCATCCACCGTGGCGCTGGTAAGGATGAGCTTCGTCAATTGCTGGATCCTGCCATTTAGATCGCGCATCGCTTTGGATTCGTCGATTTGCTGGAGATGACAACAATGAGCATTTTCAAAAACAGGATATTCAACAGGCAGACGAGAGATTTTACCTCGCGTGCGGAGAGTCGACTCGATCGGGCAGGCACTTCAGCCTCGTGTTCTGCAAGTCGGGCTTTCAGTTCCTCGATCTCTTTGCGGTATCGTTCAATAAGGGCATCAGTGTCGACCACCTCTTTCTTCTGGGCATGGAGCTATTCGCAGGCAAGGGTCAGCCTTCTATTCTTTGGAGGAAGAAACCAGAAGAAAAGAAAGAACCAGACATACTTGTACGCTCTTGATCCTCTTTGCAAAGAGTAACGTGCTCATACTTTCGGAAATGGCACCAGTGTCAGGATTAATTGTGCAAAGGTTGCAGCATGCGCGTCAGCTTCGAGTTGCGGTAGGGTACGCGGTCTGATTTCTTTTTGGCTGCATTGTCTGCTAATGTGCCGATTACCGTTCCGAGTGTGAGCAAGCTCGATCTCAATTTGAGCCAGGTGACTTTCCGATAATCAAACATTTTCGAACGCAGTTTCCAATTCTTAACAATCATCAGCTTAGTTGGAGTGCAGAATACAAAAAATTACCGTTTCTTTTTCCGAGACGAGGGCCCAAGCCATTTCGACGAGCAAGCATCTTCTTCTTGACCGGAGATCCTGGGCTTCCCTTGATTCGTCGTAAGCCTTGCGTGCAATATCGCAATATCGCATTTTTCTTTCAGAGTGTCCGTATAATCCTTCTTCGCAAGCAGGAATGTTGAGATAGTCGTGTTTTTCACCCCAGTGCCATGACCGGTATCCGCCGCTTTGCCTCCAAGTTCCACTGAGATGCCCGCCAGTATTGCGCTTTTCCAATAACGGGTGAACTTGAGCTCGAAAGGAATAGTACTGCCATTATGACCTGTAAAGATAAGAAGTTACGGAAAATACATTGTTCCATAATCAGCCAACTTACCGACGATGAAATTCAGCCGGCTTCCGAAATCGAAGGTAAGATATCATTATGCATGGCACATGAATTGATACTGCTCCAACCCTCTCGATGATGCCAAAATCAGCAACTCTCTAGCCCTGAATCAGACGATTGGGAAGAAATTGAGCAAGAGAAATCACGTACTCCAGTTCGACCCGTGGCTGCTCGTCTCCTCACTTCAATTTGTGGAATGTATGATTTTTCTAGATCTTCCCATTCTTCACGCGTAAAGGACCCAAGGCAAATACTCGAACTGGCCTTGCCGTTGCGCGACTTCCAGCTGATACTTGGCATCTTCCAATCTCTGCTTGGTTTCCTTGATCTTCTGCAACCGCGCCCGTTCTGAAAGCAAGAAGAAGAAATCATAAATATACATGTCAAAGGCATGTAGATATTCAGTATGAAGACGCACCAGCTTGCCACACGGAAGTCGACGCAGACGCTTCCTGCCGTTTCACGAGCAAATCATTTTCGACCTTGGTCCGCCTTTCGACGCTGAACACGTCCGTCTCCTTCTTCAAACTCTCCAGCTCGATTTGAAGCGTCATGATTTCCCGGTCAAGAGCCTCGAGTTCGTCAGGTTTAGACTCCTGAGCGAGACGCAGCAGAGCCGAAGCTGCTTCGTCAACCAGGTCGATGGCTTCATCTGGCAGGTACCGATCTGAGATATAACGTGCAGACTACACAGCAGCTAATTCAAACAAAAGAAATTAGTGAGACAAGGGGTCCATTCTCGGCAGTCATTGTGAAGAAAAGACTAACCTGTGACCAGAGCGCTATCAGCGATCTCGACTCTGTGATGAACCTCATATCTCGATTTCAGACCACGCAAAATTGATATCGTAGACGCGACTGTGGGCTCGTCGATAGTGACAAGTTGGAACCTCCGCTCGAGGGAGGCGTCTTTGCCGATAGTTTTACGATATTCGTCGGCTGTCGAGTAGGAGGTTGGTTATCAGCATTTGCACAGGTCAGCGCGCGAGGACGAAGAAACTTACGTGTGGTCGCTCCTACTAGTTGGAGGCCCCTCGCTAAGGCAGGCTTGATCATCTGTCCTGCGTCAATGCTGCCCTCTGCTTTGCCCAGGTTGAAGAGTGTGTCTGCGCAACAATGTTAACAATGTCATTGATGGCGTGATGGACCTAGTACTCACGAACTTCATCTATGAAACAGATGACTTTGCCACTCTGTGGATGGGAGGACAAGTTTATTATATTATAGAACAAACAAAGTAAGCCGAAACGCGTACCTCTTCCTCGATATCCCGTAGAAGGGCTGTGAATTTCTCCTCGAACTTCGAGATGGCACGAACACGCTAAAAAATGGTACCAGGGACGGCTGTGGAGTCCAGTGGTAAAGTTGCGGAACTTGTTTGGTTGAAAACGATAGCCGATAAAGGAACTGCGGTTCGGGTGTATACCTCAGAGTGCCACCGTTGAAATCCTCGCTAAATCCTCGAGGTGAAAGTCGATGCATGCAGCTGCAACTGGTAAAGCTTTGAAAGTTGTGGGTAAGGCTTTGAAAACACTAAAAGGAGCCAAATTAGTGTCATATATTTCTTTTGTTCTCAGTGCAGAAGGCCATGCCTCTGCGATGCTACACCTTTTCCTATACATGAGAAGAGACTGCGCTGATGCAGAAAGTCGCGCCTCGGCTACGCTGTATCTCTAGCATGGTGCTCTAGATTGTATTTAGGGTTTGGGTGTCATCCCCTAATAGTTCCAAAACCCTCCTCAGTGCAGAAGGCCATGCTGCACCTTTGCCCATACACGATGAGAGACTGTGGCTGATGCAGAAAGTCGCGCCTCGGCTACGCTGTATCTCTACCACTGTGCTCTGAAATGTATGTAGCATTCAGGAGCTTTTTATTTCATCGTGTATATCTCCAAAATCTTTTCTAACAGCGTCATTGATTCTACGTTTAGTTTAACCATGTCTATTATCTCCGAGGTAGAGCTTCCTTACGTCGACAGTGCAGTAAGTCTTTTCTATCTGAAGAGAGACGTAGATAAGTTGGAGAATTGGTGCAATAACACACTTGTGTTATAGGTACCACCCGAGCACATTCATGAAGTCCTTGAAAATGTCGATTGGAATATTCTCTTTGAAACGGCACTACTGTTGGAAGCAGATCCTGGCGCTCGTCAATCTAGCATTTCCGGTAATTCTAAATTGAACACCACCTCCAAATTCACTTTGGAACCCAATCATAAAACCCATGGGCCTCAATCACACAGGGAGAGTGTCAAAGAGAGGCGAAGGCAAAAGCGTCTGAATAGTTCCGAGAAGCATGAGGCTCGCAAACTCTACTTGAAAGAAAAAAATCATGGAAAAGCAGAACACATATCGCTGGGCGACCTTGATATCGCTGAGCTGCCTCATTCAAACCAAGCATATATTGGCCGCCGGGGTGATAGCTACAAACTTGATGAGACGCTGGAAAGCCTGCTGTCCAAAGGATTTCAATTAATCGAGTCGGATGGGTATGTCATCATATTTTATTTAACGAACTTGGGAATTTACCACTATCAATCTGTAGAAAACCACACTCCTTTGGTGATGCACATGGCCGTGTCCATGTTGCTTTCGCACCATGCACCAAAGGGATGTCCGATGTCAACAGCGCGCTCATTGAAGACATGAGCACAGCGCAGTCGCAAATTGATTTTACAGCCTCCAATGCAACACAGCCCAAGACTGATGGCTCTGATGAGCCTCGTCGTGGTGATTTCCCAACAATATCAGTTGGGATCTCACATGGACAAGGTCAAAGTGTAAGTGGTTCTGTTTCGAGCCCATTCAGCAGAAGCGACATATATTTACATTATCCAACAGTACCCGAAGAATTTGGAGCAGACGGTGCAAAACCAGAAAGCTTTAGATTCCCTTCTCGGAAGTACTAGCGTCAAACGAGTTGCCATTATGCAAAGCCGTATGTGAATCTCTCCAACCTTATGCAAATTCATTAAACAAATCAAATATAGAACTGTATAAATCATGGATGCCACAACTTCATGACGCCTCAGAAGAGCTTTTGGATAAGCTCGAAGCCTGGAAGCCTACGCGACCGAAGAGGAATTGGAAACCCATCCATCGTAATTTTCAAGGCAGTGTTTTCGCTGCAACAACCTTTAATTTTGGTCCAGACGTTGTATGCCATGCCCATCGCGATCACCTCAATTGGGTCATAGGCGGTTGTGCAATCACATCTGGTGGTATTTTCGACTACACAAAAGGAGGCCACCTTGTCCTTATCGACCTGAAGCTCATTTTCGAATTCCCGCCTGGCTCAACCATTATTATCCCATCTGCGATGGTCACCCATGCAAACCTGCCAATTGCACCTCATGAGCACAGAATTTCTGTGACGCAGTATACAGCAGGGGGTTTATTCCGGTTCGTCGACTATGGATATCGAACTGCGAAGACATTTTTGAAACGTGATCAAAAGGGAAAGGGGAAGAAAGATCGAGAATGTGAGCAGCGCTGGGCAGAACAGCTGAGGATGTATGAGACAAAGGAAGAAAAGGGCAGTGATTAACAGTCTGTTCAAATCGAAGTAATAGTAACGGCTCCAGCTGTGATTTCATAAATTAATACTGCTTATTTCACGGAGGTCAAAAAAGTCAACGAACCGGAAACTGCAACTGCCGCGGAAATCGCTGGGTGGTCGAATTGTTCAATAACCGTTGTAGCCCCAAACATAGACAAGCCTAAAACATAACTAGTTAGCCTCTTAACTTAACACAAAGATGATGCGTACCTGGCCCAAATTGTTCTGCCCAGCTGCCCACAAAGTGCCGTCGCTCCCAACCAGTAACGTGTGATTCCTACCACAGGCCGCATGAAGGAACTTGGTACCCTTTGGAGCTCCCAAATCCGACGGCTTGAAAGACGCGGCGCGTTCTCGGATATATATATTCGACGTCTGGAAAGCCCAACGCTCCAAAACCGTTGCATCCGAACAATCAAGCGTTGCCCTCTATATCGAAGACTACGAAGTGACAACCGCTGCATGTACATGCAAACGAGCGACGGTGAAGAGACCGCGAGCGGCTAGCTGTGAACGGACTACTATTCTCCTTACCTGAGCTATTTTTAGCACTTAGTAAAGCTTATACCGTAGTCTAAATGTTACAAGTCCGGACATTACAATGACAAGACTACTAAGGACTAGAGGAAACTATACAAGATAACGAGGAATGCGCGGTTTAATAAAGACATTATCATTAGTAACTATTGAGATAACAGTCAATACATCTAATGAAGTGTACGGAATAGGCGCCTTTCAGTAATATCTTAACCATCCGGCCTATACAGCGAGGGCGCGGGTCTCTAGATTAAAGAACGGACATCTAGGCACACTACAGGACAGGTCGCGTGACATTGCCGAAGGCACCGAGGACAGTGGAGCAGCGGGGTAAAGCAGACGCCCATAGACGCGCCTGTAGCAACGCCGATCAAAGCTCGGATCAAAGGGATACCAAATTGGGAACACATACCATATCGGGTAATAACTTGGTACAGGAAGATTTCCGGGGTGCATAACTCGACACAGCGAGATCCCAGATGCACGCCGAGAGTACCAGAGTATCGGGTACGGAGGACAAAGGGTTACAACCCTAATCACGAGGATTATCACGGACAGAACAGGTGAGGATTGCCCGAGCGTCTCCGACGAGATGTAAGCGCGTCTATGCTCCGGTCAGTCGATAGCCAATGACAAGACAAGATACCAATGAAAACGAAAGGTCACGAGCCTGTATACCACGCGGTCGAGGAGGAGTAAGTCTTAGGCGCTTAAGTTAGCCGAGCCGACGACGATCTGAGCTCCCGATCCAACCAAAAAGGCATGATTGAGCGGACGCGCACGGAAACTGTACTCCACAAGGCCGCCGCTCGCGCACAAATGCCCATGAAATCTCTATATTCTCGTCATTGCGTCTATGTAATAATATATCGTCTCAGTAGTATATAAGCAGCCCTGTAACACCGTAGAATAGAAGCAATTTACCACCCACGAGATACAAGCGCTTAAGAATTATATCTTAAGTGTTTCACCTCTAAGTACCAAGTAGCTTCAAAGCGAGAGTCCCATAATATAAAAAGAAACCAAGTAACGATATAAACGAACTGTTAAGATGAGAACGCGTGTCTAAGTGATTCGCCAAGACAAGTAAAGAGAGTTATAAGCCAAGGAACCTGTCTAAGTGACTTGTTCAAAACCTACCCTTTGTCAAAGGACATCTGGGGACCTGGACTGTAGTGTCGGTAGACAAAGCGTCTACGCGCCTCTGGCCATTGTTAAGGGACTGTAGTGTCGGCGGATAAGACATCTGCGCGCCTCTTTCCACAAGTATAGTTTTTGAGACAAGTAAAGACAAGTTAAAGGGCATAGAGCCATCTTCTCAATTGGAGAACAAGACAAAGCAAGATCAGTTAGCAGTTTGTGCATAGAGCACTAGTTTCCGAGTACCAGACCAGAATTTACACAAGTCTATTGGACTTAAAACGACCCATTGACTATAAACGCGCCTAAGGCCTTGCCTGAGCCGTTGCATAGTTAAACACCTTCTTTTATCGCACACCTACTATCAGGTATCGATATTATAAAACTATTATCCTCCCCTTGGATGAACTAAGTCAACTAAACATTGATTTGGGTGTTTGAGTGTAGTAAAGTAGTTATTTAAAAGTGAAGCAAGTCGGATTTGATAGTATCTCTCTAATAGACATTACAAAGTCTATTGAAAGCGACTACTTGATTATCTAGTAGTTCACACACACCCCGCACTAAGCATCTTTATCTGGAGCCCACCGCGAGGGGGGTTTCTAAGATATTTGATACAAGGTTGTGGTAAAAGAGGCGTCGATTATTCGTACAGAAAGTCGTGCTTCAACCTGTATAGGATTTGAATCGTTCAAACGGTGAAAACCATACAAAATTGAGGGCTCAAGTAATCCTAATAAGGGGAACAAGAGCGCCAATAAACCAGCGTCAGCAGTTGCTTCCTCATCAAAAGCACCAGCAGCACGCACCACTTATAATTCTATAAGGGCAGGAACAGAACCCCTACCTTTACCGTTACCAAAGAAAAGAGAACCTTTCTCGAAAGAGAAAACCCGCTCGGACTATAGCCAGAAAGTCAGATCCTTAAATAATATTCAAAGCGCACCTCGCAGGATATTATCCAGGACGGCTTCTGTACCTACACAAAGAGCGACCTCCCCACCAGAAGAGGAAGAGGAAGATATTACCCAAGAACTTTTCCAGGCGCCAAACGTACCAACTAGATCTACTAAAATGGGTATGCCAGCACCAGGAACAAGAGATGCGCCGAAGTTTGATCCAGACAAGGAGTCCGAATTGCTGAGATTTATATCTCGCATGGAGGATCTCTATTCTACCCATTCGATCACGGATGACAAGGAGAAAATAAGGCTACTAGGCAAATATGCCCAGCGGAAACTGAAGCAGAATGGAGCGCATTTGACGAGTACAAAGCCGGAGCCTGGAAAGCGTTTAGAGACGAAGTCATAAAAAGCTATCCAGAAGCTGCCGCACTCGAAAGAGGCTCGCTTTACGGTTCAAAAAGATATGCGCAGAGAAAGCCGGGCGGCATGGGATTCCTAGGCAAGACCTTCATGCTCTATTAAGTCTGAAACGAGCGTTCGTTGCAGAAGCCGAAAAACTGTTGGTGACCCCAGCGCTTATGTCAATAAAGAGCTAGTGACGGAGTTCCTAGGATGCCTGTCGGAAGAATTTCAGCAAAGACTGAAAGACAAGATGGACGATTTGGCAGACGCAAAGGGAGCGTCTACAAGCGCGACGACAGCAACAACAGCTGCTGGAGAAACCAGGGTAGAAGATCGCTACAAATGGAAGGAAGTAATCGAAACCGCGGTTATCATAGCGAGACGGTCCTCACAGCCGCTCGAAAGGATGAGCGAGGATTTGGTTCGCGGAGTTTCGGGCGAACGAAGAGAAGACACTATTAAAATGGAGGAGACTGTAGCCAGACTGGCGGATTCCCTAAAAATCCAACAGCAGCAGCAACAGGAGATGCGACAGTACAGCCAAGTGATGGACCGACGCTTTGAGCAGCTAATCTCAGCAATAAAAACTCAAGCGATCCAGCCACAGGCAGGAACCTCGCAACCTTACTCTTACCAACAACAATACCCAAGGAATAATGCGTATAGCCCAGGAGCTAGTAATAGCAGACAGTATCCCGATGGGTGCTACTATTGCAAAGAAATGGGGCACAGGATGCACGAGTGTCCGCACGCGCTTAAACACTTGGATCTGAAATGGATAAAGCGCATAGACAGGTGGTTGAAGCTACCTGATGGTTCCCCACTACCTACAGACGGTGAGAAATCGCGCAAGGAAGTAGTGGAACAATTGTATAAAACTAGGCCGGGTATTATACCAATGGCGAAAGTAAATATGCAATCCTTCTATCAGGGAAGCGACCAAAACCAGGATATGATGCTACAAGACATGCAGGACCCAAGGGTTTCGCAACTATTGAATGGGTTAGCGCAGCTATTAGGAAGAGAGACCGTGGATAGAATGATAGCGGAAGAAAGGGAGCCCTCACCCCTGGATGGGATTGAGGAGGAAGAAGAGAACTGTCGGGTTTTTGAATAGTTCAAGGATGGGAAAGCCTGGGACTGCGAAGAAACCGACCTCTTCCGGAAGACCCAAGGCCCCTGAGGACAGAAACCGCAAGAGTCGAGTAGAAATAGAAGAATCAGAAGATGAGGAGAGCGATGAGCAAGAGGAGGAGGACGTGCGGAGAGGTCCACCCCGAAGAAGCAAAAGAGATCAGGTAGCGCCCAAGGTATTACCTAAAGCGGTAATTGATCCACCAAGGCCCAAGGAGTTGCCATATGTGGACGTCCCAGCATTACGATATGTTACACGACCCACAGGCGCGCCTAAGCCTAGAGATGTAGAAACGAGACCGGGGCCGGCATACAAAAACCGTGCACCCATAGAAGATGAAGTCGACTCGGAAAAGATATTGGCTGCTATCCTAGACACGCCAGTAACCGTACCACTCAAGAACCTTTTCGGTTCGCCAGATAGTCCGGTCACTAAAGCGTTCGCTAAAAAGATAACTAAAACCAGACAGCCAGTCTTGATAGAGGAGATTTTAGATGAAGAATATGAGCAGCCACGCAGGAATGCCGCTTCTGCACCAAGGGTGACATTCGCACACGATCTGCAGTTTAAAAATGATGCGCTCGAGGATTGGGAAGATACCGGGCAGCCAAACCCAAATTGGAACATAGCAAGCGATCCGGTGTTGCAGTTCATACAAGAACACGACGGAGCGTTGCCCGATGAACCTATAGTCGCAAGAGAATCCTTAGCTCTTAGGTCTATCTATCCGAAGATCAATCAAATGGGTCAAGAGGAGGCAGTAGTGGATCCCGGTTCACAGATCGTGTCTATGGCTGAGGAAGTCGCTATTGAACTAGGCTTAACCTGGAACCAGGGATCACGGTTAATATGCAGAGTGCGAACGGATCAACAAACAGGACGCTGGGACTGGCAAGAGATGTACCATTTAATCTTGGTGGACTTATGCTCTACTTGCAGGTACATATTCTTAAAAACCCTGCTTACCGAGTTTTGTTGGGGAGGCCGTTTGACGCGCTTACCCGAAGTGGGTTCAAAATGAGATGGATGGTAGTCAACTATCACTATCACGGATCCTAATACTGGAAGCGAGTATGCTTACCTACATATGAACGCGGTGAAACCCTGTAGAATACAGGAAGAAGCATCAGCAGACAACCCATGAAAAGCTCAGGCTTTTTAGACGACCTCGAGGAATTTATCCCAGATGAAGGAGAGGTAGTGATGATGATAGAGCTTGTGAGAACGAGAAAAAGTTGCGCGTACGATACGCACAGCACAAAGATATGGAACATTCACGGATGAAGGAAAAAGGCTCGCCTTTTTATCATGCGCGCTAGATGAGGAGGTCATAGAAGGAGGCGAGCGTGTAGAAATCGAATCCTACCTTAACCAAATCTATCCTGGTAAGCTAGAAAAAGAGGACCAAGGGCCAGCGGCATCAGTCTACTTAGGAAAGAAATATAAACCAGTCGCTTTGAAAGTAAAGCCGGTTTATGCGTCTCTGCCAGAGCAGTACAGGATCAAGCGGGAAATCAAGGGAGATCCGTTAGCGGATATGCCCAAGCTTAGTAAAAACCCACCTGATTTTGAGCCCAAAGGAAGATATACACAAGAAAGAAAAGACGCGATGGATAAAGTACACGAGGGAGACTTCTTGTTACCAGAAGAACGCAAGCTGGTACATCAGCTCATCGCGGAACAAAACCAGGCGTTCGCTTGGGAGGATGATGAGCGAGGAAATTCAGGGAAGACTTCTTCCCTCCCGTAGTCATTCCTACCATAGAACATAAGCCGTGGGTAGAAAGAAATATCCCAATTCCGCCGGGAATTTATGATGAAGTATGTAAGATCATCAGGTCCAAGGAAAATCACAGGTCTACGAGCCTTCGAACTCCCCGTATCGATCTCGCTGGTTTACCGTGGCCAAGAAAATGGGAAGCTCAGGATCGTGCATAGTTTGGAACCCTTGAACAAGGTAACCATCGCGCACTCCGGCCTTCCGCCCGCAACAGAAGAATTAGCCGCGCATTTTGCAGGCCGAGCTTGCGGCGGAATGTTTGATTTATATGTGGGATATGATGAGCGACAGCTAGCAGAGCAGTCGCGCGATCTTACTACATTCCAGACTCCCTACGGCGCTATGCGCTTGGTAACCTTACCTATGGGCTGGACAAACTCCGTTCCCATCTTTCATGATGATGTTACATTTATTTTGAAAGAAGAGACACCCGATTTACGATACCTTATATCGATGATGTACCTGTCAGAGGACCTCTGACTCGCTACCAAAATAAAGATGGCACTTATGAGATGATACCAGAAAACCCGGGAATTAGACGCTTCGTATGGGAACATATGCAGAATGTCAATCGGGTAGTGCAACGCATGAAATATTGCGGCGGCACATTTCAGGATATAAATCAGTAATATGCGCAGCAGATATTACCGTAGTCGGTCACTTGTGCACTATGGAAGGACGCAAACCAACCACGGAGCGCGTAAAGCAGATCATGGATTGGGACGAATTTGCGGACCTATCCCAGGTCAGAGGTTTCCTCGGTACTGTCGGCGTACTGCGCAGTTACATCTCTAATTATGCGATCAGGGCCAGGTTCCTACAAAAACTAACGCATAGTCGCGAACCATTTGTTTGGGGACCGGACCAAGAGGAGTCTGTAAAATTATTGAAGGATGGAGCACAGAACGCATACGCGTTGAAAGCTATCGATTATGAAGGACAAGGAGATGTAGTGTTGGCCGTGGACAGCTCTTACATAGCAATAGGTTTCTATGTCTTCCAAGAAGATATAAATGATGCCAAGAACACTACTATGCGAGATTTGGGTCCATTACAATGAATGACAGAGAAGCGCGCTACTCCCAACCGAAGCGTGAGCTGTTCGGATTAAAGCGTGCCCTCGAGAACAATCGAAAATGGTTAATTGGTTGCCGAAATTAGTAGTCGAGACAGACGCCAAGTACATTGCTGGGATGTTACACATCCTGACATGATGCCTAATGCGGTAATTAACCGATGGATTGAACAGATTGGGATGTTCCACTTCACCCTGAGGCACAAAGCGGGAAAGACCTTTGGACCTGACGGACTTTCGCGCCGTTACAAGCAGCCAAATGATCCGGACCCTGAGCCAACAGACGAGGAGGACATTGATGACCACGGACCCATAGAGTTAGTGATCGCAGATCCTACGGAGCCGCAGCCATTACCAATTGAGGACTTTGTTAATGAAATTGATAACCGAAAAGGCTTCTTCCAAAGTATATCTTCGGCGTCAATCAAAAGTGAGCTAAAAATAGAGGCCGATGGCGCATCGGACCCTCATGCAGTACTACTGGCGGAAATCCTAGATCAGATTGAAATGGATGAAAGCTACAGTGGGATCGCCGTATCTATAAGCTGCTTTTCACAAGAATTGGCTGAAGCCGATGTATACAGACTAGGAGAGAAAACACTACTGGAAAGACATTTGAATGGAAACAAAGAAGTGCTAGGACCTGTGCGCGTGGTGTGGCGGTGCTGGCGGAGCCAGCCGAGTGGAGTCTGAACCACCTTAGACACTTTCACGCATGTTTGTAGCACATCTGCATTCACACTCACGACATTGTCCACGCTTTCTCCGGCTTTGCACCTTCTCTGAGACAGACTCCGGCTTTGCACCTTCTCTGAGACAGACTCCGGCTTTCCCCCGCTTTCGGCTCTAGGCAGCCTCCATCTTGGTGACGAGAGTAGATTCGACGACCACACATAACCGCTGGCAAACTGGCAGACAGAAGAAGAGACGACCAACAGAGCTGGCAAAAGGCACAAGAGATACTGGAACGGATATCACAACTTAGAATCAACGATCAGATAAGACAAAGAAACATATGACAGCACAACAGAACTGCCAGCACACCGACACTTTCGACACACAGCCCATCAACAGAATCAAGCCTCACGACAACACCATCGACTCGCAGCCCCCATCATCACCGATAACAGAAAGACAACTGACGACAGAACAAGGACGACCCTGACCCCAGAACAAGAACGACCCCCGACCCAGAACAAGAACGACCCCCGACCCCAGAACAAGAACGACCCTCGACCCTAGAACAAGAACGACCCCCAACCATTCAACAAACACAACCCCCGACCCCCGAACAAGACGACGACATGGCCAACAAAACGACCTCAAGCTCTTTCGTGGCGACTACGGGACCTCCGATGAGAAACCACACACCTGGTTCCACAAGCTGGAACGACAATTCGACGAGAGTACACCAAACGTACGGAAACATTTCAAATTCGCGCGTAACCTCGAACCCGGACATACGGCAGAGAAATGGTATGAAAATCGAACGGCAGCTGAGCTAGCAGACTGGACCGTATTCTACGAGGCATTTACAACATGATGGCCGAAACCGACGGTCAACATACCAAGTCGCGACCACCTCCTATCGATGCTCATGAACATGAGGCTCGACGAAGCAAGCGTAGGATGCACAGTAGGACCAGCAGATGAACAGGTGCTCTCTCACCTAGCATGGGCCAAACAGGTGAAGAACATAGTCAACGCCATACAGGATGATGGAGGCCTGCTCATCACCCGGTACGTGACACCCTACCTCTGCCGATACGTCTAGCCCTGGTCTCCTTAGGCCCGACAGCGACAACATGGACAGCATTCCTCGCCCAAGTCACCTCGATCACCTACGCCGCCCTGAAGAACCAACTCGACCTACTCGCGAGAAGCACACCCAACCCCATGTCGACCCTAATGTCGAGGTTCGCCAACCAATCGCTATCGCCTTTCACGCCCACACAACAACCAATATACGGCAACCCAGCTCCATACCAAACCCCAACGCCGTACCAAGCACCAACCACTCCTACAGCGATGACACTGTACACTTCGAATACAACCCGAGCACGAGACACCCCGCCGCACATGAGCTCATGGGCTAGCACCGTCCAAACGCCAGTACAACAAACCCCCCAGACCTCTCGATACATCACGCCCGGTGCACGACAAGCCCAAGGCGAACAAAATCCCTTCCTTAGCACACCAAGCACCGCCCGCGAACCCCAACTCCATCTTCTACAACAAAACACCACAGACACCCCAGACACCCTCTCCGACCCCACGAACACAACCCAACCTTGATGCCAACGAACTCGCCAGGAGAGCCGTCGCCTCGTCAGCAACATACACAAACGACGCCGCAGGCGCTGCACAGTATAACGCCGCGCTCGCCGCTTGGAACGCGATGTACCCCAACATACAAGATGCCAGCTTCATGATGACCTCGTACCCACTACGACCAGGCACGGCCCCCATCGGATCCCGCGAATGCTTCTGCTGCGGCATGACAGGCCACATTGCCACAGGAGGAGGATGCACGAACCCCACGAGCCAGCTCGACAGATGAGAACAGAACTGGTGCATGTTCGTCAGCCGCGCACTCTTTTCGGGCACGTCAGGACACGGTTCACATCGCCCAGATCACAACAAACGACGAGGCACCTATCCACTACAGCACCGCCATCTACGACATGGAAGCATTGCAGTTCGAAGACGAGAATGACGACCAGGGAAATGGTCAGGAGATGAGCACGTAGAGGGCTGCGCATCTCTCCCAACAAATACCTTGGAGATCGACGAGCGGAATGGAAGATCGAGATGCCCAGCGCTCTCTCTTACCGAAGCAACTGGCGCCCGGGACGTTACTAGTACTACCACAGATGTATCCGTACCACAAAATACATCCCACATTTACAAGTACAAAACGCCCATGGAGGAAAGGATTGCATTGATGGGAACGGATGAGGATGACGAGAAGACACAACCATTCCTACAACGAATACAGCTGAAGGGCTCAAACGGCGCCGTAGTCAGAGCAACAGGCCAAGTTGATGATGGCGCATCAAAAAACTGCATCTCGAAGAACAGATGGGACAGATACGGACACTGTCTAAGCCCACTAGGACCATCAAACACGCTCATTAAGGTGGAAAACGATGCCCAAATCAAGTCAATGGGCAGATGGCGAGGAGGAGTAACGGTAGGCGGCACGGAAACCCAAAGTGACTTCGAGGTTTTCGACTGCAAGAATGCATTCGATGTTATTCTAGGTAAACCGTGGCTAAAAAAGGTACAAGCGATACACGACTACAGTACAGACACCATCACGATCAAAGATGGTGAAGAACGCGTGGAACTAACAAACATAGAAACCCCGGCACCACCCAAGATCATGGCCATCACGACGAAGCCCGAAACGACAGCACCATCCCCCGAGGCCGAATCCCACAGAACGAGTATGAAGAGAAGAAACGTATGTATGCAAAACTCACGGCCTGTCAATGCCAGCACGAACAACAGATCAGAAATGCAGAAGCGAAGGCCAGAGACAATCGAACACGCTGCGCAGCAGACACCCGCAACACCAGGTGAACAAACGAGCCATGTGACGAAGAACTCGAAGCTGAGTGGTCCCGAATACATCTATTACGAACATCTGACGAACCTTGGGCAGAACAAAATGGGCAACGTTCCTAAACCTACACGAGGCACAAGAGCTGAACCCGGAATGGGAACAATGGTACACGACAAACCAGACAACAGGTGGAACACAACACCCAGCCCAAATCGCCAAGAAAGCCGAACACGAATGCCAATGACAACTAACGGCAGATGTAAACGCTGTATACGAAGCAGCCCACAAGACACCACCTACCCTAGGATGCAGAGAGAGGAATATCGACGACATCAAGAAACAACGAGATGACACAACGCAACGAGCCACAGCAACATGGCGATTCCACAGACAAACTTGGCAGATTGGAACGCTATTCGGAATTGACACAACAATAACGACCAACCAGGACCAGCTGGCAGCACTCATCCAATCCGAAGCACGAATACGCCAACTCCAGAGCAAACTCGACACACTAAGACAGATGGCACAAACATCCAACACATCAGACAACGCAGAACCCACCAATGCGACAACAAGCGACACGACCACGATCCACGCCCTAGGCGACATCAACACCGAAGACTTCACGATTGATAGAGGAAACAATGAATCACCCAGAATACAAGAACCGTTCGCGGAGAAACGAGTGGCCGAAATCCTCGAGAAGATAGAGATCGGAAAAGACCTAACCCAAGATCAAAGGGAGCGAGTCAAAACCCTTATAAGTGAATACGCTGACGTGTTTGCCCTATCTCTCAGCGAAGTACTCTACGTAGACTGGTACACCCACAAACTCAACTTCGACCCAGAAACAAAGTTCACGACGAAAGTCAACCAGCGCCCAGTGACCGAAGCACAAAAAGGATGGTTCAACGACATCCTAAACGACATGGAGAAAGCACACGTCATCCAATGAGTACCAGCCGACTTCATAAAGAACCTGAGCAGCACAAATCTTGCTCCGAAGGAAGCAGGCAAGACAGGAATAACTCGAACAGAAATCCTCCGGCAAGTAAACGCTGAGTGCATACGCAACGGACTACCACCATTCTGGGAAGAAGCTGTCCTACCAGGCGAAACCAATGAAGCTCTTCTGGAGGCCGTCGAAGGAAAAGCACCACACGAGAAGAAGACAAAGTGGCGGGTATGTCATGCATTCAACACACTGAACAAAGCAACACAGGTACCACCTTTCCCAGCCGGCGACCTCAAGAGGAAACAAGAGTTCGCAGCAGGCCATAGGTGGGCAAGTGTTATCGACTTCGCAGCTGGATACTATGCAGTTCCGTTGGACGATGACTCAGTACCCTACGTGGCGTTCTACGTAGAAGGCCGAGGATACTACGTCTACCTTAGGATGCCGTTCGGACTTACAGGAGCACCAACAACCTTCTGCGAAATGGTAGCGATTGCCCTCGATGACATGATTGGAAGAGAACTCGTGAATTGGATGGACGATATATGCATGCCAGGTGACGTCTTCGAAACTAAATTCTCGAACCTCAAACGTTTCTTTGACCGCTGCCGTTCCAAGAGCCTCTCATTATCACCATCGAAGATGAAACTCTTTTTCACTGAGGTTCTCTTTGCTGGAGTGATGGTCGGACCTCAAGGTATCAGACCCAATCTGGACAAGGTAGGAGCCGTGGTGAACTGGCTGGTACCAGAGACGGTCCAACAACTCATGGGATTCCTAGGCCTAACAAATTATTTCCGGAGACTAATCACTAACTACGCACGAATAGCAGCACCACTATCCGACCTGACCCGCGACGTGAAAATCGATCAGCCAAGCGGCAACTGGAGAACACGGAAAGGAGCCTACAAGCGGGCAGTCGCAGCAGCATCACTGAAGGACAAATGGGGCCAAGATCAACAAAAAGCATTCGTCACGCTGAAATGCCTCCTCTCACAGGAACCCCTACTCAAGCCTCCACAATATGACGGTCGACCTTTCCGTGTCACAACAGACGGATGCATGAATGGGTTCGCTGGGTTCATATCGCAAGCCTTCACAACAACGGATATCAATGGCAAGGAAACTACATGCTGGCATCCCATCAGCTTCTGTTCAAAGCGTACATCGAAAAGCGAAGCTAAGTACGAACCGTTCCTACTAGAGTTCGCGGCACTAAAGTACAGCCTAGACGAATTTGCACCTTACATATACGGAGCGCCAATCGAAATCGAAACGGATTGTCAAGCACTACGCGACTGCTTAGTACAGGAAAAGATGAGTGTACACCACAGTCGATGGAAAGAATCAATACTGGCGCATAACATTATAGCAATCCGACATCGGCCAGGCATAGAAAATCCGGTAGCAGACGGACTGAGCCGCATGTGGGAAGGACGACCGAGATCCAACACGGACGGATCACACTATACAGTCCTCGCTGACTGGGAGGCAAACCAAGGCATCACAAACGACATCCTCAACATCTCAGACAATCAGGACACCCTTACCACCCACTCGAAACCCTATTTGCCAACGACATCTTCTTTAGCCCCATCGTTCACCACCTTCTCGGGAAAACAGCAGGCGATACACCATCAGACAAACGGAAAGCAACACACTGAGCGAAGGACTTCATGATCGCGGAAAACAAACTATGGAAAGTCAGCACAAAAGCTAGCGACCGAGTAGCGAGAACGGAATGTGTTCCAACAGAACTGGGCTTCAACGTGGCACTGACAACGCACATCGACAAGGGGTGCTTTGGACCAGAACATGTCCAACTACACCTGCGAGACAAGTATTTCTGGCCAGGGATGCTAACCGACTGCAGACAAGCCCAACTGGAATGCCCACGATGTAAATCGTTTGGCGCGCCTACCAGGAACTCGGCCTTACAACCGATATGACGGACGCATCCATTCCAACTAATAGCAGGAGACTACCTTTCCCTACCCCTCAGAAAAGGCGGTTACAAGACGGTTGGTTTGTATATCGACACCTACTCGGGCTTCATATGGAGTACAAAACTCAAGCAAAGCGGCACCGGAAAATCGACCATCAACTCACTAAAAAGCATATGCAACGGATATGCCATCCCGAATACATTCATGGCCGACGGAGGATCCCATTTCAACAACAACGAAGTGGACACCTTCTGCGACGAGGAGGGCATACGCCACATCACAACACCTGCATACGCACCATGGGTCAACGGCCTGATCGAGAACGCCAATCGACTACTACTAGGACGACTCAAGAGACTCTGCGCACCAAACCACGATGAAGACGAAGATGACCCCACCGCAGATGCCAAATCCATCCCGACAAACTGGCCAGAACATTTTGAAGAAGCCATCCAACACTCAACGATAGAATCACCCCAGCCCTCAACGCCACCCCTCGAGAACTCCTATTCGCGTTACCCTTCCGCAACGATAGCTCACTTCCGCTGATCCATAATCCGACAACACCCGCTGACACGCACACCAACTTCACACTAGGAGAGATTTTCCGAGCCAACGCACACCTCGCCTCACTACACGATGCCGACGGCCGCAAAGAAACGTTCGACGCAAATTCGCCCATCACGAAGTTCAAAATTGGAGACCTCGTTCAAGTATACGACTCCGCCTCTGACTTCAATCACAAATCAATTAACAAATTAACCCCAAGTGGTCAGAACCACGTATCATATTTGCTGAGTTTTCTAATTCCTTCTCACTATGCACCATGAATGGAATGCCACTAAAAGGCATTACCCATTCTAGATGAATGCGACATTATATCCATTAAGAGGTACACTACTAGACACACTATACCCACGAGAGACCGAAGATACTACACATGAAGACCTCGACATTGCCGACGCTGAAGCGAGGATGACGGATGAGTTCACAGACACAGAACCCATACCCGAAAACACTCCCTAAAAACAGGTTGTTTTAAGCCAACAACCGTGGACACCTCCCCGGTCATCCGATGCACCCACGTGTGCACAGCTGGGTGGTGGATCGAGTGGCGCAGAGCAAGCGTTTCTTAGAAGGAAGCCCATCCAGGTCGTCCGAGTCGGACGACACTAGAAGGGGGGCAGATGTGGCGGTGCTGGCGGAGCCAGCCGAGCAGAGTCTGAACCACCTTAGACACTTTCACGCATGTTCGTAGCACATCTGCATTCACACTCACGATGTTGTCCATGCTTTCTCT
>JADNRV010000568.1:0-24341 GCA_015499995.1 Flammula alnicola
CGTGGCAGTACAGTGCCCATCACCACCTCTCCAACACCTCCTGTTTGGTGCCGAGAAATTTTTTGTAGAATTTTTCTGATTTTCTTAGGAAGGAAACCCATGAAAAGAATGCATTTACGCGTTTCTCATTTTTTCCCACGGTGTTTCACTTTTTCGGGGTTGGGAAAAAAAATAAAGGGCTCCAATTTTATATTATTTGAGGGAGAGCAGATGAAGAAAGGCAGGAAACAATGTTTATGAGGTTTTCGGCCAAAAATCCCCTTTTCCTGCCTGATCCGGCGGCTCTGTAGGGTTGGTGGTAGCTTTGGGTAAGTGTGACCGTGACCGTAACATACCTTATATAGTAGGTTGTACAGAGTTAGGGTTTGTTTCACTTTTCTAAGCCGGAATTTTGAAAACTGTCCGATCGACTTGAGATTCACACCAATGATTGCCCTCATGAATCTAAGCACATTCCAGTGTTTTGACAAATTTGGGGTATCCGGGAAAATGTAGTTATCAAATGTGTGTTTTGTTTGTTCCCTGCCAAACCAGGTGATGCGAGGTGGTGATGGGCACTGTACTCTGACAGTGATCGACATACGAGATCGATCGTGTTATAAATCATGACGCGTCTTGTCGGCGAACCCCGGACCGTCCCCACGTTGGAGTTGTGGACAACCCGAAGAATGACAAGACACACTTTCCTTGTACGACCTTCACGAGTATTTTCCTTCTTTCTTCAACCACCACCATAATGCCGAGCATCCAAAGGTCATATCTCACGACTTTCGTGGATGTCTTCACTGTCATGTTGAATACACCCCTCGTCGATCCGGAGTCATCGACAAGATCAACAGCCATCCCTCTCAAAACCTTTTCATCGTCTCGGGGATCCTCACTAGATTCCTCTCGAGACTCGAACATCAGTGTACGCTGACCCCTTTTACTACCACTGGAACGAAGTTTGACGCCGACTTTGCCAGTCACCAAGACGTAGCTCGCATTCAAGCACGTCTTCTAGTAATAGTATACCGCAGTGAAGGATCAAACGTTGCAACCAAAATGACTGTCCTTCGTGAGCGTGCCGCTCCTGCCTGTTGACTTCATACCTTAATCTCTATCTGAAGACCTCCATGGTTCCTCTGGATCGATATCCTTGATCGACCGCACTTGATCATGCACCTTGTACAATAATATGTATTTTATCTCTGCCACTTATTTCTGGAGCACACCATTTAGGTCGTGGAACTTCATTAATAATTTCCAATGTACTCCAATGATTCCTTTGGTGATTCACATCCATACTTTAGCTTACTAGTCGTTTGAAATAATGCGTCCTGTATTTCTATCTATTGAAGCCCTTGTCCTGGAATACACTGGATAAGATTTGTATCATTACAATTGCTATTCTGATTGGCCACAATTAATTTTAGAATCGTAACGACCCTCTGTACTCACAGTCGTTGCATGTATAGAGTACGAAGGTTTTAGCACGAAGATTGGAAACCGGTCTACTAGACCGGTTGACCGACTCCAGAAGAGGGGTGTGCTTTTTTGGGAAAACGCGCCGGTTTAGTGTCTTGCCGACCGGCGAGTATTTCTTGAACCACACCAGCGACAAATGGAATGCCTTCTATCCCTTGTCCAAGTTGTCAGAACTGCTCTCAGCTTCATCTAGGCCATGTCACGGTTCCTTTCACACTCAAATGTGGCTACGCAATATCGTTTGCAATATACCGCGTCAACCCATTTTCTACGAGGGCAGATCATTGGCAGACAACAACGTTCATACGAAACAGGGCCGAAGCCTGTAGACACGCCTGCCATTCCGTATGGTCCGGGAATGCCACCGCCGCTAAAGGGGATTAGAATCCTCGATCTCACCCGTGTACTTGCTGGACCGACGGCAACAATGTTACTGGCAGACCTTGGTGCCGATGTTATCAAAGTTGAGGAGGTTTCCCGGGGAGATGATACGCGTACGTCAATCTGGGAACCAATAGTGAACAGGACGCAATATCTGACCTGATCACCTTTTTTTTCATTCATTTCAAACATCTTTCATGCCACATATGCAATCATTCATATTGTTCGCGCAGGCTCGTGGCACCCTCCGTCGGCCCCGATAATTTCAACTGCGCCTAGCGCGTCTGCGCAGCAACCCCCTGAATCTGCATACTTCTTAGCGGTGAATCGCAACAAACGGTCTATGACTGTGAACTTCAAGACACCTGAAGGGCTGGAAATTATTCGAAAGCTCGTAAAGAAGTCCGATATACTGGTAGAGAATTTTGTGTCCGGAAAGCTTGCTTCAATGGGCCTTGGTTGGGAGGACTGCAAAAAGATCAACGAACGCCTGATCTACGCGTCTATAACGGGTGTGTGTCGCCATTCTCTTGGTTTCTTCTTTTACCCTCGGTTGCATGTCTAGACCCTCGTTGATTGTATTCTTGCTTTGGGCGATTGTTCTGGGTCGTTCTACCAACAGGATACGGACAGACTGGGCCCTACAGGAGCGCTGCAGGTTATGATGTTATCATTGAAGCAGAAGCCGGTCTTATGCACATGTCCGTAGAACATATTTCTTGTCAAAAAAGGAGTTGGATAGAGAGTTTCTGACCACTATTTCTACATTCAGAACGGGAGAGCCAGATCGGCCACCCTCCAAAGTGGGCGTTGCCGCGACAGATGTTGCCACTGGTCTTTATGCCCATGGAGCGATCATGGCAGCTCTTCTGTCACGACAACAAACGGGCAAGGGGGTGTGGATCGACTGTAACTTGTTTGAATCCCAGGTAATGTTCTGTCGACTTGTCCATTTCGCCGTACTTGCTTACTGCTTTAACTTTAGATTGCAGGACTTGCTAATATCGCATCCAATTATCTGATAGCAGGGCAGGAAGCGGGGCGCCACGGCACAGCACACCCATCTATTGTGCCGTACCAAGTATTCCCCTGCAAGAACGGATTTTTGATGATCGGCGCTGGTAATAACAAGCAGGTAGGAACAACATTTACTATTCCAGTCGTGTTCTTTTCTTACTCTCGTATGCGTTATCTCTCCAACTATCGCACGGCTATCACCGTGAACAAAACTCCACAAACTCCACAAACATGCTAATAATGCCCTCGGTAGTTCAAATTATTGGCTGAAAAAGTTCTCGAAGACCCTTCATTGGCCGACGATCCCAAGTTTGCGACGAACGACGCCCGCGTGAAGAACCGGACGGAGCTTGTGCATATAATTTCTGATGTGCTTCTTAAGCATGACCGAGAGCATTGGCTGGAGCGCTTTACTGGATTGGGGTGCGTTTGAGGACTTCATTCTGAGCATGATACAAATGCCAAAACATATATGGGGTCCTAGGATACCGTTCGGACCGATAAATAACATTGAACAGACTTTCAATCATCCTCAAGTAAGCATTTTAACATTTGGAAAAGGACGCACTCAGACAGTTCTTTTAGGCGGTTGCAAGGAAAGTAACAGTAGAGGTTAACGTAAGGCATAATGAATTTAATCACGACATCCATGACGCTAACTATGTAGCGTAGCATGCGCGGGCAGGTAAAATCAAGCTAGTCGCCCCTGCAGTTGCCTACAATGGGCAAAAGATGAGCGTACGACTTCCACCACCGTGGCTTTCTGAGCACACATCGGAGGTAGGTAATTTCACCGGAGAGTGAACTGCCCGGATCTGACAAGTTCGCTTGTGTAGGTAATGGAAGAACTGGGATACCGTCCGGAGCAAATAGAAGACCTTCGGGAGAGAGCGATAATCTAAGGGAAATGTCACGTGTGCCGATGTAGATGTAACATGAGGTCACCGGAGTGACGGAATGATGGATGAGAATGTGTGTGACTGATTATTAGTGGTCGATAAATCTCTTACATTAGTACAATACCATCTATCGTGGTCCACCCCACTGCCCAGCTCTCACAGATCGCAAAGCCAAGCTCATCATCCCCCATCCACCAGCCTCCATGCCTGTAACAGACCCCTCTCTGCTTCAAGAACCCTATACAATCCCTAAAGATACCCCACCTTCTCCGAAGCGACCTGCTGCAGAACCACTGCGCGCTCGTAGTGTCACACCAGGTCCCGGGAAAATTCCAGACCCGCCGAAGGCCAAAGGAAAGACTCCAGAACCAGACATCAAGTCCCTGCCAGAAACAAAGCCTGTCGCCCGCTCGCCCACACCAGCCGCGGAGTTGGAGCCCGAGCCCGAAGAGGTGATCATAACTCGCTATTCCCCCAAGAGCGTAGGCGAAATACACCCGTGGTGTGGTCATATGCTTGGCTTTTCCTGCGTTGTGCTCAACTATGATTCCGGGATCGAAGACTAAATATTACTATGTAGGACGATGCCGCGACTTCTTTGGATCTCATAAATATGGACACGTTCACCCAAATCCTTGAACTTGATGAAGATGAAGACGACCATGATTTCTCGAAGCCGATGGTCTGGGAATATTTTGAGCAAGCGGAAAAGACATTCTTGGACATGGATCATGCAGTGTTAGTTGTGCAATTGACATCTTTATTAATTCCCTTGACTTATGTTGGACTCGGTTATAGTGAAAAGAAGGACCTGCCTCAATTGTCCTCGTTGGGACACTTCCTTAAAGGCTCATCGGCAGCGCTTGGCCTCTCCAGAGTGCAAGATTCCTGTGAAAAGATCCAGCACTATGGCCATCTGCGTGACGAGGATGCCAAGAAAGACCTGACGGCGGATGAAGCTTTCAACGCGATCGTGAAAATGCTGAAGCGCGTTCAGCTTCAATACAACGAGGCTCAACTATGGCTGAAAGATTTCTACGGTGATGAAGCAGCCTGATAATGGAAGATTGGATGATGCGGACTTAGCAATTGGACGGATGGACGGAAGTGGATGTACGCTGTATAATGCTCGGAGGACGGTTGCTAGAGGCGTTCCCTCGCTGCGCATGACCACAACGTTGCATAATATGACCCATGGCCAGCTATGCTCGTTATACCCATGCCAGCAGGCGGATTAACCAGGAGAGTGTGGACATGGAGGTTGATGGTCTGGAATACCCTCATATATGATACACGGAGCCAAGCTTAGGTCCAGTTACTACTGCACATATGACAACTCTTTCTCTTTCCCCTTCACATTCTCTTATCATTGGCATTTGATCATGATCAGGATGACCAAGTAAATACTTCGAATGGTTCCTCTGGCTCACACTACTTTCTGCTGAAGATACCTCTCTGAACTTCTCAGATCCCTGAAGTTATTATTCCATGAACTCGTGTCATTTTTGTAATGTCGGTTGGGATACATCCTCACCAGATCCTCGATATTCAATTGTGGTGTCGATTGTGCTGGGGATTAATGACGTCATTTTAAATTTGGTCCTTAAACGCGTCCCACGTGCCTTGCGTGATTCAATCAAGCATTTGATTGACGCGTCTTTCTTGCGCCTCCTCTTCAGCGTCCTTCAGCGTGTCGCCATAAAATTTGTCATGGAACTCTACCTGCCTACACCAGTGGAATTTCCTGCATTTCCTTACGATCCACCTTACGATATTCAAACCTCACTTATGCGCCACTTATACGAGTCCATCGAGCAAAGAAAGGTTACAATTGTAGAGAGCCCAACAGGCACAGTAAGCATGGCACTGTCGGACCTGAATGGATATTTCTTACTCAATCAATGGCAGGGAAAGACCCTAAGTCTACTGTGCGCGTCGTTAACGTGGCTGGCCGATGAAAAGGAGCGCGCGAGGAAAGGGAAAATGAAAGAAGCCGTTGGGGCTAATGGAACGGGAGGTCTGTCACCTTTCCGACGTTTTGCTCCATTGTGTGGATATTCACATGACGTATGCTCTCAGCGAAAGATTGGGTGATCGAGCAAACCCTTGCGCGCGTACGACGCGAACTCGAGGCCAACGATCGAGAATACGAGGAAAGGTTGGCTCAAGCCAGAAAACGGGAAGAGATCATGCGACGCGCAGCGAAAGGGAAAGCAACGAAGAGACAGGCGAGCTTCTAGCAATGCCAATGTAGTGTGCCAAAACTGATCTTTTTCGTTCAGAAACTCACACATCATGCAGGGGTCAAGGATAAACCCAAGGAAGAAGACGATGACGATGATCAATTCCTACCAGAGACAGACCAGGCGCCAGACGAAGGAGAAATGCACATCTCCCCCGCATTGCGAGCCTTGATGGCAAAGTGAGAGTGTAATAGTCTACCAAAGTTTGACTGACCAAAAGTTCATCAGAGTCGACAAATCGTCGATGTCTGGCTCGCGCCACCTCGACGGCGAAGAAGAGATCACTTGCACAAAGATTTACTATGCTTCTCGAACGCATTCGCAGCTCGCTCAGGTACTTCCTGAATCGAGTAAGCTGAAGCTTCGCGCCAAAGTCTCCATAACCAATTATCATCCCAGCCCTCAACAGACGGTACCCCAGAAACGAAGTCTAAATTCCGAGCCAGACGACGAAGACGAATGTGGCATAGTGCCATCTGCACCAGTGACACGCGCTATTTCTCTGGGCTCGAGAAAGCAACTCTGTATCAATGACCAGCTTCGAGCCAAAACCCGCGACTTGGATGAGGCATGTCGTGAGCTTCTAGGGGGTGGGTATTAAGCTAAAGCTTTCGATTTTTTGTCGTCACATAATGCGCTAACCTTGCTATTAGAAAAGGAAGGCAAACGTGTCAATATCTGCCGCCTATCGGCGAGGAAGATAAGATGCTTGATTTCCGAGATCAGATTTTGGTGAGTAAGGACCATAACTTCAGTCCCAGACAATACCTGATGCATGTACATACCAGGCATCACCAAAAGACATGAGGACCTCGCGACGGCTGGTCGTTTGGCGCATACATGTCCGTATTTTGGGTCGAGGCGCGCCATTCCACAAGCGGAGGTAATCGGTATCCCTTTTTTATGCTCAGCAAATGACATGCTAAGTAAAATTATATTGGGCTGTGCAGTTAGTCACTTTGCCTTATAACCTTCTCCTGCAAAAGTCCGCTAGAGAGGCATTGGGAATCAATCTAAAAGATCAGATAGTTTTGATTGATGAAGCTCATAGTACGTGCCACTTTTTCTCGCCTGTACGGGATTCCCTGATAAAAGATGAAAAGATCTAATACCCACCTTGCTCTCCCTCTCAACTGCCATTCTTCCGTACTCGACCTTGGTGACGTCATTCCAGCAAGTATGCATCTACGTCTCTCGATTCAAAACGCGCCTATCTGCTGTCAATATGCTTCATCTCAAGCGGTTGGTCGTATTTCTGGACGCACTGAAGAAATATGTAGGGGAATGGAAGGACACCAGGGCGAAAGAAAAGGAGAAAACTGAGATAATGACGGTCGCTCAACTCACGGAAAGGATGGGCAGGAAGGTTTCTGGCATTAACTTGTTGGAGATAGAATCTTATCTGAAGCGGAGTAAGGTGGGTTTATAAGTTCCAACACAGTTGGCAAAAATTAAACTCGCGCACTTCTTTTCTTTAGGTTGCGAGAAAAATTGCCGGATATTCCGAAAAGCAGGCAGAGAAGGAGTCTGGTAAGAATTTATCAGAAGATGCGTAGTCTCACGTTGTTTACGTAGTCTGTCTATTCACAGACCCAACAACGAAGCGGCAGCTCAGACGTGGTGTAATTCCGCCTCTCCGTATCGTGGAAGACTTCATGCTATCTCTTACGAACATGAATACAGGTCTGAGTAATATGCCCTCCCTCTTCTTTCATCTTTATTCAATAGTGTCTATGTGTAAAAGATGGGCGGGTCACTTTCACCCTTGTCAGTATCCCTGGAAAGGATGATACGGTCGAACTGAAATATCAGTTGCTTAACCCCTCACCTCACTTCATGGAAGTGGTAGAAGAAGCCAGGTCTGTCGTTCTTGCTGGCGGAACCATGTCACCGGTAAGCACTTCAGTTAATGAATACAGCCTGCGTTTGTTGACCTCACACTACATCAGGTATCAGATGTTATTAACCAACTGTTTTCGAGTCTTCCGTTGGAGAAGATCACAAGTTTTTCGTGTGGCCATATCATTCCGGAGGATAACCTTCAGACGTTGGTAGTCGGCAAAGGACCAACTGGAGGGGAACTTGAGTTCAAATCAGATAAACAAGGCGACTCTATCGTAGTAAGCATCATTTCATCTTGAAGACGACACTGAATGTTTAACGATTCATGCAGATTGCCCAGCTCGGCCAGGTGTTGCTCAACTTTGCCAGCATAGTGCCGGCAGGCATGATCATATTTTTCCCGTCCTATAAGTTTCTGAATACAGCGAAATCGGTGTGGGTAAGCAGCGGAACTCTGGCCAAATTTGCGACGAAGAAAGAGGTGTGTACTTGCATAGTGAGTATATCTATCCTCTTTGATAGAATTCCTTGAATAGGTTTTCTTCGAGCCGGAGGAGAGTTCGCAAGTTGAACATGTTCTTCAGGAATATGGAGTTGCTGCCACGAAGGTGGGCAAATTCAAAGTATTTCTTCCTAATGGGAAGTCAATCGACGATCTTTTCTGTAGCCAATGGAGGGCAAGAAAGGAGGGGCTATGCTCTTTGCTGTCATCGGCGCCAAACTGTCGGAGGGCCTGAACTTTGCGGATGACCTTGCCCGTGGTGTCGTTATCGTCGGGCTTCCCTTCGCTAATCTTGGATCTCCTGAACTGCGCGAACGCATGAAATACGTGAAGCGCTTGGAAGAGCAGCGGGGCCCGATGCCCAAAGAAAAGGGCCAGAAGGACGCCGCCGCGGAGTTGTACGAGAACATGTGCATGAATGCAGTCAATCAAAGTATAGGTGGGTTTTAGGCTTAATTATCACCTCAGTTTGTTAAGGAGTAATGCTGGCATTTAGGGCGAGCTATACGGCATCGGAATGATTGGGCCTCTCTTCTTTTGCTAGACAGGAGGTATGGGACTGCCTCAATCCGAAACAAACTGCCGAAGTGGATAGGCGGCAAGGTCGTCATTACGGAGGGTTTTGGGCAGACTGTGAAGGAGATGGGAGCGTTTTTCAGGAATAAAAGACCATAAACCTACGATAAATCCTCGATTCCATTCACCCGTTCAAGTTATTGCTGGACTGACATGCAAGAAGGCTTTTGATGAAGTGTCAAGCAATCTTTCCCAATGTATATGTAAATAGTTTTTATTTATTCCGACTCAAGGCGTCAGGAGACAACGCATCGATGATTGGTCCGGCTTGCCAACTGCCATCATCTTCCTCTGTGTGTATTGACGGTGGCCGAAGGGACGGACGAAGGGTGTTCTCGTTGTGCATCACACTCCAAGCAACTCCAACTTTCTCCAAGTGCTCAAAGTTCAAACCCACTGGCCGCAGTGGGCACTTGCGCTTTGAAAAAAGCTCAGAATAATTAGCAATTGCAAATACAGTATATGTAGTAACTGATGCTGCAAGGTTACGACAGCTTGAACGCTCTTGAACACCGCAACTCAAAGACACCGACGATTTAAATTTTGAAAGCATGTTCTGATCATGAAAAGAGTTTATGATATCTGATGGATATAATAAGTATTCAGGGCAGCGAACCGACGCGACCGTATGTATTTGGGCGCGTGATTTCAATGTCACAACCAAGCCTGTACTAGAATCGCTGCCCCGAGGTTCTTTCGTCAGGATCGCGCACTGCTCTTGCCTTCCGGATGCACAGTGGGAAAGGTCGTGCCCCAACAACGTTATGAGGACATGGGTTTTTTCTCATCCAGAAAAGCGGAAGACAACGAGAGCTACCAGGTCGCCATCGGCGTCGGCGGACATGCGAATGACAAGTCCTCCGTCGTGCAAGTCATCCGTTCGCGTTTCGTGCGTCTATTCCTCTGCTTTTTTATCGCGTTTCCTCATTGGATCACTGTTCTTTTCGTCATTACTCTCATTCATTTCCTGCTTGTGGTCCTTATGCTTGAATGACACTGTGGTTTTAGTACGGCAAGAAGGGCAAAGAGCGAGAAGATCAGCCAGCTTCATTTCTCGGTGGCGTGTCAACTGCCCAGGTGCTCTCCGCCTCACATGTACCCGTTGCGTCGAGTCCCCTATCTGGCACTCCAAATAGAGGCGTCGGGCCTAGTATACTACTCCGCAACCACAACAATGACCGCCCACTCCCGGCGACGCCTTCCTCGGTGAAGAAGCGTTCAGATGAAAACATGCCTAGAAGCCCAACCCCTGTCCGCATCAAAGACGCCTCGGGATCCTCTTCACATACGAAGACGCAGAGTATCAACTCCACGTCGATATCGCCACGGAAAAACACGGATACCGTCACGTAAGAGAATCGACCCATTGATGATGTTGTCGTATTAATTAATGAGCATGACAGGGTCACTTTGGCGCAACGTTTGAACGAATTGGCAGTGGCGAACTCCGAGGGTCTTTTGACGTGCGGATTTGCTTTACAATTTGATTTTACAATGCCTCATTTTTATTGCTTACAGCGATGATGAGTATCGCATTCTCCGGCAAAATCTGTTCGAGAGGTTTTCTGGCAGTGCTTCTGTCCCTGTTGAGACACCCGTAGTGCCTGTCTCGCCCCAGCCACGGCCAAAGAAGGGAGGGCCAACACCAGAGCGACGTGAGTTATTTTTCTCTTGGCACGTTCAGCCCATAAAGCTTCATGTCATGCAGCCGTATCTCGCCGCCTCTCAAATTTCCAAGTCGAGGTTCCCCGGCCTAGTTCTATCAACTCTAAAACGTCGGCAGTGTCTGGAGTTGCTGATTTGCTGAGACGAGCGACGGGCAGAACGTCCAATTCCAAGGACATTAGCGATACTTCTAGCGTTTGGTCAGCGACATCCAACACTTCTTTCTTCAGAATTCCTCGACGGCTTTCGAAAAAGTCGAGCAATTCATCGGTTCGCACTAATGCGTCTCAGGTTCAGCCCGACACCATATCGCTGTCTTCGCGAACACCCGCTACTCCTTCAGACCGCGGCCACGGTGACCCTCTGATATCTCCTGCCCCAAGGTCTGTAGCAGGAAGTATTAGACGGCTAGCAACCCCACCATCCTCATTTCACGGCAACCGTGGAATGGCCCAAGAGAGTCGAAATACAAACAGCATATATAACGTGTTCAACGAGGAGCACCTAACAACGGTCAAGGATATAGCTCAAGAGATCTTGAACGTAGAAGCTGAGGCCAAACGGCTGATGGATGCTTTCAATGGGTTGGAGGTTACGACACTCGCGAAATCACAACGACATCATGTCAGACCGTCCCTTAAATCTGCAGACTTTGGACGGAGTAGCAATCCCGACTCGAGTCAATGGGGACATGATTCAGATGGTCCATCTCAACGGCGCATCAACATCGCGGATGACGCCATATCTATGCGTTCTGGGACTTCGTCCGTGGCAGCTTCCTTGGCACGTTCTGCATATTCGACGAAGAAGATTACACGGTCAAAGCTAACATTGAATTCACCTACTCTTTTGACGAATTCTCGGCCGGGTTCTCTGCACAGAAAGAATTCTTCGTCCAGTGTCACCTCTGAGAGAAGAACAGGTAAATTAGCCATGGCTCCGCCAGTACCTGCTCTTCCCAATAGCCTATCGCAGGGCTACCTCAAGGCTGCCAACAACTCCAACATCAGCCTTGCCAAGAGTACGGGCCACTTGCCTATGAACACCGTGCCAGAGGATGAAAATATTTCGCTGTCGGGGACGGTTAGGTTGGATTCAGAAGAGATCGAGACGGAAATGGAGGATATACGGAGACGGAGGGAGGAAGTGAGTCAGAGGTATGAGGCGCGCTTGGAATACTTGCGGGCCAAGTTGAAGGGAGCGCAGTTACACGAGAAACTGATGCGCAAGTAGTTGTTGATTAGATTAGATCTTGAGTATACCCGCGGCAATTGCCGCTGTTAACAGTAATTACAACCAATTTTGGATTTCCTCGGTTGCGCTGGTCGACGACTACCACGACCACTCTAAAGTCGCGACATTATGTCCTACGGTCCGTCTCCAGCAACTGACGACGGCGACGACTATATTCTTTCCTCAACCCCAACCCCGCCGCCGTTCGGTAACTTACAAAGGACTCTCAGCCACAGTTCAACATGGTCTGCGACCGACACGCCAGCACACCATAACCAAGGAACGTCCTACTTCTCGCAGCAACCATCTTCACCCACTACTCAATTTCAACCATCTCCTCTCCTCGTCCGAAACACATCTGCACATTCCCATCGACGACGCCCGGCGCGAAGCACAAGTGTCAGCAGTTCGCAAGCTACAAACCACCGATATCGCGATGACGACATTCTAAGCGAACAAGACGAGGATGAAGACGATGAGGACGACGACGATGAAAGGCCTCATAGCCGCCGACGGGGAAAAGCCCCCGCTGAACCTGACGACGCCGAGGGCGACGAAGACGAAGACGAAACCGAAGAAGATCCCATCAGGACTCTCAAAGACCGCCAGTCTCTTATTAACGTCCAACATCCTTTCGGTCTGCCAATCTGGAAGCCTGCTCTCTACAAGAAGTCCCGTTCGGTGACGCGTTATGCGGACGAGGCTTTGCACTCAATCCCCTCCGCGCAGGCTGAACGACATCTCCTTCCAGGCAACCTCTTCTGGGCCATCGCCTTTGGCTGGTGGCTCGGTCTTATTTGCGTGCTCCTATCAGCGGTATTATATTTCGTTCCACAAGGCGGAGAACACTATTCCACCCTCGTTTATGGCCTGGGCTGGTACCTCTTTTGGCCGTTTGGAAAATACGTGGAGGGGGATGTCCATGGTGTTGAGGATGATGATGAAAGCCCGCTTTCACGGCGCTGGAGTGACAGCAATCATACCGTACGAGGCGTATCACCTTCCAGGAACGACGATACGGTTCGAGGGGTTCCTCTTACCGAACAACCCACCATTACACCTGACACTTTTCCGGTTCCTGCGCAAAATGTTTCAATTGCGTCAGAACCCGTTCGGGAAACGACTTCGCTCCTTGGACATCAGGCTCAGCATGTACCACCACCGGTCAAGTCATATGGGACTGCGCTGCAGCCTACCTTGACTGGATCTTCGGGCACAGTGGTCGAGACATATGCAGAGCCGGAGAAAGGCAGCTTCATAGGCAAAGTCTGCTTTTGGCTCGCATTGATTTCTATCATTGCACCTCTCATGCTCATTGTCTGCATGATTTGCTGGGCACTCGTAGTAACAATTCCAATGGCGAAGCTCAATTGGGCTCTTATCAAATGTCTTTTCACTAAGCCCACTCAAATTCGATTCTGTGCTGCTCCGCCTGTCGTCGTCGTCGCCACCAATGAACCGACCCAAAATGCAGAACATGTTGATGGTGAAGGCGCGCCGCAGGTAGCCCAATTTTCTGTCAAACATACAAGGTTATCTGAGGGCCAGGCGGCTCCATCTGGCTCCCCAACCTCCACCGTTCTCCTTTGCACCTATCGCGCGGTCGGTCTACAATATTACAAATACACTGTGGGTGGTGTCAACATTCTCTTTGTTAACCTTATCCCAGTCGTATTCTTTGTCATCTTCGACGGATTCGTCCTCTTGCCGATTGTCGAGCAGAGAGAACATAACGGCCAACATGTCCCAGCTTTCCTCGCCTTTGTTGCTTCACAGGCCCTCATTTTTATTCTCTGTCTTACCAGCGTTATTCCACTCTCGTACTTTATTGGCATGGCCGTCGCCTCGATTTCAGCTCAATCGTCTATCGGAATGGGTGCCGTCATCAATGCGACCTTCGGCTCCATTATCGAAATTATCCTCTATGGCTTTGCTTTGACTCAAGGAAAAGGTCATCTCGTGGAAGGATCTATCGTTGGAAGTTTGCTTGCCGGGGTGTTGCTTATGCCCGGCATGAGCATGTGTAGTGGGGCTCTGAGGCGGAAGGAGCAGAAGTTCAATGCGAAGAGTGCTGGCGTGACCAGTATGATGCTGATTATGGCTATCATCGGTGCTCTCACACCTACCCTATTCTATCAGACATACGGCAATGTTAGTAATCTCTGTCTTTTCTGGTATCTTTTGCTGACCTCTTTCTTTTAGTTCCAACTTGTTTGCAGCGGTTGCCCTTCGTCTCCTAACCAACCGGGCAATGCTCCATGGATATGCGATCATTGCTACTACAAGCATCCAGACCCCATTGACGATCCTTTCTATCAATCGACGGTTAAGACTTTAATGTACTTCTGCGCTGCCGTGCTTCTATTCGTAAGTTTACGACTCTTTTCTGTCACCACAAATGCTAACTGTTACAAAAAGTCCTATCTCATCGGCCTCTGGTTCTCCTTGCGCACTCATGCATCCCAGATTTGGCAGAACCCACAAGAATTGCTCCAGCCTATGGAGTTGCCCACTCATACCCGGATATCTTTGTATAACAAGCTTGTTCACCCGGGGCCAAGTGGCTCAACCGGCGCTCAACAGCCTGGTTCTCTTAATCAGAAGCCAAGCAACTTGAATAACCGTTCAGGCAGCAATGCTCCGTCGCGGACTGAGACTCCATTACCTGGCCCGCCGCCCAATACCAATCTTGCGCCTTCGGCTCGACCCACGCCCACCGCTTCTCCGGCTTTCCAACGAAAAGTATCTTATGCGGTTTCACAGCAACCCAATTACTTGCCTGTCTTGGAAAGCGTAGATCACGCAGTGAAAAACACGGATTTGCGAAATATGCAATTGTCTGAACCGATGACCACCGATGATTTCACGCGAGCTGTGGCAGTGGCCACCGTTAGCGCCCTCCGTCATCAGCAGGCACATGCCCACTCTCCAGCAAGAGCTCGGGCTGCAGGTGCTGAACATGAAGCTGCAGGGGGCATGATGCACCATCTTGGAGTCGAACTACGAGTGCGAGCGTTTTGCTTACTTGCACGGCTCTTTATGCTGTAATTGCCGGTATGTCTCATTCTTTTTTGTAGTAAATGCTTGAACAAGTTTCTGATATTCTATCTAGAATTGTTGGTGGATGTTGTCGATGTCATTCTTGAAGATTCCGGCATCGACGAAAAGTTTTTGGGCATTACATTGTTCGCACTCGTACCTAACACAACGGAATTCATGAATGCGATTTCCTTCGCTCTCAACGGAAATATTGCTCTCAGGTATGCGGCTTATACTTTTGAAAGATAGCTATAGATAATTAACGGTGCGCACAGTATGGAAATCGGATCGGCATATGCACTCCAAGTGTGTCTACTCCAAATTCCAGCGATGGTTGCGTTCTCTGCATGGTACGATCCCGTTAACATGGGTGAAGTCGCCAAAACTTTCACGTAAGCAAGTGTTTGTGGTCTTGCCTAATGCGCGCTAACTGCTCTGTTTAGCTTGATCTTCCCCAGATGGGATGTCATCGTCCTCATTCTTTCCATGTTTTTAATGACGTACACCTATATTGAGGCCAAGAGTAATTACCACCGTGGAAGCATCCTGATTCTCAGGTTTGTGGACTTCGTTCTTTCTTTCTATGCTTTGGACTGAATTCTGTTTAGTTATCTCGTTCTGACTGCTGGCTTCTACTTTGCACCACCGACGGCTGTCGACATAGATCAAGGCCACCTCAACAATTCCACAACGACATTGCAAGACTTTCCCGCCCTTTCTTTCTTCCAGACTGTCCGGTGGTACCTGCAATCGCTTTGGTGATCAGGTACTCATTTGGTCTCGACAACCTCTTCGACTGTGCACATACAGACCCCGCGTTGTGTAGCCTGCCTACATTTTGCCCATACATCTTCTCATGGACTACGATTATTATACCTTAACGATGCCTTTTCATGCTGAGAGCACTTCTTGGAGTTAACCTTATTTTCATGCTTTTCGATGTCAGTTTTCCTCGTTGCCCATATTTGCCATTCCTACATAGGAATGTTTCCCATTGCTATGTTACACAACATATTCGTTATACTTACAGATTACATACATTACAGCTTGCAAGCCACAAATTCGAAACATTTATAAAAGACGAGGACCGGTCCGACTCAATGCAAGCTTTGCAATTGTTCCAAGATTTTCAATACTTCATCCCTTGAAATCTTCAGCCTCTCCGGTTCACTTGCTCCCTTCATGACTTTGTTCAGTAAGTCCGGCGATCCCTGAAGACCAAGATATTGCTCGAGGAAGTCGCCATCGAGGAAACCATAAGCAGCGCCATCGGCATCGCTGGGTCCTCGGGTATCCTTAGGGGCTCGGAATCTTTAAAAAAATGAATAAATAAGAGCTTTCCTCCATCATTCTCGTTCCTTACCTAGTGTGACTCGTGCCTCCTACACCTGGTATGACAGCAGCCAAATTCCGCTGCAATTCCGTAAGGTGCAAAGAAAGGTCTTTATCTTCCACATCCGTTATCACACCTATGCGTCCAGAGGATGTAAAGTAAAGCATTTCGGGCTTGAGTTTGCTGTCTTTGGTTTGATCGGAAGACGACAATGAACCTAAAGTATCCTCATTAAGTACTGTGCTTCTAGCCAGATGTTTGAACTTAGACATACCGCGCACGAATTGTGAAACCAGGTCCGCCAGATGGAAGAACCCAATTCTTTCCAGTGCTTCACCACGCAAATTTTTAGCAAGGGTAAATATGACAAGATTGAGTGTATCCTGAATAAAAAAATATCTTTGTTAGTAACATTTCATATAAAAGGACATTGTATACCGACGTTTGAAGCAATGATGTTGGTCTGATCGAAAGCTTCAACAGACATAGGGTAGAGAGGTCCATAATCTCTGGCTTCTGAGGTTAATCTATTTTTTGTGACCTTCAGTAACGAGACCGAGCTGATTTGATCTCCCGCAACGACACGATCGTCGAAAGACCCTAGACTGGTAACCATGTAATTGTGGTTCCAGTCTGAGAGCTTCTGGAGCGAGAAGGTCGGGGCAAATGATTCGTCGGACGAGATATCTAGCTGGTAAAGTAAAACCTGTGGCATGGCAGGAGTCCTTCAGTTGGGATCGCGAGACAGAAAACTTCATACGCACACACGAATTGATTGCGGCAACGATTTTGCCTTCGACGTTCTTGAGAGCGTACACGCAACCCTTTACCTCAGCAGACGCAACCAGAGAAAGTTCTAGGCTTGATGTTTTGGTTGGGGCTGCTGATGTATACGCAGTGAAAATCAGCAACCTTCCTGATGTAGGTTCTATCTCCTCCTCCTTGTAAACGACAGTCCCGAGGCAGAAGAAAGGCTTCTCTTGATTTTCCACAAGCGATTTGAAGGTCAAAGCAGATGTTATTTCCTCGTTAGGCGCGCACTTGTATTGCCCCAAACCTAGATTGAAAATGAGATCATCATAAATAAAAACGTACGCCAGGTGAGAAACGAACGGGCAAGTGAACTGTCGTCCACGAGATGGAAAGAGCTCGTTGGGAACTCGAAACTGCCTATTCTTGCCGGTTCTATGCGAGTGCATGCCACTCCAAAAGCTTTAAGTAAAGGCTGGTATGTGATTTTGCGAGGGTTATCGAGACCGAAGAACGCCTACATAAACTGTGAATGAATGGCAAGACGCCAGGCAGTCAGCAAAACATACCGAGCGAATATGCATCTTGTTGAGGTTTTTTACAGAGCCGATGGACAGTCCAGTTGGCGTAGCGAGAATTAGAGCAGAGGTAAATGTTCTTGTGTTTAGTCTGGACGCTGCGGAGATTTCCTAGCAAAGACATAATAAGTATGACAACTGGGCAATCAGAAAAAAATAATTATACCTTCAGCAGAATGGACGAATTGACTAGCCGATTTTTATCGCAGAAGAACACAGTCGTCCGATTACCAGCAGCAAAGACCGACTTTTTACCGTCCACTTCGCATCCAGTCAAGCTAACAGGGGCATGGCCTAATGATGTGATTTTCAGGTCTTTCAGGGCACCGTCTTTCCATACCAAAGAGGCCACAGATCCATCACCTAGACCTGCTAACAGATAAGGATGATAGTTAGATCCCTTGGAGCTAGTATCGGTGCCGAAGTTATATAAGAGGAGGGAGCGGACAACTGCGGGTAACGGAGGGGATCTTGTTCCAGGTCCAGACTTGAGGCCACCTTCGGCAAGAGTAAATAGTTCGACTATATTAGAACTCCAATAGGCAACGGTCAAGATGCTCGAGAATGCTTTCTGTGCGTTCAGGGGGGTAAATGATACAGCAGAAATCTCCGAATGTGTGACATGTGTTCTGCGGACGATGATAAATGGAAAGTCAAAGCCAATATACATCGACGAAGACTCACGCGAGCTGTTTGAATTGAGCTGCATTGTTCTCAATGCAAAGTAGTACGAGATTTCCGCCACTCAATGCCAAAGCCACTTGACTGGCATTGGCACTAGCCGCAACAATTTCAAGGGGCCGGTTATGGGACGGGGGTATATTCTTGACTTCCCAAGATGCCCGCTCCAGATACATTTTCATGGTTGTGTCCCATTCAAGCAAGAAGGCCCCGGTTGGAACCACTTGGACGACAAGACGAGAATTGCCGTAGACGCCGTTTTCTCGCTTGTAGAAGTTCGAAAATGCCAGAGTAGTCTGATTGGCTATAAATCCGCTGGTTGGCCCAAATTCCTCCCGTTGTAAAGTAATGGTGTTTCCGGAGTCGTTGATGCGGAATAGATGACTCTCGTCCACCGTGGAGATAAGTATATGCGTGTTGCTCCTATTTGTTGAATCGATGAGAATAAATGAACAGGAATTTGATATCATCTAAACTCACAAGTCATCGTACATGGCTCGAACAGACCAAATTCTCGTTACATCGGTCAGGCCTCGGATAAACGCCAATTCCTTGAAATCGGCCCCATTTCTGACGACGTTAACTGATCCTGTGCTTGCGCCACCGCTGCATGTAACAATTTGAGTCTATAAATGCAATAGTCAATATCACCCCAGGAACCAATAAGGAGAAGCAATTGTTACCTGACCACTTCCATCTGTGTCCACTGAAATAGCGTCCATGATGGGTGCAATGTTCTTATAACTGTCTAGGACGTTGATGAAGGAACCCATAGGCTCAACTACCCGACCCTTGGAATAATCATCAACGTTTTCATCGTCAACATCCATGTCGTCCTGTGAAACTGCCTTTTCTTTTCCCTTCTTCGAAGATACTGTCATTAAACTTCCGGAAGTGACTGTCTTGATATCTGAAGGGATGGTAAGAGAAGGCATATCCTGGACAGAAGTGGCGTTCGACGATATCTGGACGAGCTGAGAGTCGCCCAAGTGTGAGCCCACGTATATGATTTGGTTTGTTAGATATGTTAGTGTGGTAGGAGGCGACACCTTCAATAAGATTGCTGTGAGAACAGAGGGAATTTGACAGAAAATTAATCGCACCTCTCCGAGTGGGACGAGGATAATGCCCAACTCGGTGATGTTGTCCAGAGAAAGCATCGAAAGTCTCCCAAAAGAGTCACCAATCAAGAACCGAGATGGAACGCCATCGATAGGACACCACCTAGAGGGCCACAATTAAATCATGAAACATTATATTGCATAAAGAACACTCACGCTGACACCTCACTCCAAGGCCAGTCAACAGCAAACTTTGACTTCCTCTTTCGAAATCCTCTTTCCTGTTCTTTCGTCCTGGCTTTAGCAACTTCAGCTGGATCTGCGCTCTTCATTTTAGCTTCTAATCGTTTCTGTTTACCCCTCTGCTTGGCTTGGCTTTCTTTTGACGCCAACTCAAAGAGGAGAACTTGGCGTCCTCCAACAATCATGACTCCACCAGGAAATGGGTCCACAGAAGCGTCGGCACTATCTGCAGATGTATTGGGTTGGATTGGAATTAATTGAAGAGGCAACTCGGTAGGATGTGATGCAACTCTTTCCGAAATAAGTGTTGGTTGCAGCAAGGTTGATGGCTGAGGCGAAAGCTCCAAACCGCCAACGTCGACGTCACGGGCACTTAGCTGCAAATGGTTTTGCGAATCCACGTAAAGTATGCCCAAAGCGTACTCTCCTTCCGAAGTAGGCAAGAAAGTGAGCGACAAAACATTCAGTTCTGGGAACCTGTAGATTTGAGTAATGAAATCGTGGCAGTTCGTGGATAGAGGTGGATTTACGTACGAGACATCGAAATCCTCTTGGTAGTTTCCTCCTTTGAGAGTGATTACCTTGAGTTTTGCTGCATAGCAGCTGACTACTGCCAAGTTGCCAGATGGATGTATAAGGAAATCGGTAAAGTATTCGGCAATCCGAGGTAGGCGTTCGAATAGCGACAGTTGTTTCTTCACGGTCAGCTGTGCAATTCCTGCATCTGACTCCTCGTACGCAAGGAATATGAGCTCAGGGTCAGGGTGCGTAAGCATTATAGCGATGTTAGAGCGCGTTTCATAGCTCTGTGTCTCACGTTCAGATCAAGGACTATGCTTTGGCTTTGGAATAGGACTTACAGACAGAGGGATGCGTTTGAGAGAACATATCTTCCCCCACACGTCCAGCCCACACTCATGTTGAAGACCATGTGTTCTCAGAGAATAGACGTCGAGCCTATTGAGCTTTGCGACTACTAGATGTTCAAGATCTCGTGTGCCGAGTCGACATTTCACAGAAGAGAGCACGGAAGAAGAAGGGTGGAATGTCGAAACGATCTTCATGTTAACGACTTCCGGTAAATGACTGAGAAAGTGTGTAGGTGTCTTCGAATGACGCCAGGCGTTTCTTCTGCGAGACCTACCAGTGACGGTGGAATAACCAGGACCAAGGCTGGACCCACGCGCAAGCTGACATATTTACGGGGATCTCACCGGTCCGTGATAGCCGGTCCTCTCATTCTCCCGATTCGCAGGTTATCAGAGATCGCCTTCTGCATTACCAGCAGCGTACATAGTTCCATCCTCGTTCATTATGATATCGTCTCCGTCTTCCTCCTCCTTTTTGTTACCCACTACAAAATGATCCAGCATGGTAGGCCGTTTGGATGTAGGGTTGGATTTCACATCTGTCGTCGCGGCCTTCGTTTTTGTTCGTTTTACGGGGGGACCTGCTGAAGTCCACTGCATTACTTCTGGAAAATATGGGACTAAGAATGGGGAGGAATATGCTGTTTCATGGTTCGTACCTTCCAAGAATAGAAATTCGTCTGCTTTCCTGACGACCATAGCTGTTGATTCCAACGGGGGATTGGCAGCAATTCACTTTCAACACGCGGAGTAGGAAACGTACCGATATCCTTATGTTGCACGGTGGATCTCTTTTCCTTGTATGCAACCTGTTGAGCCGCTTCGCATAGGCGCTTTATGAATTCCTCGGTTGCAAGAGATATCAGAAAAGTAGCTTCTTTGGCAACAATCGGCATTTCCTGTTGAATGCCAGGTCGTCCCACGAGACGCGTGAATAGAAAGCATGTGCGCATACCTTGTCTGCCTTAATTATCTTCTGCACCCTCGAGAATGGCAGGAACGATTTCCCTGGCTCTCTAACGAATTCTACTGGTTCTTTCTTCTCTTCTTCCTTCTTGTCTTTCTTTGCTTGAGCGACGGTTTGGTCTGCATCGTGGTCTCCCGCTTTCATCTCTTGATCTTCAACATCCCGGGTTTCGTCGTTCTTGTATTCGGCCTCCTCCATTTCTATTTGAGTCTCATCCTCGGATCGAGGGGCTGACATGACATGGACGAGGCAAGGAACGGGTATAGCCTAACTTGCACTTCCTGTGACAGCTCGTGTCAAGGGTACGTCACGCGATTTATAGTGTCACGAATACTCATCACCCTTCCTTTCGCTATATCGCATATGAATTAACCGCTGCATCCAGCTCTACAGTGTCGCTTGCAGGGTGACTACGAACTGCATATATATTCTAATAAATTGTCCATGCCATTTGAGATCCAACGAGTCGAAAAGGATTGGTGGTACTCCGTCAAGCCCCGACTCAATTTGAAGCTTTGAAGACCGATGCCAATTGAAGATCGCCCAATCCTTGACCGGGAGACCACTGGGGTCAAGAAGACGCCCCGACCAGGAAGACAACCCGTCACTAAGGAGGTACCACGGGTCGCAGATTTGACAGCTCCAAGGCCGTCATCGGCTTTCTCCTGAAAGATTAGAGACGAGATCGTATCTGCTTCAAGAGGACCTCTGCGTCATCATCGTCGAGTTCTTCTCGCGCCTCGAACTCTTTCTTATGCATCTCTCTATGTGTGAGGGGTGCCATGCCGCCTACAGCTTCGTCAGTCGACTCTACGCCATGTCCCTTTCCTCCAAACTTCGGTGCAGGGATTATGTGGTAGTGGACCTGAGTAACGATGTGACCCAATAGCGTCAACACGGACTACATAAAAATTATCTGTCCGTGCTCACATGAGGAACCGCCTGAGCGTACTCTTGGTTGCAGACCACATTCAAGCCTGTATTATCCAATGCTAAAACAAATAGCTGAGGATCTTGATGACAATGTCAATTATAGACAAGCGACGAACACACCTTCTGTCAGAGCATGGGCTACTTTCGAGACTGCTTCGCCTACAGCACCTGCTAAATCAGGAGGCAGTTCTGAAAGCCTGGATATGTGAGCCTTGGGAATCACAAGGTATGTCCTTTTCTGAGAGGCATAATATCTAAATGACAACAACGAAGACACCCAATATGTCAGCTCACCTCTATCTATCTCATTAAATCCACCAATATCAACTTACCCAGAATAGCGATAACTTTGTCGTTCTCGTACACTGTTGCAGACGGTAGTTCACCCTTTAGGATGCGACAAAAGGCACAGTCGGGATCTCGAGCCCATGTAGGATGCAGAGGACGGTTTTCATGCGATTGGATGATGAAAGACGTCATTCGGACTTGAACGATGAAAATCTCAGCCCGGAAGTAGGGTATGTGGGCCTTGCAAAAACTGCAGACTGTGTTGAACGTTTTAAACCGTGTTGATGCATTGATGACTTGAAAAGCTCGGCAATCTTACCGGCCCGCTGCTCATGACATCGACACTCCCTCGCGCCCCAATCGCGCCCTTTCTTAGAAACTTTCTCTAACATTCACCAAAGAGGCAAAATATGTCGCGTGGAGATAGAGTAGCTGTAAATGGGAACCTTTCCACATCAATGCGCCAGAACTACGGGGAACACGGGGTTGCTGAGGCGCGTCAATATCTGGGTACGCGTTTGGTGCTCTCAACTCACTCATCTAAATAATCTACAGTATTACAAGAAAGTTGGATCAAGCTATCGAAACCCTCACTACCCAGGGATTCGTTTGTGCCTGTTCTCGTGGTTTAATAGGTCAGATTGAATTCCGTACAATCGACTACTAGGGGTTGCCCAGTGACAGCTCATCTTGTATACAGATGGTGGCAGAAAGAACGAGAGAACATTATCTCGATAACTTCCGAACAAGTCATGTTTTTCGATATGGCTTGCGGTAAGTTAGGCTTTCTCTATGCAATCACCATTATATTTAATGCTACATCTGTCTGCCAGGAAGGTACCGCATTTTTGCATTAGTCGTTGCAAATAACATGAACGATGACCACGACTTTTATCCAGTGGAGAAGCCACTCTCGCGTTCGTTGAATGGTGTAGCGCTGGGAAGAGACTCTATCAAGAATCATCACTCGGCACCAAATCGGAGCACAACCAACCTTCTGCTTCTGGTTGTCCACCCACGCCGCATCCAAGGAAAGGCCTGATCGTCCCCATCGCTCTTGGTCCCGAATTTCCCAAACCTCAATTAGCAGCGGCAGATCCAGTAAGTTGATAAAATAATATTAGGTTGTTAATACTGACTTAACGTCATTTTCTCAGTTCACCGCAGCGGCATACAAGGACCGCACATCCTACCCATCCTCCGATCTCTCCTTTGAAGCAATCGCTGAAGGATCACTACCTTCTGTATCTGTGAATATTGCTGATGGCTCTGTGCGTGATATCACAATCGCCGATGCAAATGAAGAAACAGAGGCCCAACATTTAATCGAGATGATAATTTGTTCCTTTGCACTCCATCTCATCGAGAACCCTTCAAGCCTTTTCGCTCTTCTGTGGCAATTGAGCTTAAGGCGAGATGGCTCATTATTCTCGCGCCTCACAAGAGGCCCGAAGTAAGATGTTCCCTCCATCGGCCGTTCCACATGCTTAATCGGCTTTCTTTGCGATAGATTAAAGATGGATGGGGTTGGTGCAAATGGGATACTGATGCATGGGCAGAATGTCCAATAGCGAACGCTTCTGGGGAGTATCTTCATGACAGGTACGTGAGCTCGAGTTTGGTCTTTGCATCTAGTCTACATGGAACAATCCGACAGAGTGCACTGTCGGGTGTACAGAATGTGAATACCTGAACCGAGCATGAATTGCAGACTAGAGAGATCAAAGCCACACGTCCATGATATTCCCATGATATTATCGGCCAAATATTGTAA
>JADNRV010000569.1:0-24302 GCA_015499995.1 Flammula alnicola
GGCCCTCTAGCTCGTCTGAATCCTCTCTTGTATGAGCACTATAGGACGCCTGACTTCTATCCAATGGAAGTGGGGAATGTCGACCCATACACCCAACTTTCGCTCCGAATCCAGAAGGTTAATTTTTTTGCAAGTAATTCTTCCAAAAAAAAACACAAATAACCATTTATCGACATCATTCAGGGAGAGCGCATTCGCTGCAGCACCACAGATCCCCTCACTCCTAGCTATGTCGTCTCTAATCTGTCGCTCTGCTCGGACCCTATCGGGATGTAAAATGCAGGGGTGAAAGGCCGACAAGTTCTCCTTGAAAACCCTGTCAGAGACAGTCGGACCAAGAAACAACATGAAGCGAAACGCACAGCCAAGAAGAACGAAAGATATGCAGTGTAGCTGGGAAGAATAGGGAAGAAAGAAGCGAAGGCGACGGAAGTGTGGAGGTTTGCTGAAACGCAGGCCAAGTGAGTTCCGACCGAGATGGACTCCCTGACACCTGTTCCCTGCCGAAAATCCTGCGAGCGGTCGGTCCTGCAAAGAGGCGAAGCTGAACGACGCTTGCCGCCACCCCGCACCGGCGGACCATCTTGACAGTCCAGACTGGTCCCAGTGGGCATCTTCCATCACGAGGACGTAGCGTGGCACCGCCTGACTCAGACTGAATTCCTCCTACATCAACCCCGTGTCGGCCACCGCTGCGCGCGATTTCTTCGCAGTCGCCGCCGGCATGAATGACGAAATGTCGTCATACGAAATGACATCGTCGAGGGAGTAGTGCTCCGAATGAGATGGCGGAGGTCGATCTGGAATAGGTAAGAACTTCTCCTTGTTTTTCTTGACCTCGTCTTTGCGGGAGATCTCCTGGTCTTTCACCAATTCCTTGGCTCTCGCGGCACCGGTCTGTACCGCCTGCTCAATGGCCTTCACCTCCGCAGCATCGTCCACCCAGCGCTGCCATATGGCCCTCCGTGAGGCGTTGTTGGCCTTCCATGCCTTCTCCAGAATCTCGGCTGCTTGCACGTCCGTGACCGTGTCCGACTGAAAGTCCGTCCTCGCTTGCAGAAAATCTGGGCCCATGAAATCCGGAGGAGAGTGACATGAAGCGAACAACCTGTGCGTAAGATAAAGAGTTTCATCCATGCCATCTAAATTCCCCTAGGATCTATAGCTGAACGTACTGTCTAATTACATTGTTGTCGACTTTTGCCTCCGTTACGACCGCCTCTAGAAGTGTCTTTGCAACAATATTTCGCTGGATGTAATCCTCCAGCTCGACTAGGCATCCCAATTTTTCTAAAAAGAAAGGGAGAACGTTAGTGCGCCACGCCATTTGGCGGACACGGAAATAATATCCATGAACGCTACGAGACTCCGGTGTTGGCGGACAAGGGGAAGCTGCGGAGCATTGGCATACAGGGCGACAGCAGAGATATTTCAGCGAAACAAGGGTAGCCACAGCGAAGGTTTTGCCATCCGGATATTCTGAAGGCCTTTTTGGATCTCTGAGTGCGTCGTAGATGAGTTTACAGTATTCACGGCATGAGGTATCATCTGTCCTCAAGGCTTGAACGAGGTTAAGACCACCGCTTTTATCGTTCGCCTTGTCAGAATCGGGTATTTCTGCGGTTAGATCCTCTAGGCTTTTTTGAAGAGGATCAGTCCATTCTAATTCCTGTTCTTCCCGCATGCACAAAACAGCGACAAGAAATCTGAGGTCATGGGTGGATTTATATGCCTCTACTCGCTGCAAAACCTCTTCTTGAAATTGTTGCAAAACAGATTGGTGTAATTCCAGTTTCTGCGATGCATACATGGGTAAGTAACGAAAATAGTTAGTCATGGAGACCATGACTTACAATATTTCGAAGCGATTTGAGGTAGGAACCAATGAATCTAAACAACTCATAGGAGGAAATCCGAGTTTCTCGAAATAGTCTTGCAAACGATAAGCTAAAAATGTCATTTTCAAGACCCAGATCGAGGTCTGCACGAGAGAGGTGATGATGAAGGCGTTCGTAGCAATATGGCCCTAGTGAATGTCCTGAATATAGATTTTAGAAATGAGAAGAAAACGAATTTGATGTTGTAGACATACCTGGTTCATTAATAATTTCAATACATCGACGTGCGAAGGCTGTATGTCTTTGCGGAGTGTCGAGATAGAATTTCTTTGACCTCATGGGATCGCGGAGAAAGTCATGGAGGGAGGCATGTTTGACCTTTGCCCATGGGGTCATCGGGTTCCAGCCCAGTGGATCGTCCTCGCGGAAGACAGTTACTACAGATGGCAGTCTTTCTAGAATAAATTCTGCGTCGCCACTTTCGAGAGAGAGAAATTTCTCTACATGAGGCGCCCTAAAGTCGACAGAAGATGATAATGTAATGCAGAGAATGTCCAAGACTGTTTCGACATCTTCCACTGATAAGAAAATGTGGGAATAAAGCTCGTCAAGCATGGCGAATGGTGTGTCTTTGGGATTACGGGTACGGCGCAACCCGAGAATGATGTCGAGTCGTTGGGTAGGTCGATGTTGGGCGCTACTAATGTACTCTATGACAGTTGATGCATAGATAAAGTGACCCGACGATTTATGCAGGAGCATGCCCATAGCCCTCGAGCTAGGCCAATCGGAGGGGATCTGAGCACGGTCTCGGTGGGTCCTCTTTATTTCATGGAATTTATCCTCGAGGAAAAGGCGAATGTCTTCGGAATAAATTAAAAGGCTCAGGTCGAGACAGGTTACGTCCTCCCTAAAGGCCTCAGTTTGAAATATGGTTGTCAGATGAGGTTCGGGCCTACTAGCGATAAGGAATTTGAGTGGTAGTGGAAGATTCGCCACAACTTTGAACAGAACGTTCACAATTTCCACTTGAACCTCAGACTCTGTGCATTCATCGAGCCCATCGAGGATAACAAGGCGCCCGGTGGTTGCTGCTTTGGAGTCGCCCGACTCTACCAGCTGGCGAAGGGGTTGGATAATGAGTTTGGCGAATTGCGTAATGAGCGGTCGTTTGAGTATCAAAGGATCATTTGCAATGGCGGCCTCTATTTGGGGGCGGGTCGCAGGCACATTCACTGCCGTTTGGTAGGTGATCGTGGATGCAAGTTTGTGTCCGTTATTTCGTAGGGGATCGAACCTAGAGAAAACGAAAGACGCCAGTAGACGGTTCTCCTCGGCGCACTGCACGGCGACAGTCTGGGCGATGGCAGACTTGCCAATTCCTGCGGAACCGTGCATCCACATAATTGATGAACCCTCCTCCGACCTGGCCCAGTCTCTGACTTTCTTTAGAACGTCAAGTCGCGTGTTTGGGTGGCATTTTGGAGGGGAAAATTGGTCGCCGGAATCCCCAAAGGCAGCAGGGACGGCCGCATCATGAAGCTGCTTGAAAAAAGAACCTATTCAACCGCTTAGAGATCAAAATAAAATTTAAAAAGTGATAGCTTCAGGCCTTACCATCTGCGTAGTTTATGTTATAGAAGTTTCCTCCGGTGATGAGAACAGACGCGTCTTGAAACATGAGGATGAATTGGATGAAGGTAAAACTGAGAGTTTAAGTAGTATCTACAGGGAAATGGGTCTGTCGAGCTCCCATTTCTTATGTACGCAATGATTGTATCGTGTTGGACGTGTTGGACAGCCTTGTAACTTTAACTGACGTGTATCCATTCGCAGCCTTACGAAAAACATTGTTACTCTTGCGAACATGCCGTGAGTGTGTGAGAGAGAATCGCCCCCATGTAAGTTCGCCGCTGTAGTAATGATTCACCCTTACGTATATAAATTGATATCCCTATTTATGTGGTTTCTACGACACCAATATCAGCAGCTGTGCTCAAGGTCGTATCAATCACAGTACAAGGTAAATTGTCCTTCGCAAAGCATTGTAACTCTTGTCAGCATGCCGTGACTGTGAGAGACGGAATCGGCGGATTTGACATCTGAAATGAATCGCTTTAAAGTTTACAGCCTTACGCATGTAAATTAACAAGCTTCGTTTCTGGTCACCGGTATCACTAGCTGTGTTATTGAAGGATGTACCAATCGAGTTACAATGTAAATAGTCTTACAATACAAGCTTGAACTGGCCTGTCATCCGAATATCAACCATGCACCCTATCTTTATACTATTGACAGATTCTCGTACCAGCTCTCAGCCGGGAGCTCACTTGCTCTGTCAGCGCTTCAGCCGTCGTCATGCATTTGTTCGGCTGGTATCCCATTGTTCCCTCACCTTTCTCTCTCAGCTCTGTCGATACCTCCTCCACTTTCGAAAGTGCCTGCAAGACTACTCAATCCAGGTGAAATGGCTTCTCCAGCTCAAGCCCATCGTACGACCTTATCCCTTTCCTTTCCACTCAACTGCTTACTGACTCGGACATATCCTTCATCATTCGCCTTTAGACGCTGTCAACTTGTTCGAGACTCTCCGCTACGTCATTTTCCCACCAGTCACCTCCGCCGTTCGGCCTTGTTGTGCTTCCTCGATTGGAGGATGGACTTCACGAGTCTTGTAAGAATAGGGCATAGAAACGAGCCCATGCTGTGCTGTTGGCTCCAGCTATCCGAGGAAGCGGATTTTTACCCATGCGACTTGTCAGATTTTCACCCTCGGGAGTCTGATGTAAACCGCGCGGTATTTTGACGATGAAAATTACGCCGCAGCAAAGAAACGACACGGTAGTCCAACTCTCTCGCGTGTTCAAAATCGATGGAGTTACGAGCACCAAAGATGGCTTGGGATTGTTCCATCTCGAAGCCACGATATTTATACAATTGCTTGAATTTAGTATAAAATATTCAAAATATATCCAGAGACTCAATTCCCCGTGGGGTCGCCGTCGCTATCTGGACCCCATGTATCCGGATATTCCTCGGCCATCTCCTTCATGAACTCCCTCATCGCCACAGCTTCGGGGTCTTCGCACTCTTCCTTGACAAACATAAACCAACTTGGCAGCGGCCGAACCGAATCCTTCATCTCGCCCTCGATCCTGGTCGCCAAGTGCCCGGAAACCATCATGCAGTCAAACACCTCGCCATTGTCATCCAGCTTGACATCGACTTCGCAGAATCCCGTGGGCACGTCCGCGCTATCTATGATGGAATATTCGACTCCGTCCAGCGTCAACCTCGGGATCTTTAACCAGTTCCGACTTTGTTGGGGTCCTGTCAAGGACGGTCCTTGCCATTTGCCTTCGTTGGTCCAAACGCAAAATGCTGTGATCCAACCTGAGAGATACGTGGGTCCTGAACCACCCGAGTGGTAATGACAAACTCTGCCCCAGAAATCCACATCAGGTTCCCCTTCGAAGGCTTTCACGAATCTCGTGAGAATGGGACGTAGGAGAGACGCCCAGGCCGCTGGCTCAGGCCCAAACTCATCGAGCTTGTCGATTCGGGCCAATAGCTTCTCCCAATCTGATTTTTCACCTTCAAGTGTCACAGATGGTATGCCGCACATAAGCTCCATTGTATAGGAGAAGTAACTTGAAATATAAACATGAGCTACTGCGTCTGGAACCAGCGCGAGTCGAAAGACCTACGCCTTGAGAGTAGCCATCATCAGGACTGCGCAGACGACGGTATCATTACGCGAGCTGGTGGTAAAGTCCGGGAGGATCCAGTCCTTTAATTCTTTGTCGACAACCTGCATGCATGTTTGGTGATCAGATACAATTCGGAAAGAACAAAAGTAGAACTTGAGGCACATTTTCATGGATTTTCTCGATCATTTGTTTTGCAAGAGCACCGAAATCCACTGAATATCGATTCCCGAATGCTTTAACAGTTAGTTCCTTCTTTCCTTCATGCTTTACGAAGTAGTGTCGCAGTTCTTCGGCATGTGCGTTTACGCTGATGAAGGCAAGCTTCAGTCAACAAGGCGCTCACTGTACAATGGAGCAAACTTAGTACATACTAGAAATTAAATTGTCCCAGGATCGCAATCCAAACATCATCAGGCCTATGTATCGTGTATTCTTAAGTACTGTATTCAATCTGCCACAATGAACTGAAAAGTTAGCTCACCTCAGAACAAGATGGTGGTGGTCATTATATGCCTTTATGATTGTGTTGACGAAACCGTTATGCTCTCCGTATATAGCTGAGAAATCCTGTTTTCCCGCATACAGGGACGTTTGAAGCAATTCGGCACTTCGGAGCGTTTTGGCCTTTGCGCCCCATGTTCCTGCAAGCAATTCTTCCGCGTTCAAGAGAGGTCGATAGAGGTGGATGGGCTTGGCGTCGTGCGCGGCAACGTTGAAACGGACAGGCATGGGTCAAGGTTTTTGAAAGGAGGACTTAACGGGCGAAGTAAAGGGAGGATATAACATAGAAATCTGGACTGAGAGATATAGTATTTATAATCGATGATGGAGGCAGTGTAATTGACAGATGCATAGAGCGCTATGAGGAAGAATTATCGTTTCGAGCGCAAGAGGCTTCTATTCTGTGATATAAATCACAAGAACTTCGACACATGAACTTTACCCGAGTCCTAAGTACAACTTGAACGAGGAACCCAACGAAACCCGAAAAATTGATCCGAGCTCGGCATGTCCGAATCAATCAGGTGGTCTGTGCACCAATGCGCCACAAGCGATAAGATAAGGAAATCTGATAAACATGCGCGCGGGTGCTTCAGAAAATCCTCTCAGTCAACCCCTTGTATAATATTTACACTTTGAAACCAAACGTTCAACTTAATTTTCCAGAAAGAGTTAACGTTCAAACGTTCAAGCCCAAGGCCGCCTTCTAGTAGCAAATTGGAAGACAAGCTCGAAAGCGACATTGACTGCTGATTTGAATACTCAGTACAATATGCCATATCTACTAGAATGGAATATTATGGAATACAATGTACACTATAAGAGTACAGAGTGCGATACTAGTACGTAGAATGGAATGATGAAGATACGGATATGCAAGATGAAAGCATGCTATCTAGATGGATGAAAGTGCTAACCTGCGATGATGAAGTGGTATGGTGAGATAATAAGTAAGACGGAGGGAGGCCCAGTGAGAAAGAATAATCGTGTCCAGAGAAAAGAAACACCGCAAACGAAGATGGAAGACGCGAACATCGGCCAACAACCGACCCTCATTCGCCCAGCCCAACGAGGACCATCATCCCCGCACCGGCGAACAAGCTCGCGAGCGCCAACGCCCTCTTGAACACCGTCGCCTTCTTCTTGCCTGCCGCCGATCCGTGCTCTGCCACATCTCTCCTCTCATCCTCTCTTCTCGCGTCCTCTCTCCTCACATCACCATCCACACCATCACCACCACCGCCCATCCCACACTCACCGACTGACGAAGCCCTCGACCTCGCCCTCTGCGCCTCCACATCCCTCTCGTCCCTCCCATCCCTTCCACTTCCATCATATCCACGCTCATCACGCTCCTCATCCCCCCCATGGTGGTGGTGATGGTGATTCCCCCCCTCCACATCGCCAAACACAAAGTCGCCCGCGATCATCTCCACCGTCGCCGCGTAGATGAGCATCCCCGCGGAGATCGCGGACAGGAGGCCTCGGGTGAGAAGCATTTGGGCTGTCGATTTGATTTGATTTGATTAGAGATGTATAAATGAGACCGGGAGCTCGAAAGAAAGAGAAAGCGAAAGAGGGGGAGAAACACACCTTCATCGCTACCTGCGTCCTGCGTCCACAAGACCATTCCCAGCGCCATCCCGAACGGCGTCGTCACGCCGAACAGGAAGCTCAAGGTGGGTTTGAACCAGTGGACGTCTTTCGCTTTGGCTTTTGCTTTCCGCCACGAGGAGGGCCACCAACACCGTCCAGCCCAGCTCCTCTGTCTCTTGCTGTGCCTGCTTGTACCATTACCATTACCACGCCGCCGCCGAGCACTCGCCACATCCACGACCTTCAAGTTCGCAGCCCCGTTCAACTGTGGTACGGGGTCATCCAAATCACAACCCTGCAGCGCATGCATATGCGACGGCCCGTCCATCGCCTCCATGTCCTCCACGTCCTCCTCATCACCATCACCGCCGTGTGGTAAGAGCAGCGCTGCCTCCTCGTCATCTTCCAAGTCCAAGTCTTCGTTCGTTTGGGTTTTCTTACTCGGCGGCAGGGCAGCGATACGTATTCCCAGCGACAGCCCCTCGAAGAGTTGGTGGAATATTATGGCGGTGGTTAGCGAGGCTGCAATAATGGCAAGTGGTGGTGGTTAGTCGGAACGATAAAAAGAACGAATGAATGAGAGAAAAAGAGAGAGGGAGGGAAAGACGCACTGAAATCCGACCCAGAAGTGACAGCCAGTGTCAACCCTATGACAAGCGAGTGGATCATGATGCCGAGTTGGAGGACCTGTATGAATTAAAGTTAAAAGCCATGGATTAGTTAGTGTTTATGTTTATAGCTTTGGGTATGTATGGGGTATAGGGTGTGATGGAAAGGAGGAGGCGAAAGAAACAGAAACACACCAAAATGCCAACGATCTGCCTCCGCCTGCCGATCCGCGGGTGGTGGTGGTGGTGATGCTCGTGGACCGGATCGTGTTCCTCCTCGTTGTCCTCGCCGTTCTCGTGGTAGTGTTGGTGATATAGCTCGTCCTCCTCTCCAATTCCATCTCCTTCTCCATCGGCCTCGAGCCCATGACGATGTTCATCCTCCTCCTCATGCAAACACAACCGCGAATGCGAATGCGAACGCGTATGATGCGAATAACGACGCCCATGCACAACATGCGGCACCGCGATGCCCAGCCGACAAACCCGCGGCGAGTTCGTCAGGACCTCGATCGGCAGCCCCGCGAGTGCCGTCGGCGATATCACGGGCGACAAAGCGCAGCTGTGTTGGTGATGGTGGGTGTGATTGTGCTGGTGCTGGTTGTGGTTGGGATGATGATGGTGGCCCTGGTACTGCACATGGTGCGCCCTAGTAGGAATAGGGATGGGAAGGAGGGCGGCGGGCGCGGGGGATGCGTCGCCGTCGGCTGCCCAAGGAGGAGGAGGAAGTGGGGCGGGAGGGATACAGAGGAGGGGCGTGGTTTCTGTGAGCTTTATCGTGCGTGGTTTTGGGTTGGGGGAGGCGCTGTGTTTGCTGGTGGTGGATGCAGTGGATGTACGTCGTAGATAGGGGTAGTGGTGAGATGACCGAGAAATGGAGCGCGAAGGAGAGCGCGATATAGACTTGGGTGACGCAGGACGCGAGGGAGGGAGGGAGCTGGCGGGGGTCGGCGGCGCGTCGTTCAGGTGTTCGACGTATGAAGTAGAGATATCTGTAGGATAAGCTTGTGGTTAAGATCCGACGTAGATAGAGGGCAATACATTACTCACATTCGACGAGAAAGATGGACAATAACGAGCCGAGGCTTTGTGGATTGTGCGTCAGCTGAAGCGACATATGGAACTTTGGTAAAACTCACATAATCGACCCAGTCCACCTCCCAAACCTCCCATAGCGCTGCTCGACTGTAGGGTTTTGCAAGGACCTGAACGCATCGTCAAGAAGGTGAATGAAGGCCGTGGCGAGGATGACGCCCGTCCCGAAGTGTTTCCCGATGAAGAAGACGATGCCAGGAATACGGAGGCATGGGATTTGTTTAGATAGTGTCGGGAAAGATACAGCTACATATCACAAAACATAATCAGATACAAGACACAAGATAAGAGAGACAAAATACCCACCAAAGAGCGACACAAATAGGATGACGAACATGACGCCCAACTTGCCAGGCTCCAAGGGCGTCGCAATAGCCTGCATGGGCCAGGGCATGGACGTCAAATCCCAATGAAATGGTATCAGAGGCATTATAGAGAGCCTTGTAGGGTCCTATTGGCGAGATGGCATAGAGGACAGCACAGGAGCGGGCGTTTATCTGGGGGTGGGCATTCACAGTTCGTCTGATGGGCGCATGACTAAGCGCACAGCCACATGAAAGCGCGCCGCTCTCGCACAATTCAACATCTCAAGGTGTAAGCCGTTGTTCTTTCTCGTTCCAGCATATATATTGTCCACAATGTACCTTTAATAATCAGGAGCTTTCACCAAATTTGTAGCTGTCGTACATGCTTTTTCTTCCTGCAATATTGGCGGGGCCACCCAAGATGTAGGCTGTCACATATGTGACAGACGCGCTTGTGTGATGCTTTTGACTGATTGCTTCAGTACCATTTTAAAAAGGCATCTCGCAAGCTGGCTCTCTGGGGTTTGGCAAGTGAAATTTTAAAGTAAAAAGCTTTCGAGGCTTGGTTAAATATTTGAGATGTATGTGTCTGGAGATGAGATCAATAATATAATGTCTCATCTTAGACAGATCTAGCAAAAATGTTGCCAAGCCTCGAAAGAATACTCAATTTAGGGTCAATTCACGTCAAAACCTCAATAATTAGGTGAGAATTGCGTCTATAATCGGTACCGGCGTTTTTGATATGGCTTTTGGCAGGGAGGCCTTAGATATAATTATGTACAAATAAAGAGGCGCGTCACAGGCCGTGCCCACCCCCAGTTTATCAAGCAAATGAGGAGGAGCAAGCGAGAACCACACCGGTCATCCGCGCACAAAGCTTTTGCCAAATAGACCAATACAACCTTCCTGTGACCGCGACAGTCCTCTCGCCATCGTCGTCCACGTCGACGCAGGCCTTGTATTTACGTACCAGCGTAACGTGTTTCGCGTCTCATCGCAAAGCAGGGTGGTTCGATGGCTTTCTTTTACTCAAGGAACGACAAATATGCGCTCTGGAATCAAGAAGAACGACCACAACTCGACAGTTTTGCAACAATTCGAATAACGTCAAGAGTCAAGAGTACGCGCCCAGCGTAATAATTCAAGGGACCTTGGCCCACCGCTTCGAGGGTCGATAGTACGTCCGTGGTCGAGAAGAAGCTCGAATCTATGCTAACTTTCTATTCAATAGCCAACAATTTGCAAACCTAGAGTTCCATGAACGACTAGTGAATCAAGCCATATCACCGTCCGATGAGCAACTTCTGGACAGCGGAGAGGCTGACAAGTCTGGTTTTCAACGACTTCGAAAGGCGCACACTCTGACCATTTTGAAAACGTCGGTCTGCTGGAAAATGTCAGCCACGCTCGTCAAGCCAGCCGCACTCGTCAAGCCAGCCACACTCGTCAAGCCAGCCAGCCGCACTGCTACTGAGCAATATAAAACGCGTATGCAGGCGCCCTATCTCTTCAGACCAGGCTTCCCATCTTCGTCTCTCAAGCTTTCCAGTGCACTCGACTTCAGATCTACCTACCCACCTCACCACGGTAAGTCGCACGTCTCAACCCAACCCCCTCAGCACAACTAACTCTAAGCGCTTGCAGTCCAGTCAATATGTCATCCCCTCGTATCACCGCCCCCTTCCTCCTCCTGCTCCTCGCCACCCTCCTCTCTGTCACAGGCGTGTCCAGCTCGCCCGCGCCCTTCTTCCCTGCCGACCAAACCCAGACCCTCACCAAACGGCAGGCTCATGATGCGCACCTGGCATCCAGGGCGGGCATAAGCCACGGCGCCGGGGACGTCTCCAAAACTGCCAACGTAAACTCCAACGCCGGCGCCTTTGACGGCGCCACCGCCGAGGCCGAGGGCGATGTCAACCTCACATATGGAACCGTGGATCAGATACTTGGTGCCACCATCCTCGGGCGCAACCTCGTCTACACCGCCCCAACCATCAACGCCGCCGCGGAGGTCGGGGCCGCAGAAAATATGGTGAAGCCGCTCGTCTCCCGCCGCCAAACTGCCAACGTAAACGCCAACGCCGCGCGCAACGTCAAAGACATAAGCCACGGCGCTCGCGCTATCTTCGACCTTCCGGTTGGTTCCAGTCTTCCCGATATTCCCGTTATACCTAGAGATACCGTCAGCCTTCCCAGCGTTCCTGCTCTTCCTGCTGTTCCTGCTGTTCCTGCTGTTCCTGCTCTTCCTCCTGTTCCTAGGGGCCTTCTCGACAGTCTTCGCGGGCAGATCCCCGGGGTCCCGTCCCTCGGGTTGTCGTCGTTGCTCAAAGGCAAAGGCAAGTCCGCCGCCGCCGCCGCGGGCAGACAGGCTGATTCCATGACGACGGAGGAGATCGAGGATATGATCAAAGAGGACGGCGTTGCCATTCCTGGTATTCGGTCGGCTGATGTCCCTGAGCTTGCGTTCGAGGACGAGGACACGGATACCGACACAGGCATGGATAAGGACACGGATTCGGATTCGGATTCGGATACCGACACGGGCAAGGACATTGACACAGACACCGATACGGGCAAGGATACGGACTCAGACTCGGATTCAGATACGGATACAGGCAAGGAGACGGACTCAGACTCCGATACGGATACAGGCAAGGACAAGGACACCGATACCGACTCCGATAGCGACTCTGATAGCGACTCCGACACGGGCAAGGACAGCGAGACCGACTCCGACACGGATGGGGACATGAATAAGGACACGGATTCGGATACAGATACCGACACGGGCAAGGACACCGACATCGACACCGACACGTACATGGACGATCTGGCTGCTGACATCGATAGCGCGGGCTATGATCTGGATTAGCGGAGGCTGCAGTTGCGGAGGGTTGGCTTTGGGTCTGCGTCTTTCTTTATTCCTTATAAAACCATCAGTTCAGACAAAAACCCGCCTTTTTATTTATTTCCTATTCAGTTACGTGTATACCCTTTTCTTTCCTTTCCCGATTACTATATCCTTCAGATATCGATAATATAGTGTTTCGGCATAGAGTTCAATTATATTATCTGCGGCACACCACGCAATTTACTCTACACAATGTTTGCGTTCAAGTCGTATCTAAGTATGCACATCTCAGCCTAGAGATCTTCGAGTGCCTTTTCCATGGGCTGGTGGTGGCGACTCTGAGTCAGGTATTCGACGGTGTTGAGCTAGAGCAGCAATACGTTGCTCTTTAAACCTTTCATATAGCCTTTGAGCTGTTGCTGATGCGATACCAGGAGCCTTCCAAAGTTGATGAATTTTATACTCCGACTGATGCCGAGATGTGGCTAAATCGCTTAGATATCCACTGCGATTTCCATCTCTTCTGCTTCAACAACTTCCATCTGCTACTCCTCTACATCGTTTACTACATCATCTACATCCATCTCTGCCTGCATCAAACAAAAAGTGGAGCAAAAGGCATGATGTGATGGTCCACTTTGAGCTGGTGACCAAGTGGTGACCGTGTTTGGGGTACATTTGAGCGAATAAAATCCTCGGTTTCACTGACTTGAACCACTTGAGTTTTGTCGTCCGTTATACTATGTACAATTCGGTGCGCGGAGAGCTCGAAATACAGTTCTACTCGACGAAGACGTGTTTAACAGTTGGCTGAGAGCCAGATATCAGCGGCAATCAGCCGGCAACCCTTCGGAGATCAAAAAAATAGGAACTTTGGAAGGCTCCCTCTGTCGCACCAGCAACTGTCATCAGGCGTTATATCTGTGAACGTCAGCTTGCTACTTCAAAGTGACGACTGGTTAGCCAGGCTACCTTTAATATAGAAACCAAGGATCGTTACCACCTGTCTCAGTGTCTGGAGTCCACTTTTGGATCACCTGATCATGTTTAAATTGGGCGTCTATTCCGAATCCTGATCGATTGATCGAGCGCAATATTTCACCATTTACTTGACTTGCAGGTAGAGGAGCGTAGAAGACCTTTATGTCGTTGACGACCTCATTGCAAAGGCGAGTTACGAGTCCACGACACCCCTAGATGACCATCTAATGATTGTGCGCTGACTATCACATTGTAGTGCTACTTGTGTGCGAGGGATCGAGCATAAACGCACTATAGATACAAATTATTGTCGTCAAGATCGATCCTTGAGCGTTAGGCCTGATGCATGATGTTCAATCACAAACGATTGTCACTATGGCTATCCCTTGGATCATACTTGTCCTGCCACGGTGTGATTAACAGGGGGAATGGCCCAACTGAGACTGACGAGCTAGGTTGTCAACTTGAACGAATCACACTAACTGATATCTGAGAAGCCCTTTGTCGTGTCAAAGCGGAGTCCATCGCGAAAAGGTCGGTCAGAATACACGTTGTCATACACCAACTCACATATAAAAATCATTCTCAAGTTCTTCAAATCGCCAGTCAGCCTGACGGGTTCAATAGACAACTCAGCGAGCTGTCGAACACCATCCCTGCTTCTCCTCGAGCTCGCAACAGTATTCCCCAGAAATACCAACCATGTTCACCCGCACCGTAACCCTCATCCTACTCTCCGCCCTCCTCATGGCCGTATTAGCCAAGCCGCCCTTCTTTCCTCCGAGTCACAACAAGAAGCCCACCGCTGTCAGCTTGAACAACAAACCTGCACTGAGGCAATTCGATATCCGTCGGGCACCAACTCAGAAACGGAACGTCGCATCTCCCAGCCAGGTGTTCAATGCCGGAAGCGATGCCTAAGGCCGTGGATATGGTCGTCGGGGAATTAGAGGTGTTGGAGTAGCGGGTTTATATCGATCTTCCTCGCCCGATGGATGGTGAGTCACAACTCACCTTCTTCATATGTGTTGCTGATGTTCCGACTTTTGAAGGCATATGTACACCAATACCTACATACGGCCAGATTCTTTTCGAACGACTTTTCTTCTTCCCACCAAAAAGGGATCATAAAATGACCGCAAGGAATTGAAACCTAACTCGTACTAGTAACCGATTAAAGCTAGACATGAATTGTTTACTAGTAGCCGTCCGTTGTAGAAACTGAATACACTAATCCTACACAATATCCTAGAAAACTGAATCTAATGAGGTTACTCGACACAATTGAAATTCACACTCCATACCCCACACGTTTTCTTCACCTGCGACGTCCAGCCCTGACCTGCCTGACTCCTTGACTCGGATCCGCTGTCTGTTTGGAATAATTCGGGAAATCGTCGGCGAGCGCTCGGAGGGATGCAAAAGAATTGAGCAGGCTTACTTTTTCAAAGCTGTGTACTGCATGCATGATCGCAGAAGCAGCAGCCTTCCTCTCATGAGAAAGGCCCTCAAAGTCATTTAGGTTTGAACGTGATACTATCTCGGAGAGTTTCAACGCCATTACGAGCTCTGACTCCAACGAAGCCATGGAAAGTATGTTCGGAAGTATAACGAGGGCTAGTCTTGACTCCTCGTGGTAGTCGTCATTCGTGCTTGCATAATTTCGTCTGCAAGTGTTATGTAAGAGCGCCCGTTAAGAAAATAAGGTACACGTGACGTAGAGACTCACTGAGAGAGACACGGCATACGTACTACCGCAAACGAGGTATCCTCCAGCACGACTCGGGTCTCGCAGAAATAGGGCTAGGATTTTATGGTATGCTTGGTATTCTGGCTTGCGCGAGAGAAGTGAAAGTCGGATGTCATCTATTGCCCCGAGGTGATCGACTTCGTCAGTATCATGATTGGATTTTGTCATAAGATTGAATATTGCTTTGGGAGAGACGTGAAAACTGGGCGGAAAGTCGAGGGTTGCTGCGACAAGGATGTAGAATCTTGACGAACTCTGAGGATAATGCACGAGCTGGGTATGAAACCAATGGTCGATAGCGCGCGAGTGATACTGATATAAGTCTTTTTCTGCAGACATCCCACGCTGTCAGGTGAAACGATCTCAAAACGCATACTTTCTGTGAGAAACGGAAGCATCACTCACTTTGCCCTGCAGCCATATCAAGAGCTCAGGTACGAGTACTGAGCTTGAGAAGTTCGAAGAAAACCATTCGAGTTCAAGTCCCAGATCAACCCGGTATAAATCGCCAATGAGTTCTTGGGAAGGGTGTGACTTGCAACAGTGTTTCATGAACGTGAGACACAGAAATTGGCGATAACCTCCTCTGCCATCTTAAATAAATAAACAAAATTAAGCAGAGGGAGAAGAATTGTTAAAGGCAACACACACCTTCTTTGCTTTCAGCAAGCTGCTTGACAGCAAGGCGTGTAATCCGAGTATGCGCAATTTTGGCGTCGATAAACAGCTCCAATCCTGCTCGAGTAGCGTCAAGAAGAAATTCTCTCAGTGACATGTGGAGGACACGAAGCGGACTAGACCTATCGGCTCCACTGGTTGGTACTGCTAGGACAGAGTGCAACTCGCACAAGATTGTCTGTACTGCGCCAGTGTGATAACTGAGGAATAGCTCGATGATGGACGGCGATACAGAATTTGACGATTGAATGAAAAGGAGGATGTTCAAAATATCACGAACTTTTGAAATGTCCGCAACCTCGGCAAAGATCCCTCGATATAAGGCATCTAGCTCTCCAAATGGTGTCTCGTCTTCGGAACGACGAAGACCTAAGACAACCTTCAATCTCTCCCATGGCAGATATCTGTCATCACAGATAAAATTTATCGCAGTAGAGGCGTAGATGAATTGATCGGAGGATTTCTCGACGAGGGTGTCAAAATCTTGTGCATCAGGCCATTCCAGCGGAAAGGAATCGCACGAAGGGTGATTCTGCTTCATATCATCCAGCTTTGATCTCAAAAAGAGAACAATATCCGAACGTGTGTTGGCAGCAGCATTTAGGTCTATATAACATGCCGACGAATTAGTGATTTTTTGACTGAAGAAATGCGAATGGAATGTTCGGGACGGCTGACGACAAGGAAGGAAATTGGAACAGTGAGCGCTTCGACGGCTCCTGCAAGGACGTCCAAGACATATCGCTGATCCTTGGATGGGCCGCACTGATCCAAACCATCTAAGATGATCACCGAGGGACGCGATTTGGCAACGGATCCTTCTTCATTTGCGAGGTCGTTCAGAGGATTGACAATCAGAGCACGGATTTGGACTTCAAGAGACTGGAAGAGGAGCCGATGGTCATTCTCTATTGCCTGTCCAACCCGATCTCGTATCTCCGGGATTGATATTACGAGCTGATACACGAGCGTTGTTATCAAACGCCTCGCATCATCAGAGAGTGTTGGAGTAGAAGTTCTAGAGATCGTTGGTTTGGGAGAGAAAAAGAAAGTCGCTGCCAATTTGCTTTCCTTCGACAGCATCCCCGCTACAGTGTGTGCAATAGTCGATTTCCCTACTCCGACTGATCCATGTAACCATAGGAAGCATGGCATGTTGGTATTCGTTGCCCATTCCATGATATCCTTCAGCACGACCTCACGGGTGCCTGGATGGCATTCGGGAGCGTTGTAGTATCGCTCTGCTGATTTGTAATACGCCCCATGGGCAACCTGCTGCCTCAGCCATTCTAACCCTGTCGCAATTCTTTCATCAGTCCCGAAAGATTGCATGGAAGAATTCAAACTATACCTTTTGCCCCAGATTCGGCATCTGAACTGTTGTAATAAACATTCCCTTGAGCTGCGAAGAATTTACCCCCTGAAATGACCGGGTTCCGAGAGTGATCAAAAAAGGACATATCTGCAAGACGGAAAGATTGAAATGGAGGTTGCAAGGAGCATTCGGTGACGGTTCTTGAAATGTTCAAGCCCCCGCTCAAGAACTTGAAGGTTGAACGTTGAGCGCTCAACCGTGAGTCCGTGACGTCGAAGAGAACGTTCAGAAGGGCGACGGCGAGAGCCGGACCGCGTCAACCAAAGCCTTAGTCAAGCACACCACAATAACGCGTTCCTTTCACGCATATTTCATGAATTGTCACACTGATGTGCTGTCATAGCCATCCACGAACTTAACGACCACTGCCGTTCTCTTTTGTTGAGGGCCATTTCCCAGACCCATCACTGTGATTCAGCCTATTCCAGCTTGTGATAGACCGCCATGCAATGGCCCAAGGGTGGCAACGTAGAAACGAAATTTACAGGCTTCATCGAATCTTTTTGTCCAGGCGCTACACACAAGCATAAGAACCCAGTCCTCCATGCCCTTTCTTTCCAGTCAGAAACTCACCTCAATTACCTACTAACACCTGTGACACGTCTGCATTCCATTTGAGAACTCCAAACCTCTCGTCGCCCACCTGTACATAATCCAACCTATCCGATAACTACATCGGCAAGTCACCAAGAAAACGTTCAAAATCAAGGGAAGACGGCAAAAGCCGGACCGCAGCCTTAGCGGCTTGGCCAATCAATTAATCACACCACAACGTCTTTTTTGAACTCTTCCTCTCCTACGACGCGCGAACGACGCATCGGACGCGAAGGTAAGCATAATTTGAACAAAGATTCTCTCTCGTTGCTCAAATTTCCAAGGACGCCAGCCACCGCGATGCACCCTCAGCCTGGCCCTCCGTTGGACCTCCATCGTGATGAACACGGCCCAAGAGTGGCTGACAGAATTAGCATGGCTGACAGAACATATCCCAGTCCAAGCAATATACGAACCCCCCCCACAGTGGTTGACATTGTAGAAGCTAAAATCGCAGGTGCCTTCGAAATGTGACTGTCTCTGCGTTCAAGCGACGCGAAAGGTTATAAGAACCCCGAGCTTCGCGCCATATCTCCCCAGTTCAATCGTCTTCTACATCACCTACTACCACACAATCTTTCTATTCAAAGACTCTCACCAGAGTCACCACTCGCACATACTATCACACTCGCCATGCACTCCAGCTCCATCTCTCGCTTGGCCATCTTCCTCGCCCTCGTCGTCGCCGTGTCGGCCACACCTTCCATCGTCTCTCGTGCCGCGCCTTCCGTCGTCGCTCGACGCGGGTCACCCAAGAAGCCCGCTCACGGCGCCCACAAAAATCTGAAGCAGTTCAATATCAGAACCACGCCTACGCGAGGCATGAGGCGCGAGGCTCCCAGCAACATCCCCAAGCTCGACGGGATATTCGAACGCGCCATCAATGCCACTGTTAACGTTGCGCCGAGATTCGTGTATGAAGATTCAGCGCGTCGTCAAGAGCAGGACGAAGAGGACGAAGGGGTAGAGAACTCGCAGGCGGAGGAGCTTCTGGCCGAGGAAGTGCCTGAAGGCGTGATCCCAACTCTCACTCAGTAAACATGGACCTCGCGCGCTTCTCTTGGTTCGCATCGTGAGTCGGTTCGTTCAACCATATGTCAGCATACAATGTTCTAACGTACTTCATTTTTTTTCTTCTTAGACCCAATGGATCTTTTATAACGCATATATACGCCATACCCGTCGGTGATTTTTGTAGGCACTTCTGTCAGTTTAATTTCCCAATGGAGGGCCTTTTTCTTTGATGATTCTATTCCGTCAATTATTCCTAAGTCGTCTGAGAGTCGATAAACAACCGTTGTCCCCTAACCTCATCATGTTGATGTCGGCCTGCGCGACCTGATATCCCTAATTTCCGGTGATTTAGCAGCGATATCAGTTTCATATATAATCATCTCCTCCTCTTTCAATGCGAGGTGGAAACCACGTTGATGATACTTATCTCTTCGTTTCCCAGGCTGACACCGAATAAAGCTCCTGACTTAGGACGATATCAAATCCAGGAGACCGCAATCTTAGACTGACTCGCCCCCTCTCCCTCTCCCCCCTTTTCACGCCCCTCTTATTTGATGTCTAAAAACCCTTCCTCTGCGATGACATATTGTCCAGTTCTGTGTTGCATCACTCTCCCAGTATCCATCTACTCAACTCTGCTCACTACAAGTCGCTCGCCCAACAATACTTCCACCATGTACTCTTCGTTTTTTAACTCGCGTCTTCGTCCTCTTCATGGTCATCGCTCTCTTCGCTGGTGTATCGTCCAAGCCAATCAAGATGCTCAAGCAATACAACATGCGGAGCGCGCCGGCTACACCCGTAAAACGAAGTGATGGCGGCGGAGGCTATGGCCCGAGCCGCACCTGGACCAAGTGGGCTAAGGAGCAAGAAACTGGATACTTCAACACAGAACTCGATTATACGCAGACGGAGTACGGCGCTGCGTATACTCCAGCTCCTCAGCCGAAGGCTAGCGGATCTTGTGAACCATCGAAAGGTGCAGACGGGTCGGACGACTCTATGGACTCGGGTGACTCGTACGACTCGGACAATTCTTATGACTCGGGCAATTCTTAGACTTGGGAAATTCGTACGACTGAGGCAACTCGGGCAACTCCTACGACTCGAACGAATGAGGGAGCCGTTAAGCCAGTTAGTTTGCATACCTTGACTGGTGAGTATGCGTTGGATACAACATTTTCTAGACAGATGAACGGAATTTAGGCCTTAGGCGCAAGCCGTGTGCCAGAGTAGAGTCGTAACGTTCATGTGTAGTAAATTTCTTGGCCTGGTGTGTTCCAAGTCGAGGGGGCATGCGCAATTAAATCAATTTCGGTAACCGCGAAGTTTACTACTTCCTACAGTCAACCTACAGTATCACCAAAGTATCACGTCCACTGCGGCCACTCTCAGGCTGTTTGGTCATCATGGCTCGAAAGTTGAATGTGTTGCGTGGTATTCCTGTCAGAAGGTGCGATGAGAATGAGTTATGGAAAGCATAGCATGAAATCCAAAGATACAAGTTCGTGCCAGAAACTCAGAAACAATAAGTAGCAACCCACCTGTTGATAAATATCAATCGCCCGAGCTGCCAGCTTGATCTCTGAACATATGGACATGTTCAGCTTCATATGGGGCAACAGATGGCGCTCCATGCACTCCACCAGCTCCCATACCTTCGGGAATGTGGCAGAATTAATGGTATCAGATTGAGGGTGACCTTTGCTAAAGGCAAGTCGTCCGGCAGGATCTCTCCACTGTTGCTGAAGAGATGTTCTTGTTAATTGAAACAAAGAATACAAAGCAACTTAGGCCTCACCCCAGGCAGTTCAGAAGAAAAACCAATATGTGTTTGGCAAGAGCTATCTGTCTATCCATGCCAATGAAGTATTTTTTCGCCCTGAGATGGTCCAAGAGAAATCCGGAAATAAGACTTCGATATGAAGTATGTACATTTTCGGATAGCTGCAACAAACTGAGCCGAATGTTGTCAATCCGCTTGAAAAGGGAGACCTCTTGAGTATCGACGTGGGCTGTAAGAACGTCAAATATTTGTAAGAAAGGCATTGAAATATCGACCAAGGAGATGACCGCGAGAAGGTGAGTAGTATACACCTCTTGTGGATAGAGTGAAAGCTGGATATGGAACCATTCATCGATGGAATCGAGCTGATGAGGAGATATTGATCGGTGCATGTAATGCTAGAAGAGTGTAATAATCAATACGACTTCCGTCACAGCCAGAGCATAATGCGACAAGAACCATTTGCATAACCCATGTTAAAAAGTCGGGAACCTGTCCATTGAACTGAGGTCCCTCTGTTATTGAAGCCTCCACACACCAATGTAGATGCTGGACAAAATCAAACAAAAGAAAACGAGGACCAATGTATTCTGGTCGCAATTTTGAGTAGTTCTTCATGAAGATGAGACGCAGATCATGCATATTCAGATCTAGTATGGACCGTACATTTATGTAATATGAGAACGGGGGAGTAGAGGACATCATAAATGTTGACTTACCGCGATATCGATAGCGTGTCGACGTCCGTGATGGTGAATTGAGGGAATTTAGAGCATCAATACACAAATTGACTAGTACCGAATAAGAAACTTCCAAATCAACGAAAAATCTCTCTGATCGCCAACGGTCCAAAAGAAAGTCTGAAACTGTCGTGTGGATTATTCGGAGTTGGGAGTAATCGTTCGATGGTATGGAAATGATTGATTCCAACTGGGACAGTGTATCGTCAGCCTCTTCATTCCGGCTCCCGAAAAGCGTACTTCCCATGAGAACCGATGCTTTGCGTTCCAGTTGAAAAAGAAGAAGAAGACTCAAAATATTGCTGACTTTGCTGATGTCGACTGATGAAAGTATATGGTAGTATAAAGAGTCAAGATATGGAGGCATGGGATTCCTAGGAGGAGGTCCCAGTTTCAGAATGTCGTGCAACCTTTCCGCGGGAGAATGACGGTTTGATGCGATAAATTTCGTGGCTATCTGGGCAAAAATAAAACTTCCAGATGCCTGACGCGCAAGGCATTCAAGATCGCTACTAGACGGCCACAATGGAGGGAAGTTGCCTCTGCCAGGGTGCGTTTCATTGATTTCCTTGAATTTTGCTTCCAAGAACATCCCGATGTCAGTGTCGGAGGGGTAGGTTTCGTCGAGGGAAAGGCGGATTGTCTGCAAGCTCAAGTCTCCAGAAAACTCTTCCTCAATGGCTTTTTCAGGCCGACTGGCCACCAAGAAACGAAGTGGGAATTTAAGGTCATTTATAGCGGACAAAAGGAGACGAAGGATACGACACTGGGCTGAAGGTGTGCCGCATTCATCGAGGCCATCGAGGATGATAAATCGGGGACGAAACGGGAGCGAAATTGCATTTTTTTTGGTCAGGACCATTTTATTCAAAGGTTTGATGATAAGGTCCTCAAGCTGCTTCTCGAGTGGCCGAGAAAGGAGCAGAGAATCTTCTTCGATTGCCTTTTCGACCAGACGACGTATCTCGGGATTTCGAGGACCAACTGGTAGGCTAAGGTGGATATCACACGAGTTTCGTCATTACGACCGTGGGCAGCCCGAAACCAGAAGAAACTGGCTGCGAGGAGTTGTTTCGCTGAGCACAAATCTGCAATGGTTTGCGCGATCGCTGATTTCCCTGCTCCCGCTCGACCGTACATCCACATTATCTTTGAATCAGAACCCGACTGAAGCCAATCCATTATCTTCTTCAAAACGAGGTCGCGAGTGCCTGAAAGACATCTAGGAGGATCACGTCGTTCGTCGGAGTTGTGCGATGCGCCAAGACTTGCCCTCCTTTCTAGCATACCTATGTGTAGAACAGGTGAGATGTAATATATTAGCATTCATGGGTGTCTATGTTGGATATCGTTACTCACCGTAAGGTGTCACCGCATCATCCGGCTGAAACCATTCCCCGAAGTCGCGCTTAAAATTGATATCTTGAGCGGGACTAAAAAGAGAATCGGCAGTAGGGTTGACCACATCATCCAAGGCCGTCTTTCTTGTGATGGCTTGGGAGAAACCATCGGCGACGGGGGTGGACAGGTCATTCTGCCGGTGCTGCCAACTCGTGTGTATTCTGCCCATGCGCACGCCTATATGGAGAACGACTTCAGGATTGGAGTTATATGTAAATTACATATCAATGCTCACGAGCAGGCGTATCCATAATATCTGGGTTCAGCCACTGGCTACCGCCGTCTGCGTTAGGGGTGGTAGAAGGTCCTGCCGGTGCCTCGCCTCTCAAGGTAAGATCATGGACGTAGCGGCCGTTGTAGGACATCCTCGTGCTACCGTGCTGCAGTGTCCCAGGGTAGACGCAAGTCGAAGAAGGAAGCGAGAAATAATACGATGAGAATGAGCTGGGATGCTGACTAAGCGTCTGAAGACAAGCACTGCTAAAGCAGGCTGTGCGCGACTCGCGTGAACATCGATGACCTTGTGGGGTTTTTCGCATCACATCCACATGCTTGCGCCATGGAACCGTATTACATACTTCCGTATGTTACTGAAGGTGTCGTCCCTGCCCTTTATTCTGTTGGCAGTGTTTGGTGAACCCGTAGTACTACTGCAGGACTTTCAACCATCACGTGCATGTACACAAACAACGCGTCAATTCTGAATTCAATTTCAACTTCAAGGTCTCTGTCCTGTTTTTCTTCCAACCCCTTCGACCCTCCGTTCTTATTCGTTCCTCATGATCAAGAACACCCCACGAACTTCCACTTCACTGTAGGAATTGCCTGTCAAAAGCCTTGCCTTTGGCCTTATTTAATGCTTCTTCCAAGCCGATTCAGCCCGCACCACAACAGTCAGCTCGGTGGGGGACCTGGGGACAAGTCGAAATTCCGAAGTTCTGGGCTATGTATGGCACATTCCTTGCAGCAATAGAATTTTTGGTTTACTTGTTAAATCACGTTTGCAGAGCCATCCAGCAATGACGTTCAAGGAACGAACTCAGACCGTAGTTTACTCCCTCATTCCTCTCTCCGGGTTCGCCTTGGGGCTCCACAATCCGTATACATCAAATTTCCGGTAACTCCCGATTGCGCCGAAACCCTTTCTGAAAATCGCCCACAAATGTCTCCTGGAGGTTGTGAGGCTGCAAGTCGTCTTTGCATGGGCAGGTGAGCCTTCGAGTGGTCATGACTAACACATGTATATGCTTTGAGGCTGATGCTACATAATCAGGATAAACATCAACTGTCCCTGCTGGAACTCCGGCGATTCCATCCTCCTAACATGCAAATCAACTATATACCAATACCTATTGGAGCAACGCTCCACACTTTCGGTGCTGCGTGGGCAGGTACACCTTTTCCTGTCGAGCGACGTGGATAGAAGATCAAAACCGAATACCTCTCCCTGTGATAGATTTCGGGCGTACGAGAACA
>JADNRV010000057.1:0-311803 GCA_015499995.1 Flammula alnicola
ATCGCGAATCCCGGAAGTTGCGACGCTGCGGCGAACAGGGCTACCTTGTGGTATTGCCTATTTTCCCCCAGTCATATTGCTGTGTAGTAGGCACGATTTTGAATACTGAGGCCATCGCCAGTCGTGGTCCGAGACCTGTGACAGTGGAGGAACTCATGGTTCTTCCGTTGACATTGCTGAGATGTAACGAACGGTGAATTTGTCGGAGTATGCTCGGAGTCAAGAAATGCACGTGCCGGTCAGGTCGCGGAGCTTGAACTTTATGCTCCCTAAGCCTTGGACACAAAGCGATCTCAACCACACACCACAAATATCGCAAGGCAATGTCACGAATCAGCAATCTACCTATTGAGCTAATGTCGCTCATTTTCAATCTCGTTTACGAATCCTCTCGCGAGCCCTTTGTTTTCGAGCACTACGAAGACCCAGAAATGGTCCATTTCTTGCGGTCCCCAAACCCACCAGAAACAACATGGGCTAGCGCCGACTTGCGCCACCCAGCCCAATTCCCATTCAACGTCGCATGGGTCTGCAATTTATGGCGGGACGTGCTTTCGGACTCACCAGAGTACTGGACGCGCATATGTTTTGACGTGGTCAACGACCCAACACCATTATTGGATGCATTTACATGGTCGAAAGACTCCAAAATCCGTGTTTTGGTATTCTCCAGCGCGAATGACTTGACCGAGGAAGGGAAGATTCGGGAAAGTAGTCGAGCAGAGTCCATCGCTAAACACCTGCTGCCACATATTGAACGATGCACCTCCGTTGTCTTCGATCTCACATTCGCATCATCCCTTCCTTCTTCGACTCTATTTCTCGCACGGGAGGCTCTCTTTCTCGTGTATTTGACACTCGAAGGCCAGATACATGACCTTACGCATGTCGTCGACAAGGGAAAAACCAGAATCACACGTAGCCCCGTGCCAGTCAAATTCCCAAGATTGATAAAGCTTTCCATGAGTGGTCTCGCATTCATGGAGATTCCCCATCTTCTGGGAGACGAGTGGCTCGCAGCAATACAAGCTAGTTACCGCCTTACCCTTCATATCTCCGATTTTCAGTTCCAGAGCATGAATCCCAACTCACCCGACAGTAGCAGCACATTCGACTTTGTGCGTCTCATCTCAGCATTAGATCCTGGCGGAGGCATCCACTTGAAAAACATTTCCTTATCATATAGACCACATCGAAGAAGAGACACTCAATATTCGTACAATCTTCGCACACATGTGATCGATTTCCGCAACGTTTCAACCGGTTTCATCATGGAGTTCTTCCAACTCGCCACATGGTCGGCATACTACACCTTTTTCTCTTGTTGTTCCGTTCCTCCAGTCTCTGGTAGCCTCACTAGCCGTGACCTCATTTTTGAATGTATACCCTCCTGCGACAGCTCTGCCCATCATGACGACAGTCTCTACAATATCCTCTCTCTTTGGGAAGGTCGCGGTAGCCTGATGGTGGCGTCATGTCCCTCCTTTAACGACGAATTTCTGCGCTGGCTCGGAGAAGGAGAGGATGGCGAAATCGAAGCCGAGAAGATACGTTTTCTTGAAGTCCAGGATTGCACACACTTCACAGCAGGTGCCTTGCGCCGTCTAATCGATATTCTGAACGACTCCGCCAGACGAGAGGAAGGCGGAATTCGTTTGGAGGGCGTGGAGATATCTGGTAGAGGTCCTGCGTTGGATGACGAAGATCTGGAGTGGTTCCGTAGCAATGGAGGTGAGACGCGTGTCCTCTGGAATGTGGTGGGAGCCGATGGGTCTCTAGTCCATCTGCAATATGCACCAGAATCGGAGTAATAAATTTACGCATATCTATGTAGAGGCGCTGACGGCCCGCCTAAAGTCAGCTGGGAATGGATTCAAGCTTAGGTACAAGGACATCCACTGTGTTAGATCTTATACCGTTACAACAAAAACTAAATGCATTCAAATTTCTGCAATTTCTTCTGGCTCTTCAATCTCGCCCGAGCTAAAGTATTGAATTCGCATTCGACTTTGGGGTGTTTCTTTGAGATTAAGAAAATGACAATCTGGACATTAGAGCATCATTGTCTTGACAAAAACGAAATACTCCCTGAAGTATAGACAGGCCGACAATCATATCTCTGGCAGTTTGAATATATTTACTCCAAAGAAGCCTAGCACTTCAGATTCCTCCTTTCAATGTTTATGTACTCCCCCAAGTGGACCCCCGAGGCTCTCAAGGCCTACTAGAGCCTCAATTGCCAACTGGGATTCAAATCTCGGAACCCTCTATTCATGGAGATGGGTAGAAACATATGCATAGCAATTTTACGAACGGATGTAGCTATGTTAAAGTGAAATGCAAGGTTCATCACATGCATCTTGTATTATTGTCCAAACTCCGTCTCCATTGCAAAAGTCCTCAGAAACGTGTCCCCAAGCAAATTACAAAGCATTTCCAGACACCCGCTAGGCTCCACTTCCTATTTCATGGTTGAGATTTGTGGGTCGATTGGGGGTTTCCGGAGAGTCCAAGTCGAAGGCCCGGGATATTGATTTTCGAATTGCGAAAATGTCGTAGGTAGTTCATCGACATCCCCGGTGAGCAATGCTCTTAAATTGAGCAACAGCCTAAAAATAAACTATCAGTGTATTCCACGGCGCCCAGGAAAGCTCACTTACCTGGAGCAAATTGTCACTTGGAGACTTTTTAAGAGGCCTACAGCCAGGAAGGAGGCGAACGGGTCAAAAAGCCAAACGAGGAAGTTTCCGATGGCTACAGCTATAAAAGAAGAAGACATATCGGCGTGTCGGCGAAGACTTCAGTTGGTATAGGTTCAACACCTACATATGATAACTGACATAGACACAATGAAAATGAGCCCCAGTTTGTCGATAAAATATTTTCACTGACCGACATAATACAGCAGGCCTGGTGAATGGAATATTACAACGACGGATATGAATCAGCCCACGACGATGAGGGAGTTACCGCACTCACCGTCTCGTACAATTACTTCTAGAATAGGCTTAGAACCGTCGAGTTTTCTTGTTTTCCCTGCAGTGCATCGCGTCATCAATGACTATTCAGAGAAGCATCGTATATTTAGAAACACACAAGATTGGTAGGACTTCCAGGCCGTAAGGATGAATATGACTTCCCAATCGCTGTCGTATCAGATTCGCAGTCTTAAAATGCACCTATTGCTTACTTGTTTCAGATGCAGTAAACGGAATCCAGAAGGCAATAAAAAGTGGACGACAAAATGAGCTCGAGCAGCCCGGAAAGCATCCGTCGAGACCAACTACGCTGCCTGGCATAACTGAGCGGAATGGTCAGCGTACAAAGAGGACAAGGAACTTTTCATACACTCACAAGTCTCGTATCTAAATACCATTATAGAAACAGCCACCAAGGTCAGGATCAGCGACCCCTATGTATGTCGGTGTGTAATGCCTTCGTAAAAGGTCTGGTTTTGCAATTGTATGACGAAATGGAACTCACAAAACATGAGAATAAAAGGCATATAAGCAAAGCTTTATTTTGATACAGAGCATGAATTCGCATCACAAGCACGGCTGAGATGACAGTTCCCGTTATTGCGTTCAAGTGAGATAGAAGAATTCGAGGGCATACTTTCAACCACGGCCATCGAAACAAGGTCCAGTCCCATGACCGATAGTTGGTAGTTCTTACAACTGTGAGAGAGACAGTCTCAAGCGAACTGCAGTAAATGAATAATCACGTACAACTATATCCGAGGATGGATTAGAAAGGTGCATTAGTAATTGCATCCTTGTCGAAAGAGTTCATCAGGGAAAAGCGAAAGACTATGTAGTTTCTCACTCAAAGCAGATAGACAAGGTAGAAATTCAGTTGTTAGATAGACCTGGTAACTCACGTACAACTATCAATTGTTATCATATTATTTAATAGTGCTATCTAAGTAATGGTCCCACACCAGTAGACTATGTACCTTGAAATAGCTAGTAGAGCTGGTAGAGTTGATAGATCCGAAGAAATAATTTGGTGACGACAGAGAATTGAACTCAGGATGTGGACAAAAAGAACCATGCAATCTTACCACTCGGCCAATGCGCGATGTATTTGACGTGAATATATAAGATCACATGGTGTTCTCCGAAGCATGTGATGAATCTCAAACGCGCTAAGTTCATTCAGACTCCGACAGACCAAACACAACACAATGTTCGACACACACTCAGAAATTTTCACATCATTATTCGTCGCTCCTTTGTTTCCTCCTCCCCTTTTCCTTCCTCAATGGCCCTCAAATTCCACAAGAGCTCTCTCTTGTCGGACCCAGGGGAGTAGCAACAGCACCAAGTACGTGGAAGCCCACCCTCGTGTCTTTGTTTACCGTAACACCTCCTTTTGCCCAGGTCTTTGTGCCGCGAGCACTGAAACACGACACCACAACGCCAGTGACTGCAAAAGGCGACACAAATGGAAGCAGGGCACAGATAGGACGGCGAGGGCACAGGTTTGTCGTGTATGAACTCATCCGACTTGCCCAACCTACTCATCTTTCCCCTTTCGTGCAGCAGGGTGTTTAAGACTTCTGCCTCGCCCCCCATCATTCGGTCGCGGCGCCCAACTGTCATAGCCCGCACCCTCACCTACAACATGCGAGCAACGTCGTATAAGTCAGCATGACGTGCGTCGATTGTCATATCGCCATTTCTCGATGGCCTGCCCGCAGCCTTCCGTGCTCGTCACTCTTTGTGCTTGCGGCAAGATCGGGAGCTCGTAGACGATTATAACACGATGCACGTTTATTTTTTGGTTTGTTATTGTTCAGCTTGCTAACTTAACAATACTTTTCAGGTACCTGAAGCATACCAATCTGCGCGCAGTGCCAGAGCCAAGGGCAAGGAGTCCGAGGCGCAAGGAAGGACAGGCGAGACTGATAGCGAAATGGAGGATTAGTGACTATCTTAGCATTCATCATGTATTCGTCATGTAGTAGCTATGAGTAATGCGCAAATCATATTATTCATCCCTATATATATGCGTGATTTACATTGTAATTAGCCTGTCTATCAGTCTGTCCATAGTTCCAATACAATGGATAGACCTGGTAGCATGAAAGCTATTGGAATAATTGTGAGCTACTGAGTCACATGCATGCGCTACGGGGTGCTACTGAATAATGGCTGAGATCTACTGTATCTATATATTTGGGGACTACTCTACCACTCTACCCTGATTATCGGTGCTACGTAGGTCTACATAGAATTGTTGGTTTCCCCTGATGTTGAAGACGTCCTCATGTTTACGGAAGGCGACTGTATAAATTGAGCTGTCCTCATACAAATCACATGAGCGGTCTTGAACGTTAAACCTGTACCAAATCCCGTTCTTACAGTAAAGATCCAAGGCAAACGCCACTGGCGGAAGATAGCGGTTCTAATAGTGGGCATGTCAGAAGATTTGCAAGAAATGTTTGCCGAACTGACGCACCAAGAAAAATAAGGTGGTCCCAAATGTTTTCTTCGCCCTCCATACTTTGGATATCTGGGTGTAGGAGCTCATATTGAGATCGCATGTCTGTCCCCATAGACTTGAAACTTACCTCTAACTCTAGCGTCAATGCCATGTCCCATACTAAAAGCGTAGCCGACGCGACTGAAAGAACCAGCGCGTGCGTAAAATTACACAACCAGAATATTAAGATAAAATTAGGCAGACCTGTTGTGTACTTAAAAAGGTCGATATCAGATAAAACAAATGATAGATCCCTGAGGTCGTAGAAGGTGGGCGCACCTTTGTTGCTACACTCGAGAAAAGGAGGGTGTCCATGATGTCCAAAGCAGAGAGCGTAACAAAAAGATGATAATCCTCGACCTGCGAGAATAAAAGTCAGATGGGAAACAGGGATCTTGAGTTCAGAACGGGCTTTTATGCATGCGCTGGGTGCAAAGCATTTTGATGATGAGAGGGATCCAGGAAATTCATCATAATCCTTGGAATTGATCATTCAGAATAGGGTTGTATCAGATCGTAATATCCCTTAAAATTTCAGTCGGTATAACCGAAGGCGAATCTACTGCACTCACAAGCAAATGTGATCGTGGTGACAAAGCACATATAGAGAACCTGACTTGAGATAGAAGCAGGTGCGGTGCACATTGCTCTTCAGCTTCAGCTTCAACTTGTAGCATGTACCAAAAATATTTTGAAGCCAATCTTTAGTTATAATAGAATGAGATTTCAAGGGAAAGACGTGCCAATCTCGACGGCGAATGAACACAGCCCGAGATAAGATGACGTGAGCACACGACGGTCAAGTTCAGTAGAACACCTGACTTCAACGATCAATCAGACAGTAAATGTATTGATCTGGGGTCAATGATCTGAGCCTCGTAGGTGTTCATGACCACTTGAAAGTCGACGAGAAAAGTATTCCTAAAGAAACTGTCATGAGTATCGTGCATCATGTCAGACTGACTGGGATTTCTTACCGTATAAATGTCGCGCATACCAATCAACTCACTAAACAGATAACTTTCCCTCAACTTGTTCCCGAATACCACCAGTCCATTCAGTTGACTATTAAGACTAATCTCTATCCTTCAAGAACGGGCCGCCTGCCATATGACACTCGAGATGACTCTGCATCGCAAGTGCCGGTCGATTTATCGGTCATGAAGATATCATGATAGATATGTGTAAGGAAACCATGGCGTCGTAAAAATACATACCGACGTGGTCCCATTTCAACGCAAATGGATGGCAGCTGCCAGATCTTTGGAAAGATACTCAAAGGATGCGAAAGTGCAGCGCAACGTAGGACTGCTCGTGCCGAGTCATGCCGTTGAAAATTTGCGGACTTCGAACTTTACGGAACTTTAAATAATCTGTCCCCCAGACTGCGAATGGCAAATGGTACTCTCACTGACCGGTGACCGACCCACCGCAAAGTCTAAAGATCTCAAGCCAATGGCAGCGATTAACGATCTACCTACTGAGCTATTGTTGCTCATTTTTAACATCCTCTACGAATCTTGTCGCGACCACGTCCGTCCCGGCTACTCAGTCGGAAAATGGAATAGCGACTACCTGCGCAATCCATCCGTATTCCCACTCAACACCGCATGGGTCTGCAAATTCTGGCGGGATGTGCTTATGGAGTTGCCAGAGTACTGGACATGTATAGCTTTCGACGTGGCCAACGACCCAACCCCATTATTGAATGCATTTGCATGCTCCGCCGCGAACCACGGTATACACCTTTTGGTATTCTCCAGCATGAGTGACCGCACCGAGGAAGGGAAAAGGCATGAAAATGGGAGAGTAGAATCCATCGTCAGACACCTTCGACCACATGTCGAACAATACGCCTCCATTGAATTCAAGGTCACATTCGCATCGTCCTTACCGTCGCCGACCCTATTTCTCGCACGAGAGGCTCTCTATCTCGATGACTTGAGTCTCGAATGCCAGATACATGACGTTGCCCACGTTGGCGACAACGGAAAGGGCGCCAGGATTACACGTAGCCTCGCGCCAGTCATGAGCGGTGTCGCATTCATGGACATCCTCCATCTGGGAGATGATTGGCTCGCAACAGTGAAAGTTGGTCCCTACCTTACCCTTTACATCTCCGATTTTCAGTTCCAGACCATGAAGCCCTGTCCAACTGACAGTAGCAGCACGTTTGACTTCATGCGTCTCATCTCGGCGTTGAATCCTGAGGGAGGCATTCGCTTGAAGAATCTTTCCTTATCACATAGGCCGCATAAAAGAAGAGATACTGAACATTTGTACGATCTCTATTCATCTTCGATATCTTTCGACAACGTTTCAATGGGTTTCATCATGGAATTCTTCCAACTTGCGACATGGTCGGCAGACTACACCACTTTTTCTCGTTGTTCCATTCCTCCAGTCTCTGGCAGTCTCTCTAGTTACCATCTGACGATTGAACATATACCCTCTTGCCACACCTCTCATGACGACGACAGTCTCTATAACATCGTCTCTATTTGGAACAACCGTGGTAACCTGACAGTGACTTCATGTGCCTCCTTTGACGACAAATTCCTTCACTGGCTTGGAGGAGAAGGAGAGGATGGAACCATAGAAGCCGAGGGGATAATGACTCTTGACGTTGGCGATTGCACAAACTTCACAGCAGGCGCCCTGCGCCGTCTAATCGATAACATGAACGACCCCGGTAAACTTGAACTGCAAGAACTGGAAGGCTGGATAGACGGTGATCGGTTGGAGTATGTAACTGTATATGGTAGAGCCCCTGCGCTCGACGATGAAGATCTGGAATGGTTTCGCAGCAATGGTGGTGAAACGCTTATTCGCTGGTATGTGAAGGGCGCCGATGGGTCTGAAGTCCCCTTGGAATACAGGCCCGCCTCATGGGGCTAAATTATTAACGTATAGCTCGTTGGCTGTTATCTCGTACCGTTGGGACAAACGTGCATGCATTTAGAGTTATTTCTTTGGTCCCTGAATTGTTCACCCAAGGCAGTAATATGTATGTGCGGAGTGACAACCTTTCACGGTCTTGCTCTCATTCTCCTTCTTGTCTCTAGCCCTCCAATAACACACGCGTTAGTCCGTTCTGTCTCATCTCCTAAGTCACTCGTCCAGCGTGGACCCTAGTTTTCACTCCCGTCTTTCACTTTTGTTTGAAACCGCTGACGCGTGCACCCAACGCGTGCTCACCGTTCCTTTCTCGCCATGCCGCCCTTAACCGTTACCTATTGCATACTTGTAATCGTGAGCATATTGGAGATGTCTCACTTAAACGGAGACATCTATACCTTCGTTGCCTTTGTCGAGAATTTAATTCCTGAGGAGCAAGCTTCATGACGGGCCGCGGCAGGCTAAGTTGCGAGAAGATAGCGAGGAATGCGGGCTATTTGACCCAAGATATAGAGATTGTTACAAGTATCGAAACCATACGTTTTATCCCGGCATCGAGTTAACATTGGGAATATAATTAGAATGGAGAGTGTTCACGACGGCTCTCTGGATGATCGGCGCGGAGCGGGCACGAAGCGCGATAAAGTACAGAACCTTGAGGCGTTCCACATGTTCATGCCACTGAGAACGCAAGATGCTTGGATAGTATCGCATAATGAGTAGAGGTGAATGTTATCATCACATGCACTTGTCAGCTCAAGAATAGCAAGCTATAGCAAGCCAATCCATCGCTCCAGTATTTATAATCTCGGTGTCGGGGAACGGAACCATGTCGACGAGAGAATATCAGTGGTTGTGGTGATATCGATCGTGTCTATAATTGCTTCCCGTGGAATGGCGGCGAAGACGTCCTCACTGAGGCTTCTAGTCTTTGGTTGATGATCTTTGATGGTTGCGTACTTGAAGAATTTCTCAGAGGAGATCTAGAATCGTTCATATGTAGAAGCGGAAGCAAACATGTTGGACCCTAAGTATAGGAGGTCAGAAGAAAACGGGGGCAACTGGAAATGGTTTTCTTTCGAAGAGGCTGTCTGCTATATTCACATGGTCTTCCGTAACATTTGAGTTCGTCATCCAGGTACATAGATCCAGGTGTACACACACTTTTAGTTTTTGTCTCGTCATCAATGATTGCTTCACGATTGGTTGCGGGTGATATCAGCGTTTTAGTCGCAGCGCGACTTGAGTGGAGGCGACTCAGGCGAGGGACAAGCTTATGTAAGTCTGCATGGTGGTCCAGGCTTCGCCGTTGGTGTTCTGGAGCTCCTTCAAGCCAAGGCACCGGCATCCTACTTGGCCTTGTTCCGTCGTGAAAGGTTATCATCTGATTGGCGCCAGGCCTCATGTTCTCATCACTTCATTTTTTTCTCGGAAGTCTAGCCTAGACGGAAAGGCGAGATTTCTTTCATCCAACATATGACCAGCTATGACCGGCTTTGACACAGCGCAATCTCTAGGCCTTATAAAGTGAACCCTACTTAACAAGTGCATTATCGAAAATGTTCCCTCTCGCAGCAAAACACGTCTTGCGATCTTCTCCCATTTTATCTCGCGCAATGTCTACAACCGGCCACGGCCTATCAAGAGTTGCTATTATCACCGGCGCTTCCAAGGGAATTGGACGCGCCATTGCGATACGTCTCTCAGAAGACGGCTACGACGTGGCCCTGAACGACCTTCCTTCTGCTGAACCACAGCTCCAGCAAATCAGCTCGATAATCCAGCGGGCAGGAAGACGGGCCATCGTGGTTCCGGGCGACGTTTCGGTAGAGAGTGACGTCAAGAATCTGGTCTCCAGTACCGTAGAGGGCCTGGGGAGCGTCGATGCTGTGAGTAAACGCCAATTTCGTATCACCCAACAACGACTGACATTCCGCAAATACTTCTAGATGATTGCCAATGCAGGGATCTGTTATGTAAAAACCCTCGCCGATAGTGCGTATCATCGACCGTAAGATATGCAAATAAAGCCGAATGCTGATTCCGCCCCTTAGCCACCGTAGAGGATTGGGACAAGATGTTCAGCATAAACGCTCGGGGCGCGTTCTTATGCTACAAATATGCAGCGGAGCAGATGATTTCGCAAGCCCGTGGTGGGAGGATTATTGGGGCCTCTTCGATAGCAGGCAAGAAAGGTGAGACGCTGTCCAATCTCTGAATCCGAAACAACCATCATTCAACGCAACGACGTAGGAATAAAGGGCCTCTGTGCTTATGGCGGGACTAAATTCGCAGTCCGTGGGTTGACTCAAACCGCAGGTGTGCTAACACTCGCCTCGATGCTTGAAACAGACGATTGAAGCGCATTTGTAGCCCAGGAATTGGGACCCTATGGCATCACTGTCAATGCATATGCTCCTGGTATGTTTTTCAGCGAATTAAGTATACCAAGAAATAATCTCATTCATTCTCGTCGTTAGGCCCCATCCAAACCGACATGCGTATGTGCTCTACCTCTCGATCAGTGCCGAGTTCTATCTAAACCTCGCCTTTTATAGTGGACTCCATGAAAGTCGTAGCTAGTCATACTTCGACTGACGTTGTTGACGTGGTAAGCTTTCTGGTCCCTGTATTGACAAAGCGATAACTAATTCAGAGGAACAGAACAAATCGCTCACTGCCTTGGGCTACGATGGCAAGCCCGACGACATTGCCGGACTTGTTTCATACCTGGCCTCTCCTGCATCTCGCTTCATCACTGGACAGAGTGTAAGTCTTATCACGACATCGTTTATCAGGGGGTTCGATTGTTTACTGGACTTTCAGATTGCCATTGATGGTGGAATGGTCTTTGATTGAAGACTATCCTCTCGTTGTTTCGATAGATCCATATTTTAGCTATGCGTCGCGTGCCTCATTGGGCGTATTGAGCTTAATTATAATGATCCATGGGCCTCATCCATGGGCCAAGCAATTTTGGACCTGCTCTGAGTATCATAGGTGTATTTTATAGTGGATATACTTTGCATTCGTCATATTCTTTACTTGTATTGCAGTGTGGGGCGAAAATAGAGGAACTTTCACCTACCCAGTCCTCTTACAGTCCGCTAGTTCTGATTACCGTCTCCGGCGAACTTGAGCTACGTATACTTGACTGTCCGCATACTTGACTGTCCAAAATGAAAAAAAAAATTATATAAAGAAGTCTTATGTGTTATGGCCAACGTGGGGATCGAACCCAAGACCTTCGCGTTATTAGCACGACGCTCTAACCAGCTGAGCTAGTCGGCCTGTACTCACATAGCCCTGCCGGGCATTGCTGTTAGAACTGATACCTAATCGGGCCAAATAAACCAAAGACTTCGACTTCACGGTCTCATCACAAACGACTACAACGAGCTTCGACAGTGCCCCCGGCTGGGTGTTCGTTATTCTACTAGCTATCTACATATGTTGCAACTGCACGGTCGCCAGCTGCCTTTGCAGCTTCACTGTCTCATCCAGACACAACTAGGGTTGAGCCAACCTACGGCTTTATCAGCACGCTGTAGTCGTCGTTCAGTATTGCGGACATGGGTTCCTTGTGCAACATCGACAGCAACGTATGCTACCATAGCTTCAGAAGACACGGAAATGGAGAAGGAGCGACCACCATCGAAGAACCCGTTTCCGTACCCGACGCATCCGAATCCGACGCCCCACCAAATTTTTCACTTGGCATCGAACGCGACACAGGCGCAGATCAAAGCTCGGTGTACGTCTACATTCTTCTTATTCGAAGTAAAATTGACTATGGTTGATATACCAGACTATGAGCTTGTCCGCACACACCACCCGGACTCGCGGCATGCTGCCGGTCTCTCTGCGAAACTTGCACATGCGAGGTTTAGGACTATAAAAGCTTCGTATGACTTCCTGTCTGGACGGACGTTGTCGCCGGATCCTAATTCTCGTCCTGCGTCGTCGCCACAAAATTTCGATCCTTACATGCACGAGCTCGCGAGGAGGCGCAGGGCGTATTATGCCTCTCAAGGTAGATATAGAACTGATGATGAAGATCCAAGTTGGACTAAAACGGGCTGGTCTGAGGGCTTCGGTGCCCCAAAGGGACAGAGGAGTGAATGGAATGAGGATGGCTGGCGAGAGAGGCTCATTCTAGCGTTTGGCGTCGTCGTACGTTACTTTCCTCTTCATCGTACAGATATTCGTTTATATTGTCTTTTTCGTTTAGACATTGCTGGCGGGTTTATTCCCTACGATGCCTTTCACGATTGCATCAACCTTTTTGCCAACCTCAGCCAACATCCCTCCTCCTTCATCTCCTTCTCGGTTTGCATCCAGTTCGCCTTCCCCGAATTCTGGTTCCACTCCTAATTCTTCCGCCTCGGGGCGTAGCGCCTTATCTGAAGCGAGTTCACCCGCTGGCGCGCCGAGCTCATCCTCATCCTTCAGCCTACCCTTCGGTCTCGACCTCGATAAAGGGCACCGCGCTGCGGTTTCCGCCCTCGTTCAGGTTCGCAGCGAACGCGAGGAGATGGGCGCCGAGAGACGAGAGGGCATGAAGAAGCGGGTCAGAGAGATGACCGGGGATACGAACTCGCCATCACCGCAAGGGATGCAGGTTGCGTCTGATCAGTCAGAAAAGGCCGATGATGCGTGCGCGCCTGCTGAGCATGTGCTTGCGAATACAGCAGCGCAGGATGCTGCGTCACCGGCTCAGGAGGGGAGCAAAGGAGCAGAGACGCCGTCGACTGAGATGGGACAGCAACCTCACTCGAGTTTAACCTCTGCAAATGTAACCGCCCCGGAGAGTAGTCTATCATCATCTGCGACTCCTCCATCGCTGTAGAGGGGCATTTGCGCCATATCTTCCTCGCCGTTAAGGTAAGAAGTCGAGCAATATTTTATCTGTATATCTTATTCTACTGTAACAGAGACAATTGACGATGTATGATAGTGTAAATTTAAACACATCTAAGGGATGATCTCTGCTCTCATTCGCTGTACATTTCGTACCACAGATTCTCCCAGAGTTGTGGGTTCGTTGTGTGAAATGTTACCGAAGTCTTGCCCACTGTTCCTTGGCCTTATTCAGAACTCGTAATTTTCTACAGATTCCCGGGCAATATATTCTTCAGCTCGGAATCACCAACTAAAAGAACAAGGCATCCTCGTCAATATGAAACGAAGAATCGCTCATAGGAATCGCATCTTTTCCGAACCCCTGATTTCGTGTCGTCGCCAGGAGTCGCCAGGCCTCTCTTGGCCCCTTACATAAATATGCTGCGTGACAAATTTTGGAAATATGTAAATTACGTGTGTCGCCAGCGTGTACGACAGTGAAGTTCAAGAGGACCCCGGAAAGTACACCAAAATGCCTGATCCCAAAACGCTGAAATTTCGCGATTTTTATCCGAACCGTTTTGGCCAATTTTTATCCGAATTTCGGACCATGCCTCCGCCAAACCCAATTTTTATCCAAATTTCGGATTAGGCATTAAAAAAACCGCTAGTTTTCCTTTTTTTTTGTGTTTCGCGCGCAGCGGGGCTTCTCTACGTCTATTAGCATCGTCGCGAAACAATTTGCAATGGCAAAATGTGGGTGATCCTTCAAAAATTAAAAAAAACCCGTCCAATCAGCCCGTTATTCCTCATCACAGTCTTCATCAAGCCGGCTTGAGTGTTCCAACCCGACTTCTTGCATTTCTTGAATGCTTTAATCCCGTCAGATATTTTCTTTGGCTGAGCCTTGAGTCGCTTGAAAATGTCAAAAGGGTGTCAAAAAGGCTGCGGGAACATTGATGAACTCATGGGGACGTTGACGAACTTATTTATTCTATGTATGCAGTGATTTAACGGTATGCAGTGTTAATGGTTGCCACATATATGGATATGTCTTGGTCAAGTGGTAAAATGTCGGTGGGTCATGTAGACTGTAGTCAGGGTGTTCACTCCCCGGTCACACCAACAATTTTTATCCGAACATGGGTCAAGGAAGCATGGTTTGAACCAATTTTTATCCGACTTTTCGGGGCTACCATTTCACGAAAAAATCTCAATATTTATCCGAGCAGACATGAGGAATTTCGGCCAAAAATCTCAATTTTTATCCGAACCTTGCTTGAGGGATTTAGGTGTACTTTCCGGGGTCCTAGTTCAAGGCATGAGTGCGAGGATGTTGGCAAGGAGGATTGTCAAGGTCACGACACCCGATGCGGTCCTCTGTGTACGTGTTGTTATGGTCACCAGTCACCGATCAGGGAAAGTGAACCAAAAAAGTGAACATGAACATGAAATTCGGTTGAGCCGGTAACCGAGCCTCGACAAAACTCTGATCGCTTTTTTATTATCGATATAAGTACGTCAAGAACAAGAAAAGAAGACGCAGACAATCCAGCAACACGACAATTTAAAACAAGACACGAACTATACCCACGGGCCACGATACGTACGCAGGTGGCACGAGGTGAGTAACCGTGAGTTGGTTGAACTTTCCTGACGCGGGTTGTACTCGAACCACATCATTCATAAAACAGATTTTGCCAAACCTCTTTCCACCAATTCTTTCATTTCTTTCACCCACATATCTTCTATTCTTCTGCGATGGCCACATTCCACTCGAGCAATACTTTCACATCGTACTCGTCCTTTTTCTCCTCGGGGCTTCTCGCACCACATACCCCGCGTGGCCAACGTCGTGGTACATTCAGCTCAGACGTCTCTGAACCGTGGACCGACTCCGACTCCTGCCCGCCTTCGCCTTCGCAGCCTTCATCACCTGTCCCACTTCCAGATGATTCAGTCATGGACGTCGACCTGAGGGACTTCGCTATTAGCAACATGGAGAGGAGGAGCGCCACGCCCACTCCTGAGGGCCAATCGACACCTATGCAGCAATCCCCACAGAAAGCTGCTTCGCAGGCACCGCAGCCTCACCCTCGCCTTCGCCGGCGGCGGTCTAGCTTGACGCAGGCCACCTCACCAATGGCGGCCATTCGTTCACCCGCCCGCGCAGCGGGCAATGCGTTGCATCTCCAAAAGCAAATCCCTAGGTCTAGGTCAAGGAGCGGAAGTCTCGGTGGAGACGGGGTCGGGTTGTACAGCGCAGTCGGTATGGCCATGGCGACCGAAGAAACGAGCCTCATGGGAAGAATGAGGAGCGGAAGTTGCTCAAACATCGCACCTAATTCCGCCGCAGGTTCTGCCTCTGCGAGTGCCATGGCGCCAGGCTTGGTCTTCAGGTATGACAACCCGTTCCGAGTTTCATTCTTAGCTACGGCATTACTGATAACGGATTATGTGTAGACCTCGTCGGGCAGTTCGCCGGGTCCTCACAACGCCGGTGCCAGGCCTACGCGCTCCACCGCCTACTGCGCCCTTGCCTGCCCTGCCTCCTGTTTCTGCTCCTGCCCCGCGTTTGACGACGGCGCAACAACTCCGTCCCGCAAATATCAACCTCGGTCTTACCGCGACTGCGCAAAGTCACGCTGGCAACGCGAAACCTGTCGCACAGACATCGGCTCGCGCTAGGGGCATGTCCGTGTCGAGTAGTACCCTTAGCGGAGACGAGAACCGGATCGACGAGGAGATGAAGGAGAACTAGGATCGTTTATGGTGTGTATCTATTCTTGGACCTACAAGTCCTTCTACCTGTCAGATCACTCAATGATTTTCATTTGGCAGGAAATGTCCTTTGGGAAACTCCGCGCTTCCGATTCTGGATCTGCCGGCTCCATACCCATCTGGCGTATCCTCCTCCGTCTTTCTCGAATATCTCTCGGACTCCGCCTTCTTGGTCCCTTCATCTTTTCATTTGCATTTTCATTCTTCTGATAAATTCCGTATACCCTATAATCCGCTCGAGCCAAACTTCTCGATGCACCTAGTACTCTTTCATCTCTCTCATCTTGGTTCACTGGTATGAAAATAACAGCGGAATCAGTATCTGGCCATACCGGTTTACGCCACCTATTTATTCCAACAGCAACTATTTATCTTCACCTTTCCCATTTTCCCATTTTCTTCCTTTTCAAAAACTCTACGACAATCTCATTCCGCTCTCTCAAAGCACCATCGATATCTACCACATGTCTCGTCCTACATTACGTATAACCTAATTTATCTAGATATGCATCGTTACCGTACAATGTCTTTTCATGCCTCCTCTTTATGTAGTTTCTTTATATACGCAATGCCACGAATCAAATACGCTTTCCAATTCATATAACTAAGCAAAACTGTAGAATTTAACCCGTCAAAATCTGAAAAAGGAGCCAATGCATGTGGACGTAAAAGTATAAATATAAAGAATGTCCATCCTATGGCCAACATGGGGATCGAACCCAAGACCTTCGTGTTATTAGCACGACGCTCTAACCAACTGAGCTAGTCGGCCAATGTAATACAATTTGCATGCGTACATGAGGACTGCCTGGACCTGATGAAGGTGATTTAATTGGAACTTCGAAGATTCACTCTGATCAACCTCATCTTGAGTCAAGGTACACAACTCGCAGAATCTAGCGAGAATCTACTATCTTGGAATCTACTAAGGTGTCCTCTAAAATATTTTACGAGCCAAAGTATGTCCGTAGAGTGCTAAACAGCCTTCTGCAGCTCTCACCGTCTCTTTCGTCGCGTCCCAGCTGGCGAACAGCGTCCCGACACCAATAATTTTCACGATCTCAACCCATTCCTTTACACCCAACCAGCATAACCCGCTATCAATATAGCACTTCGGGTGTGAATCGAACGCTTTCTCCGTCAGCTCTGCGCACGTCTGAACGGCATCAGGAGCTCCAGTCGCTTCTGGAACGAGGGTGCGCTGCAGGCATTCCATGGTGTCCAGCATCCAGTTTTGACCTGCTGGCGAAAGGTCGGACTTGTCGGCGTTGAATTTTTCGCAGTATTGCTGTCCGTATCCGATTGGGTATCCTTGTGCACCGCAATGGTATTGCGCCTCCAGGCAGTCTGCGTAGAAGGTGCATTGGCCACGAGGGGGATCGGAGCACTCATTGTTCGTTGAATTACTCGTTGGTTGCACCAAGGAAAACATTCCAGCTTTCTGAGAGTCGAAGTTGCCGTCTTGCTCGACCAGATTGTCGTTTGTGGGGATTGCTTCGATTGCAGCGCAGAGGTTGAAGAAACTAGCGATGACGATAACTGAGAATAGCAACCTATATGGGAGGTTGACGTCAGAGGTGGATGGTGAGAATGGGATTGCGCTACTTGCCTTAGGACCATTGTGAAGGGTATATTCCTCGCCATGAGTACTATCGAACTTGATCTGCGAGAGTTGACCTTATTGTATTGGGAGTATCGACTGGAAATAGTACACTCAAGCCACGTATCTTGCAGAGGGTATTCAAGGGCAGGCGAAGAGGGATTCGCACGAGAAACCTCATTGGATGCATGATATTTATAACTGACATGCGCAGTGCCGCCTCGGCTGTGCCTAGAAGGAGGATGCCATTGCCAACAGGCGGCCTGTGATGAAGCATGACGCGGTATAAATATGGGCTAATTACAAAATGGCTTGCAGAAATAAGTAGACAGGCGGTTGGGTTGAGATTTGGGTAGTATATTATATTACAGCAGCAGATTAGCTGACTCGAGGGGGACAAAGTGTGGGATAATTAGTTATTCACGAGAGGGGAGTAATTGGAGTAGGCTAAAGGAGCGAAAGAAAGTGAGTGGTGGAAGCAAGTGGACGAGTGGAAGCGAAACGGGGGCAAGGTAATGTCAAGGATCATAGCGCAATCGTGGTGGCTTTCAGGATATCAGGTCTACCCTGGGTCGCGTTGACCTGAGCAACTCATATAATTCCTTCCTTTTCGCTTCAAACGCGAGATCAAATGACGCGACGGAGAGTTGGTGGATGGGCTCCTTGACATCGGACGAAAAAGAGCGAGGCTCCTGCGATTCGGAGACCTTGCTTTTCGTATCAATAGTCATGTGGAAGGACTTTAAGCGTGGAAGCCATGAAGTGTCCTTCGCGTGATCGATCCAGTCGTCGAAATTAGCGAGGAAAGGAATCGAGCGCGAAAATGTTAGAACCACTTTCTCGACCGAGGAGGGAATATATGAAGCGAGATTTGTGTCCAGACCATCTTGGTGTCCTACCGCCAACCGCAGCTCTCGCAGATTTGTGCACCGCGTGAGCCTATTCCTAAGATCCTCAGGCTCAAATCCTAGTGCAAAGTCGCATCCGTTCGTACTCTCCAAGTCCAAAACCTCCAAAGTCTCAGCGAGGGCAGGATTTCCGTCAAACGCCATTATAAACATATCGAACGCGTCGTTTTCCTCGATTCGGAGATGCTTGAGATTGGTCGTTCCGCCGGGTGGTATAAAATTGAAGGCGCAGCAATAGGATAGCGTGAGAGATGAGATTTGGGAAAATATGATGGGGAGTTCACTGGAATCGGCGACAGATCGGCATTGACCCTGGACGGACAGAGATTGCAGGTGTATCCATCGGTGCTGAAGATCGTTGAGATGTACGAAATTGGCCTCTTCATCCCAGCCTGCGTGTATCGTAAGATGGCTCGGCGAAAGACCACCAAGCGCCTGACACATCTCCTTCGTGGGCTCATTCCCATCTGTTGGACCGATCCGCACGGAATCAATTCTTTCAGAAGGAACGGCTTGTTTATCCTGGGCGACGAGTTGGTTGATTTGTTCAATAATCTTTTGTTCGATAGACCGACTGGCATCTCTCTCCGAGTCGGAGGAATAAGCGAAACCGCCTCCGGCAGCTTGGGGGGTCCTGGGTCCCAGCTCAATCGAGAGAATATGTCTGCCGTTTGTGGGTGGGCTATCGCGTCCCAAGTTATTGGATAGTTGGGCGTTATAAAGGATTGTCGTAACCGACTGTTTTCCTGAGTCGGAAGACATGCATCTGCGAGACAGTAAAGGTGTCTGCTTGAATTGTTCGGTGTCCGGTCGACGAAGCCGGCAAGCAATTGGATGAATTACGCCCAGGTATCTGATAGGACTCGTGCTGGCGCGTTTTAGGGGAGAAAAAATGCGCCGTGGCAAAAGGTTTATCGAAGTGGTGAACGTCATAGGTGTCCTGTGCACCTGTCGATACGACTGGCGTCCTCCTGCGCCTCGCGTGCGCTGTAAGACTCAGCACAAGTTTCCCAGAATCGAAGCTATTAGATGGCCCCAGAATTTGGCGACAGCTCTCGCTTCAATGATTTGACTCGAAAGTAAAACGGCTAACGCGACGCGCGTTACGGGGAGCTGGAGTCAGACCTGGCAAACGTATACACGTGATGTTCAGAAATGTCCGGCCCAGCGATCAATTGCAGAACTGAGCGCTTTCCGCACCTGCATGGTTTTCGTTATTCATCCTGTGCTCACGCTACTTGTCATTTTCTAAACCATCTGTCAGAAATAGTTAAGTAATTGATTTACTATACAGGAGGTAAGCTGAGAAGTGGGTAATACATCATAGAACAGTAGCCAATTCAGGTGAAAATCGAGGAGAGAAAGAAAGTGAGCGGTGGAATGTCAAGGATTAGTATAAGTAATTGTCGCGACTGTCAGTATATTAGGTCTATCTTGGGTCTCGTAGACTTGAGCAAGTCATACAACGTCTTCCTTTTTGCTGCGAATGCGAGGTCAAATGACTGGACGGAAAGATGGGGGATGGGAGTCTTGGCTACATCAGGCGAAGCAGTGCGATACTCCTGCAATTCGGCCACCTTGCTTTCTGCATCAATAGACATGTGGAATGACCCCAAGCGCGGAAGCCATGAAGTGTTCTTCGCGTGATCAATCCAGTCGTCGAAACTCTGTAGGAAAGGAAGTGAGCGCGAAAATTTCAGGACCACTTTCTCGACTGAAGAGGGAATGCACGAAGCAAGAATCGTGTCCATGCCGTCATGATGACCCACTGCCAACCGTAGCTCTCGCAGATTTGTACACCGTTGGAGTCTGTCGCTAACGTCTTCGGAGTCAAATGCATGTGTAAAGTCGCACCCGTTCGTACTCTCCACATCCAGGACCTCCAACGTCTCGGCGAGGGCTGTATTTCCGTCAAAGGCCATCATAAACATATCGAAAGAGTCGTTTTCTATGATCCGGAGATGCTTGAGGTTGGTCGCTCCCCCGGGTGGTATGAAATTGAAGCTGCAGCAATGGTTTAGCATGAGTGATGAGATTTGAGAGAATATGAGGGGCAGCTCGCTGGAGTCGGCTATATCTTGGCATATACTCTCAAGGCGGAGGTTTTGAAGGTCCGTCCACTGTGGCTGGAGCACGGTAAGATCTGCGAATTCGGCCTCTTCATTCCAGCCTGCGTGTATCGTAAGATGCCTCGGCGAAAGACCACCCAGCGCCAGACACATTTCCTTCGTGGGCTCACTCCCATCTGTCGGGCCGATACGCACGGAATCTATTCTTTCAGAAGGGATGGCTTGCTTATCCTCAGCAACAATCTGTTTGATTTTTTCAATAATCTTTTGTGCGGTTGAGAGACTGGGACCTCTGTCGGATGGATGATGAATGAAACCGCCGCCGGGAGCTTGGGTCCTGGGTTCCAACTCAATTGAGAGAATACGTGTGCCGTTTGTGGGTGGTCTATCGGGCCATTCTAAGTCATTGGATAGTTGGGCTGTGTAGAGGATTGTCGTGACCAACTGTTTGCCTGAGTCGGATGTCATGTGCCTGCGAGACCGTAAAGAAGGGGTCTGTTCTGTGTTGGGTCGACGAAGTCGGAAAAAAGAATGAAATACGCCCAGGTATCTGAAAGCACTCGACGAGGGAAAGGCGGTTTTTAAGGGAGAAAAAATGCGCTGCATAAGGTTCATCGAAATCGCACCCGCTGTTTTGACTGGCGTCCTCCTGCGCGTCGCGTGCGCCGTAAGACCCGTACAAGTCTCTGTCAGAATAGAATAGAGCAGACGAAAAGATGTCATGGTAGGTGACCCTCAAACTTGGCGACCTTTGGCGATGCCTAAGTTCAAGTTGGAGTCTGGACACTGACAGCTTTCAAAATTCAAATTCACTGCAGTGGTCGGAAAACATACGCACTTAATCACGTGATGATTAGCAAAAGCAAATCCACCTAAATCCACTTGCACTGGCAGACTGCAGTCATTAATATTCATTGATGATTGCGGAAAGGATCTTAGAGGCTCAGCGCTCATTAATCATTAATCATTCCGCAATTTTGATTTTAGTTTTGCGCTCGATCATATTGTGTTCACTTCACGCTATTTGACGTTTTTCTAGACAGAGGCTCAATACGTTTGCAATACGTCTTTTATTTGTGGTCAAATTCCATGGGTGATGACGGTCGTTCAGGGAATACAAGATGGTGTAGATATGCGCCAATTGCAATCGGATATCTATCAAAATAGTAGAGTGATTTGATTTACTAAAGAGGAGGGAGCCTGAGAAGTGGGTAATACCTTATAGTACAGCGGGCAAGTCAATGACTTGTGGATGGTTAACAGTGTAACAAAGAATGGGGTAAGCCATTAGGCGGGAGAGGCGGGTAATACAAGTACTAGTAGGCTGAAGGAGCGAAAGGCAACGAGCGATGGAAGGGAAAGGCGGTAAAGTAACGTCAAGAATTTGTGTAATCGCCGTGGCTTTCAGTGTTTATGAGGTCTATCTTGGGTCTCATCGACTTGAGCAGGTCACAGCGTCTTCCTTTTCGTTTCAAATCCGAGGTCGAACGACTTGACGGAAAGTTGGGAAATGGGAGTCTGGGCTACATCAGACGGAGGAGAGCCATGATCCCGGGATTTGCTTTCCGTATCGACGATAGTCATCTGGAATGACGCCAAGTGTGTAAGCCATGAAGTGTCTTTCGCGTGATCGATCCAGTCGTCGAAATTCTGCAGGAAAGGAAGCGAGCGCGAAAATTCGGCAACCAATTTCTCGACTGAGGCAGGAGGATGTGGCGCAAGATTGGTGTCAAGGCCATGGTGGGTCCTACTGCCAACCGCAGCTGTCGCAGATTTGTGAACCGCCGGAGTCTAACCACAAAAATTTCAGCCTCAAATTTATGGAAAAAGTCGTTCTCGCCCATGCTCTCTACATCCAGGACCTCCAAAGAAGCAGCCAGGTCTGGATTTCTATGATAAACATATCGAACGCGCTGTTTTCTATAATCAGAAGATACTTGAGCTTCGGTGCTCCACCGGATGGTATGAAATTGAAGTCACAGCAACAGTCTAGCGTGAGAGATGAGATTCGGGAGAATAAGGTGGGCAGTTGAGTGGAGTTTTCGATAAATTGGCAGCACAGGCCCTCTAGGTGCACCGTTTGAATGTCCGTCCATTGGTGCCGAAGGACATCGAGAGCTACGAGGTTGGCCTCTCCATCGTGGCCTGAAAATATCGTAAGATGGTTCGGCGAAAGACCATCGAGCGCCTGGAACATCGCCTTCGAGGACGGACCCATTGGGCTGATCCGCACGGAATCAATTCTTTCAGAAGGGATCGCTTGCTTATCCTGGGCGAGGACGCGTCTAAGTACCATTTATGGGCATTTCATCGTCGGGACATTCTAAGTCACTGGAGAGTTGGGCGGTATGAAGAATGGTCGTGATCGATTGATTTCCTGACAGTAGAAGACATGTGTCTGCAAGAAGGCAGAGAATTTTTCTGCTAGAACTGCTTGGTGAATTAACCAAGGCGCTGGCGAGGAATTCTGTCGATCAGGCCTACGTATCGTTAGATATCGGGAATAACTGGAGCATTTTACTGAAAAAATGCACCGCACCATATTCTTCGACTTCGTGTGCTACTAGAGGCCGATTTGATTGACGTCTGTCGCATCCGCTGTAGGACCCAGTACAGATGTAGACTTTGAACAGAATCGAACACATTACGCTCGGAGATCCCAAAATTTGCAGACGCCTTTCAAACTGCAATGTCTTGACTTCAAAAGCTCTCAGCCTTCTGTAGTTTTGGTCAACTTGTCAGTGTCACATGTCACACGGACAGGAGAAATTTCCTAACAGGCAATCGTGGCTGTGATTCGTCACGCGCCTCGGCACTGTCAACGACGACGAGCGCAGCAGGGCTTGTCCCAAACCACCACCACCATGACACGACGACGAAAGGGCGTTGCAGCATTATGCACGGCCTTGATATCATTATTTTCTGCGCTCCTCGTAGCAGGCCAGTCTCAGCCAGAGCACGCCGTCAGCTCCTTCAACTATCTCCCAGCGCGCCTGTTCTTCTTCGATGATACCGAGGTCAGAGTTTTCCCCGTTATTGATGCAGAGTTCTCATGATATGATGTAGTCTGCTATATTCCATGATTCCATGGACGGAAACCTCTATGTGTCTCTCAATGAGGGCAAAACCTGGAACCTCGCCGATGGCATACCGAGCGGAAAGGTAATGATGGTTTTCGACCATCCTGTGAATAACCGATATGTGAGTACAGCGTTCTTTGGTAACATTCAAATCTTATAATGTCTTGTAGGCATTTGCTCTTACGGATGGCACTACTCACTACCGAACCGAAGACCGAGGCAAAACGTGGCGACCTTTCGAGGTCCCACTACCACCAGCTCTCGTGCCACGTCCTCTATCTTTCCACTCTGACCCAAAAAACTATGGTTACATTCTCTACCAAGGCACAAGCTGCGACCATCGCGGCTGGGGTTCGGTCTGCCACGACGAAGTAAGCTACTTTTGACTCGGAGAAATCCCAAGCTAAACGCGTGCCTTGTAGACATTCTACACCAAGGAAGCATTCTCCGACGATGTGAAGCCCCTTCTAAAAGAGACTTCCCGATGTCAATTCGCCCATAGCTCGAAAGATTTCAAACACGAGGCTCATACAGACCTCATCTACTGCGTTGCGTATGATACAAGCAGCTCCAACGGCGCACACGACTTGTCCTCCAGGCGCCTCTTTTCCAGCACCGATTTCTTCACCAACGATAAAAAGACGGAAGATCTTGGGATAGGCAAGAACGCCAGGGGTGTCGTTGCGTTTGCCATCGTCTCCAAGTATGCCGTCGTCGCGCTCAAGGACATGTCGAAGAGCAACGGCGAGATGTTGTTGTACGTGACAGTCGACACCAAGACATGGGCCAAAGCGCACTTCCCGCATGCATCGTCAGCCCAACTGCGCGAAAATGCCTACACAATGCTGGAGTCGACCCAGCATTCGCTCGCTGTGGATGTATTGCTGCAGGACAAGAGCAGCATCGGGACCTTGTTTGTCAGCAACTCGAACGGGACGTTCTTTGTGCAGAGCTTGAAGGATACGAACAGGAATGACCTCGGCTATGTGGATTATGAACGTGTGTATGGCGTGGAGGGCATCGGGTTGGCGAATGTCGTGGCGAATGCTCAGGAGGTCGAGGGGCGAGGGGCCGACAAACGCCTCAAGACTTTCATCACCTTTGATGATGGAAGTTCATGGTCGACGTTGACTCCGCCTTCCGAGGACGTTGAAGGGCAGAAGATCTCCTGCGATCCATCAGACCCCGAACAATGTTCGCTGCACCTGCATTCCGTTACTACACCACACAATTTTGGCCGCATCTTCTCTTCCCCTGCCCCCGGCTTCGTCATGGGCGTGGGCAGCGTTGGCGAATACTTGCGGAACTACCAGGAGAGCGACACTTTCTTGAGCACGGATGCTGGTTTGACATGGCGAATGATCAGCAAGGGCGCACACAAGTACGAATTCGGTGATTTGGGCAGTATTTTGGTGGCTGTCGACGACGAGGAAGTGACCGAGTCTGTCAAATATTCGTTGGACTTAGGCAAGACTTGGTGCGTTTCATACTTTCCATCCCTTTTCAGTAATTTTAACATGGCATATTTTGCAGGAATACATACAATTTCGGGGTCAAGCTCCGGGCGCAAGGCTTAGTGACTTTGCCCGACTCGACATCCCAAAAGTTCTTATTACTTGGACAAGTGGCCAAACATGACCAGACGAAAGACGTCGGCAAAGTCGTGGTCGTGTACTTGGACTTTGTCAAGACACGTGGCAGAAAATGTAACGATGCTGATTACGAGAAGTGGTACGCAAGACCTCGCAACTCTGAATGTTTGATGGGACACAAGGTACACAGATATTCTTTTGAATGACGTTTGAGCTGCTGTCTGAAAAGTTTCTTCTAGCAATGGTATAAACGGAGAAAACCAGAAGCGAATTGTTATGTTGGCGAGAAGTATAAAGATCCTGTGGTCCATGAGGATACTTGCGAGTGTACCGATGCAGACTATGAATGGTGCGTCAATTCTTTCTCGAACATCTCCTTTCTGGCATTGAACTTTGCTTTTCCCATTTCAGTGACTTCAACTTCGTGCGAGTCGGAGACAAGTGTGAACTCGTCGGGCTCGAACCTGTGCCTACCGGTGTATGTACTGCGGGCAATCCAGACCAGACCTATAAAGGTTCTTCGGGCTACAGGAAGATTTCAGGAGACACTTGCGTGGGTGGGATAGAGAAAGATGAGCAGGTGGACCGGAAATGCTCTCAGGGTGCGTTTTATTCTGCCCGTTTTCCGGCCCCAGTCTGACGGAGCCGAAATACATAGCCCAACCACCTCAAGGAGAAATTGCTCACACTAAGGTTGGAACTTCTTAGATATCCAGAATTTCGGAAAGCTAAACTTGATATTTACCAGTCCGACTTCCCGAGTCAAATCATACAGTATGCATACTTCAAGGCCTCTCAGGTAAACCTCTTCATATCGCGACATAAGAAATATTTTAAATTGTATCTTGCAGACCATCCTTGTTCGCTTGAATGACCACAGCATCTGGCAATCGAGTAACGAAGGTTATTCATGGCACCAACCTGTCCCTGACAAAAAATTCCTCGCCTTCTATCACCACAAATATTCCGATGACCGTGCATACCTCATATCCAATACCGAAGAGTTTTACTATACCACCGATACTGGACGAACGTGGAACATTGGTAAAGCCCCTACCCCGCCGAATGGCTTCGGCGCGCAGGTCATTCGGTTCCATCCTAATTCCGATTACGTTATCTGGGTTGGGAACAAGGACTGTTCGGGCGGTGGGACAACTTGCCGGGCTGAGGCGCAGTACTCGCGGGACAACGGGCGGAAATGGACTTTTATTGACGATTATGTGCGGAACTGTGCATTCGCGAAGGACTCGCATATCGATGCGGATCCTAGCGAAATTGTGTGCGAGTCTTATAGAGACAAGACGGGGTCGCAGAGACATTTGGCGAACAACCCGTTGGAGCTCGTCGTTGGCTCCAATTTCTATTCGCGCAAGACCAAGCTGTTTGACGCTGTTGTCGGGTTCGCCAAGTTCTCAGAATTCTTCGTCGTCGCTGAGGTGCGCTTGTTTCCGTTTCAACCTTCTTGCTAAACGATTAACCCTTGACTGTGCGCAGATGATTCAAGAGAAGAGATCGCTGGAGCTTCAAGTATCGTTGGATGGAAAACATTTTGCTTTGGGAAGGTTCCCTCCTTCAATGCATCCTGAGACTCATGTACGTCCTTCTGCGCCTTCATTCTACTCCTCCTAACCCATTTGTAGGCGTATACGATTCTTGAATCAAGCACAAAAGCACTCTTTCTCCATATGACTATGTCTGAGAAGCCTGCGCCTTACTGGGGTACCATCCTCAAGTCCAACTCAAACGGGACCTACTTCGGCATATCTATTGAAAACGTCAACAGAGACGATCGTGGATACGTTGACTTTGAGAAGATGATTGGATTGGATGGCATTGCCCTTATCAATGTCGTTGCGAACCCGGAGGATGCAACAATTTCTGGCAGGAAGCTCTTGCAAAGTAGGATCACTCATAACGATGGTAAGCGGTCAAAACATATCCTTATCCCGTCGATCAAGCTAATTTATGGGCTACAGGTGGTACATGGACGCCCCTTCCTCCCCCTAAGCTGGATTCGCATGGTCAAGAATATCAGTGTAAAGGAACTGTATGTTTTTTCTTTCTGTTTCATGTTGAACTTTTTATCTCAATTCTTAAATTTAGAAATGTCAATTGCATATCCATGGTTACACCGAGCGAAGAGATCCACGAGCATCCTATAGCAGCCCATCGGTGCCGGGTTTGCTCATGGCCGTCGGAAACGTTGGAGAGACCCTTGCTCCCTACACGGAGAGCGACACCTTCCTTAGTCGCGATGCTGGCTTTACGTGGCAAGAGGTGCACAAGGACGCACATATGTGGGAGTTTGGAGATTCTGGATCTGTTTTGGTCATGGCGAACGACGAAGAACCGACGGATTTCATTCTTTTCAGCACCAACGAAGGCCTGGACTGGAAAGAGTATAAGTTCAGCAACGAAAAGGTTAGAGTGCAAGCCATCGTCACGGTTCCTTCGGATACTAGTCGGCGATTCCTCCTGTTGGGTAATACCATGAGGGCGGGTGGATCCGTTGCCTTCCACATTGACTTCACCGCGTTGACGGCGAGAAAATGTGAGTATCTTATTTGGACATGGGCGAACTGTCTTACTTAACTATGATCCAGGTCTCGTGAATATTGAAGATCCTGGACATGATGACTTCGAACTTTGGAGTCCGAGCGAGTCTCGTCCGGAACAGTGTCTCTTTGGACGACAGGTGCACATTTATTCCATTCCTTGATATCGTATGGTATCCTTATGTTCAATTGTAGACCAAGTATCATCGACGAGTCCGCAATGCAGACTGTGTGGTCGGTGAGCAACCTAGGGCTGCAGATATCCTCGTCGAAAACTGCCCTTGCGCAAAAGCTGACTTCGAATGGTGAGTTTCAGTTTTGCCGACGCTTTCGATACTCGAATCGTGACCAATATCACTCTTTAGTGAATTCAACTACGTAAAAAATGCCAACGATGAATGTGTTTTGGTCCCTGGCACAACCCCTTTGCCCGACGACGATTCATGCCAGAACGGGGAGTCGGTGTGGTATGAGCGGACGCCGTACCGTGTGATACCCTACTCCAGCTGCGTCGAAGGTTACAGGCCAGATCACGGTCCAGAGCACGTATGCCCTGGCTTTGGATCGAAGAGCGGCTGGTTCTGGACCTTCATGATATTAATTCCATTCGCATTCACGGCGCTCGTGGCGTACTACTATTACCGCCGCAGTGGTTTGGCGAGAGGGTGAGCATTGCAGGTTTCACATCCACCAGCAAACTTCTACTGACCCACTTTTGTAGCACCATTCGATTACCTGGCGATACAAGACCTGCCTATGGCGGAGAGACTGGCGTCATGGCAACCTTGGCCTCAGTGCCTTGGTTCATTATTGGCGTTGGAGGCATCGCATATGAATGGGTCGTATCTCGCGCTGACACGTACCTCTTCCGTTCACGGAGAGGGTATAGAAACGTACCTATAGATGAGGATGCTCAGATTCTTCGTTTCGAAGATGAAGAGCACTAAGAGTATTATACATAGTTTCGAGTATGAAATTAGGACAGCCTACCTACTTACCCTACCGTATGATCGAGGTTCGCTTTCTCTCGTTGGTCTTTGTTACCGACGCATATGCCCCCGCTGTATTTATTAATGTTACTACGATAGTTGGAGCCTTTTTTCTGTATAATTAAATATGGCGTTACTGTCATGCGAGAGAGGGATTGAATTTGAACTGGGGTGAATGCTGTTTGTGAAGTTCCGGTGTTGTGTTGATAGTGTGCATGTGTCTAGAATGGGTTATATGAGGTTATATGAGACGAAAGTGAAATGCTTGGGATGTATGTAGGTAAACTGAAAGCAATAGACAGCGGGAAAACGTAATGGATAGAAATGGCGAGCTGCTTCCATAGCTTGAGTTTTGTGATGAGTACTTGCGCGTTGAATGAGGGCAATATCATAAATGAACAGCATAGCTGCGGCTGCTGCATGTCGATCGAGGCGTAACTGGATCATCCTACGAAGGTATCTCCTTCGTCGGACTTGTTGAGTCCTCCATCTGCTCATAAGTGTGATCAGCTTTTATGAAAGACCAGACGAGCTCAGGGTGACTCACACTGTAAATATAAAATGCGAGCAGGATTACCGCGATTACAATAGATAGAGCCGACGATCCTGTCATGGCGAACAGGAGTGGAAGTATTCCATATGGCAGGTACGTTGAGAACGAGGAATCGCGAGATGTCCGACCTCGTGCATGGTGCGAGGAGACACCTTTCGTAACCTTGTCGGTTTTGATCTTCTTCGATCCTGAGGACGGTCGAGAATGCGAGCGACTCTCGTGTGTTCGATGTTTCGACGATGACGTGCGATGGCTAGCACGGGGTCGAGGGTCGACGTGCGGAGATTCCTGCTCCTTGGCTGGGGCGTGTTTAGCTGCTGCTGGGGATGTCTCCTGAAGCTCTCTGCCTGTCTCCTGGACCCAGCGCTCGACGCGTCGTTGTGACGCAAGGTAATAATGATAGTACGCTGTCGGGCTCTGCTCTGTGGGCATAAATAAAGCACTGACGGGAGATTTGGAGCAGACAGAGGATAAGGTGGGGGAATGTAAGGGCACACCACCACGTGTGGGGGTACCAGTCAGTTTTTTGTCGGCAAAAGCCTCGTGGTGTATTTATTCGCTGACCTTCAGGGTCAGGAGGTCTGATCAGAATCACGTTAGTGATTACCTATGGAATTCGAGCCCAAATCCAAAAGATATATACAATACTGAGCTTCAGTCCACGAAAATAATGAATCGCTTGATGGAGCACGCGAGCACGCCTTGCGCGAAGTGAAAAAAGAGAAATTATTGCAGAAAGAGTGCAAGAGCTCTCAGCGCAGGAATAGTCGGATATATCAATAATCACATGATCGATCCGATGATACTACGCGCGTCTGCGCAAAAATGTCTCTTCACTGCTGGTACATTCAATCCTCCAAGTCAAGACACAGGAGCCAGTTCGAAAGACGTCGCCAAATTTTAGGGTCTACTCAAAGTCTACATCTGTACGGTCTTACAAGCGGGAGCCCAATCAAATCGACCGTTACTAGCGGACGAGTTCGACGAACCTTGTGCAGTAGACATTTAACCTCATTCAACTCATTGAACTAGTACCGCGACTTATCTATTCTCAAAGCAGCCAAATCCACCATATTCGTTGCGAGCGCTTCTTCAATCTGCCTAACAGTTCAACCTGAAATATTCTTCACCATCTCGCAGCCCCAGCCCCATGTCTTCAGGAACCCAGTCGATTACGACAGTTCTTTACCCCGGCCAACTATCCAACGACTTGGGGCCTCATAGCCCACCTATAAACGGCAGGCGCGTTCTCTCGATCGAGCTGGAACCCAGGGCACAAGCCAACTTCGATTATCCCCCACATCAAGACTTGGAAACCAGGGTCTTGGCTATCGAGCAAAAGATTATTGAAAACATCAAGGAGATCGTCGCTGAAGATATTCGAGCGGTCCCTTCTGAAAGAATAGATTCCGTGGTGTTCGGCCCAACACGCCTTTTTCAGCCCCGCAAGGAGATCTGCCAGGCGCTTGTTGGTCTTTTGCCAAACCATCTTACGATATACGCAGGCTGGGAAGAGACCGCCAATGTCAGAGATTTCGATGTCCTTCAGCACCAATGGACGGACCTTCAATCCCTGTACCTCCAGGATATATGTGATGATGTCGAATTGCCCGCCCTATTCTCCCAGATCTCATCTCTCACGCTAAACTGTTGCTGTGGCCTCGAATTCATACCACCCGGTGGAGCGACCAGACTCAAGCACCTCCGGATCAGAGAAAATGATGCCTTCCGTATGTTTAGGATGGCTTTTGATGGAAATCCAGACCTCGCCACTTCTTTGGAGGTCCTTGATGTGGAGAGCATGAACGGACACGACCGCCTAAGTGCATCTGAGCTTGAGGATAGCCTCAAGCGGTGCATGAAGTTACGAGAACTACGGCTGGCAGTAGGATACCACAATGGCCTGGACGCAACTCTCGCTTCGTGTATTCCCTCCTCTGTCGAGAAATTGGACCTAAAATTCTCGCGTTCACTTCCTTTCCTACAGAGTTTTGACGATAGGATCGATCGCGCGAAGGATTCTTCGTGGCTTCCACTCTTGGCGTCATTCCAAATGTCTATTGATGCAAAAAGCAAGGTTGCCGAATCGTCGGAGTATTGCCCCTTTTCATCCGACGTATCAAAGGAGCCCACCTTCCAACTTTCCGTTGAGTCGTTTGACCTCGCATTCGAAACGAAAAGGAAGGCATTGTACGACGTGCTCAGGTATACTAGACCTCAGATAGAGCTGATATCTTAGAGGCCACTGCGACCAAACTGCGACGATTACAATAATCCTTAGCCCTTCCGCCCAACTTCCGCCACTCACTTTCTTTCGCACCTTCAGCCTACTAACCCTCCTCTCCTACTAACGAATTATTCTACATTTTACTACTTCTCTGGTACTACTTCTCTGGCAGTTGGCTAAGGTGCTATATGAGCACTGAATTCACTTCCCTGAGCGTTGGTTGCGCATAATTGGCAAGAGCATTAGATGCTTTGTCATCGTCTTCTCCGAGTCATCCTTGCATCAACCTTGGATAACTTCTTAGCACCAAATCGGCGGGTGCATATGATATTTACGAACTCGATGAACGTTGCGCGACGGTGCACTTTTTCTCCACTGAAATGTGCCAGGCCCTCTACGAGTCTAATCCATCCAATTCCCTGTCGACCCAACACAGAAGACTTCAAGCGGATACAAACTTTACCGTCTCGCAGATGCATGTCTTCCGACTCAAGAAATCAATCAGCCACGACAATCCTTTGTACTGCCCAACTATCCAATGACTTATGGCCTCATGTCCTACACATAAATGGCAGGCGCATTCTCTCGATCGAGCTGGAACCCAGGCCCTCTGAACTTCAAGGTATTTTCGTTTATCCCTCCCAGGAAGATACCGGCTTGTCTCCCGAGCAAAAAATCATCGAAAAAATCAAGCAGATCGTCGCTGAAGATATTCAAGCGATCCCTTCTGAAAGAATAGATTCCGTGGTGATCGGCTCAACATCGGGGACGTCCCCCACCGAAGAGATGTGCCAGGCGCTCGGTGGTCTTTCGCCGAACCATCTTACAATATCCTCAGACCGACTTGAAGAGGCCAATTTCGCAAACCTGAAAGTCCTTCAACACCAATGGACAGACCTGCAAACCCTGCACCTCATGTATCTATGCCAATATATCGAGGACTCCAACGAACTGCCCACCATATTTTCCCAAATCTCATCTCTCACGTTGTCCTTCTGCTGCAGCTTCAATTTCATACCACCCGGCGGAACGACCAGACTCAAGCATCTCCGAACCCAAGAAAACGGTGCATTCGATATGTTTATGACGGCTTTCGATGAAAATCCAGCCCTCGCTGAGACTTTGGAGGTTTTGGACGTGGAAAGTACGAATGGATGCGACTTTACACAATTTGGCTTCGAAGAGCTTCAGGATAGACTCGAGCGGTGCACAAATCTGCGAGAGCTGCGGTTGGTAGTAGGACACCACCACGGCTTGGACGCAATTCTCGCCTCATATATTCCCTCCTCGGTCGAGAAATTGTCCGTCAAATGTTCGCGCTCGCTTCCTTTCCTGCACAATTTCGACAACTGGATCGATCATGCGAAGGACGCTTCATGGCTTCCACGCCTGGAATCATTCCAAATGTCCATTGATGCAAAAGGGGAGATCGCCGAATCGCAGAAGTATTACGATTTCGCGCCCAGTGTATCCAAAACTCCCCTCCCCAAGCTTTCCGTCGAGGAGTTTGACCTTGCATTCGAAGCGAAAAGGAAGGCATTGTATGACATGCTCAGGTCGACGAGACCCAACATGGAGCTGATATCCTGAAAGCCGCACGATTACACTCATCCTCGAAATTATTTCGCCGCCCTTCCCTATTCAATATTCACCACTCATATTTCTTTCATTTCCTCAATTCCTGCTCTCCTTGTTATAACGAATTACCCCACGCGTTGTAGTCGTCAGTCATCTAAAGTCATTGAAATAGCTGCTGTACCCTAACCCATAACCACTTCTCAGTCTATCCGCCTGAAAACCCCCTACTTATTCTTATTTATGAAATGTATTTTGCGTTCAGCGCATACGTGTAGTAGACTCTAATCTGTCCTTGTAAATTCGAGTGAATCTGTCAAGAATCTGTATCTCTGGCATCATACATGTTGGTCGGAGTTCCAACCTTAGAGCATTGCCCTTCTCGTTCAAGTTGGTCAAATCTTTCAAGTAATCACCAGCACAAACGACGTCCCCGAGTGCACAGATCTCTCTACCAATGGCACACATTGAAGATCTAGCTGTTGAGCTTATGTTCCTCGTCTTCAAACACATTTACTCTTACAGACGCGACATTCAAGACTTGCGCCACCCAGCCACATTTCCATTCAATGTCGTATGGGTTTGCCAATCGTGGCGGCAAATGCTTATGGGTTCGCCAGAGTACTGGACGCATATCGCCTTTGACGTGTCCAACGACCCAACGCCATTACTGGATGCATTTGCATGGTCCACGGATCTCAAAATTTCGGTTTTGGTATTCACCACCGCAAATGATTTGACCGACGAAGGGAAGATGCAGGAGAATTGTCGAGTCGCGTCCATCGTCACACATCTCCAGCCACATATCGAACGATGCACCTCTATCGTATTCGATATCACATTCGCATCGTCACTTCCATCGTCCACCATATTCTCACACGAGAAGTGTCCGATCTCGAGGATTTGACGCTCGAGTATCAAGTCCACGATCTTGCCGACGTCGCCGACAATGCATGCAGGGGACCAGAGTTGCACACAGCCTCATGCCAGCCAGATTTCCGCAACTGGACAAGCTTTCCTTGAGCGGTCTCGCGTTCATGGACATTCTCCATCTCGGGGATGATTGGCTCACAACGGTGAAAGCTACTCGTAGTCCCCACATTACCCTTTATATCTCCGATATTCAGTTCCAGACCACGATGAGGCGCAACCACGAGTCAGCCGACAGCAGCAGCATATTTGACTTTTTGCGTCTCATCTCGGCGCTAAGTCCCCCGTGTGGCATACACTTTAAGAATCTTTCCCTGTCGTATCGGCCCCATGGAAAAAGACTGAGAGACGCCGAACATTTGCACAAGATCTTCACATCTTTGCTTTCCTTCGACAATGTTTCACCGGATGCCCTCGTAGAATTCTTTCAACTCGCCGAATGGTTGTCAGGTTCCACCACTTTCTCGCGTTGTTCCATTCCTCGACTCTCTGGCAACCTTTCCCCCAGTTACGATCTTACGTTTAAACATATACCCCCGTCCGACACCTCTGCACAGGATGACAGTCTCTGTAACATCCTCTCTATATGGTCTGGCGATCGTCGCGACGCCCTCTCAGTGACCTCTTGTGACGCTTTCAACGATGAATTCCTTCGCTGGCTTGGAGAAAAAGGAGAAGACGGAAAAATAAACGCCAAGGGGATAAGGGCTTTCTTCATCGAAGATTGCACAAACTTCACAGCAGGCATCCTGCTCGATTTAATCGATTTTCTGAGCACGACAGATATGCAAGAACAGGAAGGCCGAGAAAACAGCGGTCCATTGCAGTATGTATGGGTATCCGGTAGAAGCCCGTGCTAACTGACGATGATGTGGAGTGGGTTCGCGGATGTGAAACGCGTATCCTCTGGAGTGTGAAGACCGCTGACGGGCAGCCTGCAGTCATAAGACAATATAAGTATTAAGAGGTTTACTCCTCTACGTAACTACCGGGATTGAACGTGACAAAAGGGACAGCAAAAGCTACAGAGAACTATTTAGCACTCTATGGATACCTTTTAGTTCGTAAAATGATTTACAGAATTCATAGCATTCGATTTCTTCTGCGATGAACGTACATATATTACAAGAAGCCTGAGGAGTCGTGAGGTCGTGCGGTTCGTGCGAAGACTAAAGGGTGGAGTGAAGGATGTAGAACATCGTCACAGATAAAGCAAGGAGGTGTGAAAAAGCGAACTTCTTGCACTAGAGGCGTTGGACAGCGCCACGGTGTAGGAAGCAGTTTTGATGAGTGCTGCGGCTTGTTCGGCGGCACCGAAAGTAGCAGATCCAAGCTGGAGGGGGCAATAGCGAGCGTGGGTGATGATTTTGAAACGGGATAATGCAAGATCACTTACATGAGCAGCAAACTCGAAAGGGAACACTGAGGAATCCGCGACGCGGACATTGGCTACAAGGATATTTCCGATTAATCCTCCACAAGGAAATCAAAAAAGCTACTCACCCAACCCATACACCTGAAGGTTGGCGTTAACGACGCCGCCCTGGGCTTTGGCAACATCGCACAGCTGGCAGTCGGGTGGTACTGCGTGTTAGCACCTTGCTGGACAAGCCAACTGTCGATATCAGCGTCGGCCTGTATTGTGGCTCCTGGTGTTATTTCTGTGCCAAAGGCGGCTCCAAATGCAGCCCCGATGGTGCGCACGAGCTTGATGCCTTGTCGCATGATGACGACGTCTGCAAATAATGGGAATGGGTCATGCTAAGGAAAGAATTGGGCGGACAGACGAACGCATTACATACCAGCAAAATGTGAGTAATATTGAGGGTCGATGATGATAGGGTCGAACGGGTTGCTAGAATTAATGTACAGGCGTCCCTGACTATAACAAGTCAAGGATGAGCAAGAGTGAGCCTTATCCGAGATAGTATGTTCATACCTAAAAGGATGCTGGATAGCAGATTGAATCGTAATGGTTCCAGATGTCATAAAACTCATGAGCAGCTCGAGCTGAGCTACATCCGGGAGAAAGTTTGTAGCAAGGGTCTCGTAGATGGCTTTATATCCTTCAACGACTTCTGGATACTGGCTTGGAACGAGCGTCGCGGCGGAACCATTGAGGGCACTGAGAATTTGTGTTTGGAAGTCCGTTGCTGGGCCGTTGAAAAGGGCGGTGGAGTTGACGAATGCCACAGCGTCATTGACCATGGAAAGGAATTCTGGTGTTTTCTGCCAAGGGAAGGTATTAACATTCGCCAGAATCGGAGACAGGAAAGAATGACGCACTGAAAAATCCGAACCCGAGTCATGAATGTTCCCCGCTGTCTCGTCAGGTGTTTGCCAAACTACTCCTGCCGTCTGTAGCCATAATCAGGCCGCAAGTATTGAATATTCAACGAAATAGTTACCAAATGGTCTTGGAGGTGCTGACCAACGCCCGGAAGCTCGAGTTTCAGAGGAACACTGGCATTTCCTAGGACGTCTTTCGGACCAACACCACTAAGCATCAGAATCTTCGGACTACCCAGTGCACCGCCTGCGAGGATGACTTCTTTGTTGACGCTGATTGTAGCACGAGCAGCGGCAGCGTTTTGGGCAAACTCGACTGCCGTTGCGTAAATGTTGCCGGAAGCGTCGGGGTTGTCGGCAAATACTATACGCACAACGGTCGCTTCGGGGAGGATATTTAGGTTAGAACGAGGAGGTAGGGATCGATGTACGCTGAGCGTGAATAGGAGCGGGTCCAGTTGGCAGGATTTATTGACGATGGTGTGATAAATCCTCCCAAGGTAACACCGCCATTGGGGCTTAATAGTTCTGGGACGCCAGCAAGTTCTAATGACGATGTCCAATTGCTGGTGACATCGATCAACCTGTGCAAAGGTGGTAGGGTCCATCTTCTTCTGAACTTATAAAGGAGGACTGTAACGTACATTGCTGGATAGGACACCTGCATAGGCCCGCCTGCTCCGTGTGTTGACGCATTGTAGGAGATATTGACGTATGCAAGGAGGTCGGGGATAGGAGCGGTGAAATTCTCGCTCTTCTTCATGTACCCGTACATGCTGTCCCACCCCCAATTGCCGGCAGACGTGTTGTCGGCTTGAACCTGAGGTTGAATGATCGCGTCCCAGGCATCCATTTCGGCGATTGAGGGCCTTACGAGGTACATCGCGTTCATGGCGGAGGAACCTCCCAACACCTGAATCGGATATGACGTGATGAATGTTGGTGTAGAGTTTAATAGGTTCTCAACGTACTTTCCCCCGCGGCCATCCTATGGTGCGACCGCTGAGGTTGGTTTGTGGCACAGTTACGTGCTGCCAGTCGTAGTCCGTACCGACGATTGAGGAATAGTACGCGCCTGCAGGGGGATCTGTTTACGTTGAGTATGGTTCAGAGGGTTCATGAACTGCAATGTATAGCGCACTTATTGAGTCGGCAACTGCATCTCCAGATAAACCTGCTTCGAGAACGAGGACAGACGTCGACGCGTCTTCGGAAAGCCTCGAGGCGAGAACGAGGCCTGCGAGGCCTCCACCGGCGATGATGTAGTCGTAAGATGTTTGGAGGTCGTTATTCGTAATGAGTCCGCGAGCATAGATATTTTGAACTTTGGATGTCGCTGCAGCATGGCTTTGCGTAGCTATGAGTGCGAGGATGATGAGCCGTAGCCACATATCGTGTCGGTCGTGAAGGACGAGTGGGTTTGGTGTTAAAACGTTGGGTGTCTCTATATGAGCGATTCCCTAACGGTGATGGCAAGAAAGTTAACTAAGAAAGCGGTAAGTGAGTAATGCTCAACATGAAAAGTTTGAGTATAAAGATCTACGACTCACCTTCTTGACCGATGTTCAACCTCAACGTCATCCGTATATAAGTAAATTCCAAGTAGGCACCTAAAACGCCGAGCAGTCGGAGAACTGAGATTCTCAGTGCAATCCGCAGTCGCGCCCAACGGAACTGGACACCGACTGGACTCTTGGCGAACTTTGTACCTTGGTGGTTCCTTGGCAAATGCTCGACGGTGAGACAAACCGGGGTTCGCTGCAATATCGAGTTGGCTGTGAGATGAATGAAATAGTGAGCGTAGAATATGAAAGCAAAGGTCATAAGTACCCGTTAATTGCGTCCATCTTCAGAAGACGGTTCTTTCTGGAAGGCACTTCAGGGTCGATTCCGAAGAACACTAGACAACATCGTGCCGCATGGGCACGAGGCTTATGTACCTGATGATGGCACGTCATTCTCGGGGGATTCTTCATCCTGATAAATTCCGTCGACGAGCTTTACAGAGTCAAGTTGAATAGGGACGTTTAGTCCGAAATAATTTGAAGGTCACCAATGAGCTCGTCGTCGCTGACAATGCGAGCGGCGTGACGACGTGACGTAGTTGCCTTTTAGCCCCAGGTGTGACATGTGACACGTTGAGCTCGCTGTTCGAACTTGCCATCAAGGGCCTTCGACCGTTTGACGTCAAGACATTACTTGGACAATTGCCACTGGTTTGGAAGGCGCCAATTTTCGGAATCTTCTTGCGTAAGTACTCTCTTTGATTCTGTCAAGAGTCTGCTCGGAAAAACATCTCTAGTGGGCAACTAGTGGGTCAATAGTGGGTCTTGCGGCGTACACGACGCGCAAAAGGACGCCAGTTCAATCGGCGGGTGCACAGGTCACTTACTTCTATGAACCTTGTGCGGCGCATTTTTTCTCCTCTAAAATGCGCCGCCTCCACGGGTCCTATCAGATATCTGGGCCTAATCCACCCAATTCCTTGCCAGCTTCGTCAATCCGACACGGAACAGTTCAAGCGGAAACATTCTTTACCATCTCGCAGACACATGTCTTCCGACTCAGGAAATCAATCGGTCACGACAATTCTTTATACCGCCCAAATATCCAATGACTTATGTCCCAGTACTCGCCCCATAAACGGCAAACGCATCCTTTCGATCGAGCTGGAACCCAGGTCCTCCCAATTTCCAGGCAGTTTCGATTATCCCATGAGAGAGACACCAGCCCCTCCGTGGTGCAAAATATCATTAAAAAAATCGAACAGATCGTCGGTCAAGATAGGCAGCTCATTCCCTCTGAAAGAATAGATTCCGTGCGGATTGGCCCAACAGATGAGAAAGAGCCCACGAAACAGATGTTCCAGGCGCTTGGTGGTCTTTCGCTGAACCATCTTACAATACACGCAGGCTGGAATGAAGAGGCCAATTTCGCCGAGCTCGATGTCCTTCAGCGCCAATGGACGAACCTTCAAACCCTGTGCGTCGAGGGTCTTTGCCAACATATCGACGACTCCAACGAATTGCCCACTATATTCTCCCAAATCTCATCTCTCACGCTAAACTACTGCTGCAACTTCAATTTCATACCACCCGGCGGAACGACCAACCTCAACATTTCCGAATCCAAGAAAACGACGCGTTCCATATGTTTATGATGACTTTTGACGGAAATCCCGGCATCGCCGCTTCTTTGGAGGTCCTGGATGTGGAGAGCATGGACGGAAACGACTTCGCACAAGCATCTGAGCTTGAGGATAGATTCAAGCGGTGCCCAAACCTACGAGAACTACGACTGGCAGTGGGACACCACTACGGCCTGGACGCAAATCTCGCTTCGTGTATTCCCTCCTCAGTCGAGAAATTGGACCTAAAATTTTCGCGATCGCTTCCTTTTCTACAGAGTTTCGACGACTGGATCGATCGCGCAAAGGATTCTTCATGGCTTCCGCACTTGGCATCATTCCATATGTCTATTGATGCAAAAAGCAAGGTCGCTGAATCACAGACGTATAACCCACCTTTGCCTGATGTGGCCCAGACTCCCATCCCCCAAATTTCCGTCGAGTCATTTGATGTCGCATTCAAAACGAAAAGGATGGCATTATATGACTTGCTCAAGTCGACGAGACCCAAGATACACCTGACATACTGAAAGCGACGATGACTACACTAATTCTTGAGATTACTTCACTGCGCTTCCCTATGCACCACTCATTTCTTTCGATCCTTAATTTATCCTCCTCTCTCAGCTATACACGAATATTCTACTCATTATCCCCCAGTTAATCGCCTAAAGTCATCGAATTGGCTACTATACTGCACTGCACTGTATTACCCCCTTCTCAGTCTAACTGCCTGTCTACTAAATCAACTTTCCCCTACTTATTTCTGGAGGATATCTTCTAATTGGTGCCGAATGTAGTATGTCTCGTGCACCGTCAACCTTGCTATGTCTTCTCAGGCAAACGGCAACCCCCGAGACCCCTACCTTCTCAGTCTTCTTGAATCTTCTACCACGGACTGAGGTGAGTCACATGTCTACTGTTCAGCTTTTTAACATGTGTACAGACCTATTTTTCCTTTGCTTTGCTTCCTTAGCTTGGCCACCTTCCCAGACTACATAGGAGTTAATCGGATAAATCTAATCAAGAACCTGGTCTAATGACATCCACTCAATTCGACGAGTGGATACCTGATGATATTCGGGACCTTATCTTCGACGCGCTCGTGTCTTCCCACACCGACTCGTTGAGTCAGGAAGACCGCCTTGGATCGTGTCTCTTCATTTCGCGCATTCCGACATCTCGCGCTTACACAGCCATGCAAGCATGTTTCAATCTCAAACAAAGTTCAGAATTGGAAAGTTCAGTGCGACGTATCGCCCTTTTGCGGGACATTGTCACACCGACGTTGGCATCATCGCCCCTCGGCGGAGTTACTCGAGACGTCCGAGAGATATTTCTTCTTCTCCAACATGGAGCGCCTGGAGCCTTTTTACAAGATGAAAAGCATGCGTCGTGGACTGCATGGCGATGTTTTTGGTGTCAGCCGATTCTCCCTGCATCTGCCACCATCCTCTACATTGAAGCGGTCAACGTTGAGCCCCCAGTTACAAGCCGCCCTCCAATGAGTCCAATCCTTGATCTCCTCGCCCACTTTGGTTACTTTGGAGGCATTAGGCATCTCAGATTCGTTCCAGCGAAAGTGCTTATAAATACGCACATAAAAAATCTTCGCCTCCAACAGATCGCGGGTGATGCGTCGAGTTCCGAACCAGAAGCCTATACCGTATTAATACACCAACCATTCGTATAGCTACAGCGGTGTTGGAGCAAGGCACCGCTTACAGAATCTGAAGCAACTTACGGCCCGTAGCAGGGCGTCGAAAGATACTAGGAAAACATGGAAAATCATCAATTTTGCCGTTAAGTAAAATCCTCGAGCACACCCACATTAAGTACCTACTTTACATGCTCTCTGGATGTTCTTGGAACGTTCCATAGCTAATGAATATTTTTTCTCGTTTTACTTACCGTCTCTCACCGTTCGGCGGTTCATGATCACGTGGTCGCATCTCGTTTTTGGTGCCTTCCTTGCGCGTTGTGCACCTCATTCTTGAACTGCCACCATCGCAATTTGTGTCTTGTTTCCCTGCCAATTTCTTGAATAACGACCTTTCTTGAATTATGGATGCTCGCGGATCTCTAATAACGGTGATACAACAGCACCGGCTAAGCCAAAATTATTCTCGATGGCCCACAGTCGAGCACTTCTTGAAAGCAGACGGTTGAACGCCTCGTACACAGAGCAACCAAGCGCTTTGGATAAGTCAACACGCATCGATCCTGCCCAATCTCAACTTCGATTGCCTTCACAGGCGGCACCGAGAGTTTCACTGACGGCCTTACTTTCTAATTCTGGTCCACCCAGGACCTCCACCCCAGTTATTTTTAAGCCTTCCGGACTACTTTACAATCAATACGGTCGCGAAGAGGGTACAGAAAACGGTCAGATCCTTTATTTATGGCACGCGCACAATTCCGATGGTTCGGTCATATATTTAGGTGCCTCCTCGCCTGTATTCACGTCCTACGAATCTCCCGACCGCGCATATATTCAACTAAATCGGCCGCCCTCTATTTCTCCGAATGCCCAACGTACTTTTCGGTTATCTTCCCTACAAGGGCCGTCCCAGACGTCCAGAAAACCAGCGAATGAAAACGTTCATGCAAGGTCTTCGGCGCCAGCTTCCGAATTGAATGAGAATATGAAAATTTATGACCGTTTTGTGCGTAAAAAGAGTTCTCCTCCGTCTGCCAGTAACGCATATCGACTTCTATATCTCCCTAGATGCTATACTTGAGCTCGACAGATTCTCAAAATCAACAGCTCACAAGTCAAAACGAACACCTGGATGCGATGAATGCGCAACTCTCTCGCGAACTCGAGGATTCCCGCTCGCGGCTGAATACGGTCACTACGCAGCTGGATTCCGCGAACTTGGAGCTCAGAGCCACACGCCCAGCTCTGACATCAGCTCGTGAGCAACTAGCGACGAAGAAAGCTGACCTAGCATCCGTCAAATCCCTTCTCTCGGAAACTAAAGCAGAGCTGTGTACCGTGCTCGCGGAACGTAAGTCCGTGAAAGAGGAGCATACTCAAGAAATGCTCGAGAACGAGAGGTTGCGAACGAATGTGGACACTGCAAAGAGGAGCATCGCCAAGCTGTTGATCGAGTACGTTTCTTATCTGCTCCTACGTGCCCACGATTTATGTATTATTTAGATATGCAACTATGGGAGAAAACTTTAGAGAGCTCAAGAAAGCGTATGACTCGTCGCAAGCCCTATACGACAAAGTTCTTAAGGAAGCTGAAGAGACTAAAAAATTTGCGACAAGTGGCCTTTCAGGTAATACCTCGTGACGTTACTCTGAATAACTTTTCTTACTGTATTGTCAGCTTTGAAGCCCCTTCTCGACGACAATAATACACTAACACGTGCGGCGGAAACTAAAGCTGTCCTCAAAGAATTGCAGAGTGACTTATCAGACTGTGATTTCCATGTGTTTCTACTCATCATCGTGTGATGTTTTGACCGTTTTTCAATAGCGCAACAGGTCACAGATCTCCTCCGGAATAAACTCCATCACCAAAGTTCTCAATTGGCCGATGCTCAGGGACGTATCAGGGAACTCGAGGAAGAAAAACGAGGCTCAATGCAAGAGCTCTTGCGTGCACGACAGGATGAAAAACGACAGTTTGACCTGCTTATGGTTGTTGGTACGTGTGATTCTCCGCATTATCGCCGAGCGTTTTGTCTGAAGCAGTATAAACAGAAGGGCAAATCGCAGAACTATCGGAACGTTTATCAGCCAGAGAGAGAGAAACGATAGACACTCTCGCGAATGGGGCGTCTAACGAAGCTGAATTGAAGGCTGCGATCACCGAGTACGGTATCTCTATTGTCGTTCTTTCGAGGCCAGGCTAATTTAGTTCTGTAGAATCGATTTCTACAAGAAAAACTGCGAAGCGCAGACGTTGGAATTGGAAACTTTGCGTATCATGAAAGAGGAGTACGATTTGCTCATTTCTAGTTGATATTTCATTTTTAACTAGTCTCTCAGGAATGTTTCGCGCCTCTTGGCTCTCCAGGACGTAATCAATGCTCGAGATAAGGAGATAATATCTTTGAAGGCGGACGTCAAAGCTTTGAATGAATCGAAGTCTGAGTTACGAGCTTTGTGAGCATCGTTAATTTAATTATGCCGCCCATCCGCTAACGAGAGTCGGCGGTAGGTTGGCTGAAAATAAGAGAAATCTTGCCGAAAAAGAGGTTGAGTTGAGAGCGAAGGACCCGTAAGCTCGCAAATATTTATCGTTATCGCTATTTCTCATGACTAATATCATTAGAAATGACGACTTCCTGGTGAAAATTCGAAGTCTCGAGGCAGAATGTATTTCTCTGAAGTCGGCTTTGCAAGAGTAAGGCTTATTCTTCTTGCAATTCGAAGTTACTTACGTACGTTGTAGATCGCAGGAACAATGCATAACGTACGAGAATTTATCAAAGCATCTGGAGCGCGAACAAGGGCAAAAGCTGCACGAGGCTGAAAAATCGAATGTGGAGCTGTACGTCATTCGTTTTACGTTCCCTTCTACCGCCTCAATGTTGCATTTTCGTTACGCAGACTGTCCTGCAATAGAATGTTAAAGGAATCTTTGGCAAAAATTCAAGATGAATTCAAGGCAGCTTCGCTTCTGAATGGAAAATGCGTAATTCTCGAACGTGAACTGGAGAAAGCGAGAGCTGACAGTAAACGGACTTGCGATGGGTAACTACGACCTGCTTTTGGCTCGTTCCCCATTTCATCTGCTTTTTCCAGTCTCCTTGCCGAAATAGCCGAAATGAAGGTTCACATAATTTTGCATCTTTCTGGGGGCTGTTTGTATTGCTGATGGTATTTGTGTCTTCTAGGGTCGGCTGGAAGTTCAGAGTGTTAGCTTGTTCCAATCAAAGGAAGACTGTGCTCTCTTAAAGGTGGGAACATCTTGAGAGATTATTGATGACTAACCTCCGATAAATAGGAACGCGTGGGCGCGGCTCGAGAGCAACAAACTGTTCTGCAGGCTGCCGTGAGCAAGCAGCAACATGATGGGGCAATTCTCTCCAAAGCTCAGGAGAAGAGAGCTTCGGCTGCAGAGCACACTGCGGCGCTCGCTCAAACTCAAGTTGCCGACGCTACTCGTTCGCTCCATGAGATGGAATCCAGAGTGGCTAGTCTCACCCGAGAACTTGTGACTATGCAAGAGGCCGCTACCGTGGTTCAAAATTCGACAGCTCTCGAAACTGATGAACGAGTTCAAAGACTAGAAAAGATGGCCGCAGAATTAGAACGCAGGAACGACCAACTTTCCAAACATGCGAATGAGATATCGACGCGATACGAGCATGGAAAATTGGTAGGTATTTTTAACTCGATCTTGCACGTGTTGCTGAATCTCTTTCCTATGTCAGACCGATATAGAGAAAGAATTCGTAAGGTACCTCATGGGCGAGGCGGAGAGCATCCACGAAGAAGGCGTCGTAAAGAAGGACAACGAGTTACGTAGGGTGCGTGTTAATCACTTTTCTCATTCGTCTGCGGTTCTAAAGATATCCTGACATGGTATCTCAGAGAGAGCATACGATACGAGCTCTGAATAGCAAGGTGGCCGAACTGCAAACAATTGTGGCACGGCTTCTCAAGGAGAAGGGCGGCCAACCTGGGGCAGTCAACAAGTCAATCATTGATTTCAAGGCATGGTTATCTTCCAGTCCCGACAGGACGGTACCGTTGTCATTTCGCGTTTTCTGTACGCTCCTCCTAATGCTCGGCCTCTCTACCAGCCCGAAGATGACATGGAAGTTCCTCCCGAATCCCCTCTCCGTGAAGCCCTGTTACCTGATAACTCGATGCTCAATATAGCTGATCCTACTTCGATTTCACATTCGGACTCCAAACTATCTGTTCCTGCCAATCTCGCCAATCCAAAAGTAGCACAATTCCACAATTTGGACGCAGATTCTGATGACGATATCCCACTTTCCGAGCTGAGTCGACTTCCGAGTTCTGATCGCGAAGGTGAAGAAGGACAAAGGACCGGGACAAAACGTCTCCGTTCTCCATCGCCTCCGGCCGCTGACGAACCTAGCCATTCAAAGAGGCGTACCGCAAGTTTCATGATTGTATATTTGGATTCCGCTGTTGACTTTGCTTTTCGTTTACTACTAGAGAAATTCCACCGGTCCGAAAGCTGGAAACGCTACCATTAAAGTTCCACCGCTCCAGACCAAGGTAGGTCTGCATTTCAGCTTTCGATAAATGCTTATATCATCCCGGAAAATAGACCGCCGAAGGTAACGCAAAGTCTAAGCAGAAGAAACGCAAGTAACTTTACGCGTAGTTTTGCGATTTACGTTTTTCTCTCTCCTGTCTTTTTCTGACTGTAACGTTGGTGTTGATTGGCCTTTGTTCATACGAGCCGTTACGAGCCATTATTTTGCATGTGCACATATCGTGAGCTTTATCATCGTATCTTGTAATGCCATTATGCTTTGAAGCACTGAGTGAATGTTGAGCTTTTTGAGAACAGAGTAAACGAAGCTCGAAATTTTAGGGACTCTGCTATCTCCTTAGAGATCAAGGGGTTCTAGGAGGTACTTTGACACAAAGCACAACCGTTTTGGAAGGTCCAGACATTCCCAAGAAAGAAAGGTACCCAACACGTGACGACTGGCCAATAAGAAAGCATTAATTTCAGGTGGGAATCAACTCGCGTTGACATCAAATCCTTTTTTGAAAAAAACTATCTAGATTGTTGCGAGCAGCCGTCGGTTGGTCACCGGACTTTTCAATACATATTCGTGGAGACTTGGCTTGCTTCCGGTAAGTACTCCTGTTTTACTTTTTCATCTCGGCACAAAATTCTAAACTTGGATGTCGAAATAAAGGTGTGGGAAGAAACCGAGCAAGGCGATGGTCATGTTATGCACGGAGATAGTCAACTGACAACGCAGGCTATTTAGCATCCCTGCTTCACGCTTGATCGATTACTTCAACCACCTGGACATTGGCTGCCATGCCGGTGGACACTACGAGAGTCATCACACCGCGTAGGACGCAGAAGAAGCTCACAGAGGAGGAACTAAAGGACATTGATCGCAAGCGACTACTAGGTACGGTCCGCATGCAAAAGCTGGGGTATACGACTGACTCATACGAAATGACAGGAGAACTTTCATGTGCGGAATGCCGTCGTCTGAAGCTTCGATGTGACAAGAAGGTTCCCTGTGGTTCTTGTTATCGAAGAGGTTGCGAAAGTATCTGTCCTCTTGGTAATTATTCTAGCTATGTTTATGACGTAGCGCTCAACCTGCCCAAAATACGCACTTTCAGGGATCCTCGCGGCCGGACAAGGAACACGGTTCGTTGTCTCTTTCATTCTTTGACCATAGGTTGCAATTTCAGTGAAGGTTCATTCTAGCAGATACCGAACAATTGCACGAGAAGATATACGAAATGAGTAACCGCATCCGACAGCTAGAGGATGCCCTTGCCATCCTCCAGTCAACGGGGTCAGACCAAAGGCATCCTCTTTTGACTGACGAACTGCTTAAAATCAAGTTTGGGTCCGAAGCAATTAACGCGCGCCAGGAGAACAGTGACGAAGACGGTTTAACCAATAAATCCATCGATGCTCTGGGTACTTTGACGCTCGGAAGTTCAGGGGAAATCCAATATTTTGGACGTTCAGCAGGTTCAGAGGTGCGAAATGTTTACCTGGTGTCGCCATTTCTTAATAAACATTCTAATATTGGTTTTTTTTTTGTTTTGCAGACGCTCATGATGGTACGTGTTCACGGAAAAATGGCATGCGAGTGATATCTTAGATTGCGTCATCCACTGGACAGAGAGCGGGCGAGGAAGCAGGGTCGTCAGACGATGACAAGCAAGACGGGACTCATGCACCTCTGGATATGTTCCACGAAGTCGAAAAATTGGCCAACTTGTTCCCGTTCACTGCCAAAGGTCGTCCCAACACCAGTGGGTTAGAGCTTCTCGAAACGTTTCTGCCTTCCCGGGAGAGAGCCTCGCAATTGTGCGACTCGTTTACCAACCACGCCGCATATTTCTTCCGTCCCATTAAGTCTGACGAGCTACTCAACGTTCTCCTTCCCTCGATCTACGACAGGATTGCTACCCGCAAGGAAGACGGTCCGACTAATTCCGAACGTGAGCATGGGCCTCTTGACTCTGACATTCCCCATGCCCTTGCCACCCTCTACTTTATCTTCGCGCTCGGTTGTTTACTCGATATCCAACTGCCGCCATTCAGCTCGGAGGCTGAGAAATACTACGATCTGGGACGGGCATCGCTGTCACTTCGGGCCGTTTACGACTCCCCAAACATGTACTCCGTGCAGGCCATGGGTCTGATGGCCACTTATCATAGCCTTGCTGGGAAGAAGTACACCAGAGATAGCGCGGTATGTCGTAACAGTTTTAAATAATTGGAAGATCCCATGCTAACTCATGGAACAGTGGTGTGTGATGAGCTTCGCCGCCAAGCTTGCTCAGAGTGTGCGTGAACCTTACTATAATTTATGCAACCTTCGCTGAAATGACCAGTAGATTGGTTTACGTGAGCTGTTTATTTTACGCTTGTCCTTAACATAACTCAGAACACTGGCCCTCGTGTCCAGATCGAGACAGTGCACGCTGGAATATGGATCCTAGCACAGTGCAGAAAAGAAGGAATCTATTCTGGGAGGTTTTTTCCGCCGACATGTCTCATGCAAGTCACTCTAAATTCGGGCTTTGTCGGGTGCTAAAAATGACGTTATTTAGAGCCTGGCACTAGGGCGGCCATCGGCCATACATCTCTCGTATGTGGACTGCGAATTCCCCTTAGACGACGATGCTTCGCTTGGTGATACAGCTGAAAACCATACCGGTTGTGAGTCCAGGCCCTTACTCTGCAAATTGTTCTGCCATAACCAAAATGATGTACAGTCTGGCGCATGAAACACAGATTCGCAAAGGATATTTACAGCTCTGTTGCTGATGCTACTCTAATCGCTCGGGCGCCCAATTACAGTACGATATTGGACCTTGACAGGAAAGTCAGAGAGATTTCTTTCCCTGCATCTTTCAATCCGTATGTAACGAAGGAAGTCGGACCGGAGATATTTCACTCGAGCTCGTTATGTCTCAGGGACTTTTATGCTAGCCAGCATAGGACAGTCAGTTGCGTGATTGTTTTCTTCTTTCTTCTCGTTAATGCTAACCCCCGACGTGTTTTGGAATAGCTATGATCTACCTTCACCGGAGTTTTTTCGCCCAGGCCATGCTTGATCACCCTACCAACCCTCTTCTAAGCCCCTTCGCCCCGTCCTTCCTGACAGCCTATAGAAGCGCGTCGGTGATTATCAAGGCATCTGCGCATCTTTTTGAGCGGTCCGCCGAAATGGGGATGAGAGTGTGGTTCTTGATGTACCACACATTCTCCGCCGCGGTACGTCCACATTTCCAAATAATCTTATCATGACGAGAGTATAACTCTTGTTATCAAGGTTATGTGGGCTCCGTAGTGACGCGATCTCCCAATTCCAACATTGCTTCCATTGCGATGAGAGACTTCAACCTTGCCTACAGTCTCTTCGAAAGATCGGCAGTTAATTCTCAACGAGCAAAAGTCGCTTTGGTCCGTATTCGATCTCCCGCGAGAAATTCGATGCTGACCTGATACATAGGGAGTCCTCTCAAAGCTAAGAGATAAGGCCAGCCGCTTGTACGAGCAATTCTCGGGTAATAACCTGGGCGTAGAAACAACGCCTTCGCCAGGTTTGATCGATGACATTGAAGACGACCTTGCCATTTTCGGAGGCCAAATGAGGGTCTTGGATCGCAAAGGGAAACCTCCACACCAACGGTCTTCTTCTTCGTCAACTGGATCCGCCGCAAGCTCTCCACAAACACCCTCGAGTGGCGGCGTCTCGCCAACGTCAGGCCCTGCCAAGTTAGGATTCGGCCTGGCATTACCGGACGTGCACCCTTCTTTGATCACCTACCTGAACCAAGATGTAGTCAGGAGAACCATGAGCATGAGCCCTGCGACGGCTGGCCTGACCGCCACTTCGATCTCGATATCAGAACCACACATACCTCCTTCACAAATCACAGCTCAGAATGGTTTGGAGGAAATCTTCAAAGCCTAAGCCGTGCGTACGAGCATGCGTACGAAGCTAGCCAAATGCGCGCGCCGTGGAAGGAGGCTGCCTCTGATCAGACCGGTACCCGTTCAACCGCCTCTCTGACCGGTCCTTCCCTCGGTGAGCAGGATGGGAGGAGCACCAGTTCACAGAGAACACCTTTCGCGCATGCTCCTATTCAACCTCCTCAATATCTCTCTATCCCTGAGACTTCACGGGATTGGTCAACTTCCACTACGTCCCGCGAACAGAGGAAATCCGGATCTCGCCGTACGAATTCACGCCATATGCAAGACCTACGGCTGGTGGCCTGGCGGGACAGGAGCTTGGCGCTTCCGACCGTAGTAAGGGTGCTAACGGTGGTGGGACAGCCAATCGGGCAGGACAAGCCAATCCCAATCTTCCTCGTCTTTCGACACTCCCGCAATCAACCTTTCCCAGGGTCGCCGCCCTGCCCAACATGGACATATCGCAAAGTTTTGGCTTGCCGGATATTCTCCCTCCAAGAGCGGACCCGTCTCGAAAGTTTGACGCGGCTACCTCGGGTTACTTCGGCAACCCACCGGTTGATTTCACGAGCTATCCGTTCGGAGGGCGGTCAGATGCCTTTGGTCAGGGTCCTCACCCATGAGTCGGTCAGGGGATGGGAATGAATGTGAGTCCCGTGTCGGAGGCGCTCGGCGGGAGCGGGCGTCGATCTGAATACCACTTTCAACTGGTTGGAATCAGGGTTGAATGCCATGGACCCAACTGGCGCTGTCGAGATGGGATTGTCAAGTGAGAGCGGGATGGATGCTGGTTGGATTTCTTTCATGCGTGATTGTGGAATTATGGACACGGCGACGGACCCATGATGTAGATAGGTTTTAGAGGAACTTTCGGCTGGTCATCTTCATTCGACGCACTCTCTAGACTGTCTGCGCATACATGCTCAAGCACACTTTGAGAAGTGCGTGGCTTTGTTAATCTTTTTCTTGCATGTATTTCTGTATCTTTATGAAACGGTTGGTAAATATCTGTTTGAACGATGAAATGAGTTCGATCTCATTTACACTGCCGCTAATGTCACGCGTCATCGCTATCACAGCGAAAGATCGAAAACTATACCCGTGGTAAAATTTGGGGAAATCTCATACTCTCCCAGATTATCTTTACATTACACCGATTGTCATTTCTCTACCCTTATAATGCTGGTTATTCTCTCAATATACAAATCTCAAATCTTTGAGAACTCGCCGATCGGAGCTTTATATATGCTAACGCCTACAATCGGACTTTGTAAAAATGCCCCTCTTATCTCAACCACCAGCTTCGCCCCTCTGATCGACGCGATAGACACCATACTCGCTGCCCCGAAGAGAACTATTGTCACCAGACTGGTGAAGAATTACTCAGCAGGCTATGTATGCGATATCGTGAGGATCAAGGAAAGAATGTTTAGGAAATACGCGATGCTGACTCTCATGGAGCAAGTATACAGCCAGTCCTGGCTATCCTTTTCTTCGAACACTGCTTGCCATTGACCACTTCCGTGCAGTACACCCTTCGAAATTCTTGTTTCTCTGTTGAACTATTTGAGGAGCTTGACAAAAGAAAATGGCAGGGACGGTGGATGAGCGACAGTACCATGATAGGTGAGTCGGAGTGATCAGTATTCAACCCTTTTTTATTTCCTGGAGTTCCTAATCTCTCGTATCAATCACCTAGATTTACGATCGCTCCTAAGGAAACAAAGGTATGTACCGAATCCTTTCTTGAAATCTGCCTGCTCAGCCAACATTTCTCTCCGCCGTAGCCCCCTTCTCTCGCCACCAATGGAAGTGGTAAAATTCATTCAATAGGTATGAGGGAGTCCTAATTTCTAAACTACATTCTAAATTGCTCAATGCTTATCCTATAGGAGATTTGACCCCGCCTCGGATCAACCATTGCTAACCCGCTAATTTCTTGTTTTTTCACTTATTGCGGTTCCCTTAAAGTTGTATAGGGTGCGTATATTCGTTTATAGGTGCCTCCTCTCCATCTTACACAAACAAATAGATATCACATCAATATGGTTGGGTCCCATATAGCGGGCGCAAACCCGGCGTATGTTCATTCATGGTGGTTAGACTCACAGTCGCATGGATAGGTCATTTGAGGTCGCTATATGCATAGCTAGTCGTCCCCGCACATCCCCTTGACCTAGAATCATAGTGTGTACATTGAATCCGAGCCCAATACATTCATTTCATCGATCAATTTTCCGTGTAAATTTCGATTCTGGACGAGGGGCGCGGTCGTGCGCACCTGTATGCCTGATTGAGCAGCAAAAATCCATGAAGAAATGCACGAGAAATGTAGGAATAATTTGAATATAACGTGGTAGACTTGTAGAACTTCGTAAAAATTCTCCGAAGGTATAATTTTAAGCATATTGCAAGGAAGTCTTGGAATAATTTGAGATTTTACCTACATTATATGGGTGGGAAAATGTGTGGTCATGCGCTGTGATATATACTCAAATCATTCTACAAAAGCTTAAAGGTTGATTAATGATTAATATTTAATGATTAATGATTCGTTCTTCTCTAAAACATTAAAAAAGTCTAAATAACCCTGGAATATATATAGCGACGAGGTTGAACTGGATCGTTCAACCGTCGTTGTATATTCAGACGCCTCTGCGAAGGCGTAATCGGTATACTCAACTTCATCCGGAGTATAGAAGGACCAAGGTTTTGGAGTTGTAAGGTTGCGCCGAATGTCCTTTTCTAACATGAACAAAAATGTGTACGGATGCATCGACGCTACGAGAGTGTTGAAGGCGCACATTATGGATATACATGTTATCAAGTATCCCTGCAGTGGTGCTGGCCCTTTCGATCGTAGTTGCTCTGGTATATTAGCAACTAATGAGCGCGTGTCTGCCCATCATTTACGGTCAGAATGTGTCCTTGAAAGACTGACACTAGTCATCGTACCTGTTTCAGATAACCTACAAGAGAGTCCACAAACTTTCCATCCTTATACAGATATCGGAGAGGTGTGAAAGGGGATTGACGATCAATTTCTCGATCTGTCGGTCCAGCGCTAAATCGAAATGAACTGGTTGTTGAGCATCGCTGTAGTCAAATTTCTGAAATGTTTTCCATCATCTGGTGGGCGAGAGTTGCCACTAGATATTCCTCGACACTACTCCTAGTGTCGGTTTCCGTCCTCGAAACAGAAGAAAGACGAAGACAGTTGACTGTCATCCGAGTCCTCGCATATCTGTGCTATCTTGGTGCTATCGTCCATGAGGCCACGCCGAAGCCTGAGCTTGAGAGACGATAATTGGCAAGAGCTCTCAGTTGAAAATAGAGAATATAAGAGAGAGAGAGAGTTCCTGATCTTTGGATGATGAGGCTATTTCGCCCCTGTTACGCGTGGTCCTCAAAAGTTGAACGATGAAATGAGTTCGATCACATTCACAGCGACCATTCCTCGATGTACCGATTAATATTCATATTTATGATCTCAACTTCCTCGGAATTATATCTAATCTTGCAATGTCTAGCTATATCGAGTTACCTCAATGTGCAATGTGCATAACGGCTGGTTTGGACTTGAGCATTCTAGGCTTCTGCAAACGCGTAATCGGTATATCCAACTTCACCCGGAGTGTAAAAGGTTTTGGAGTTATAAGGGGTGAGCGGAACGTCATTTTCTAAGCGAGTTGGGAGGTCGGGCTAGCGTGAATAAAAATGAGAATGGATGCATCGACACCATGAAAGTGTTGAAAACATACATTAGAGATATACAGTTTCCCAAATGCTATCAAGTCTCCCTTAGTGTCTGCCCTTTCGATCGCGGTTTCTCTGGTATATCCTAAGCAACTAATGAGCGGTTTCGGGGCCCAGATATCGCGAATGAAATCGTTAGAGTCCGCCGTCCCATCTACCTCGGACTCTATGACGTGAAGGTAGGCCATGTTGGGGTGTGCCGCTTTAACACAACTGACGAAATGGGTAAATTGAGGGATCGGATCTTTCATCCTCATGCCTAATGTGAATCAATGGTAAGTGCCCAGAATGTCAGACAGAAGCGGAAAGTCATACCTTGGAATGCGCTCCAGGGACTGATGCGAATACCGGTCTTCTCCTGCCCAACTGCTTTCACAACCGCGTCAACGACTTCCAATGGAAACCTGCTCCTGTTTTCCACGCTGCCTCCATATTCATCAGTACGATTGTTGCACGTATCCTGCAGAAATTGGTCCGCCAAATATCCATACGCGCAATGCACTTCGACTCCGTCAAAGCCTGCTCCATCCACGGCATTCTTCGCCGCCTTGGCATACCACTGGATGTATTCGTGGATTTCTGGGACGGTCAGGGCTCTCGGAGTCTCGTGGTCCTGGTTAGTAGGGACAGGCGATGGCCCGACAAGTTCAAACCCATCTTCCCGGAGAGTCGCAGGATAAGCGGTCCTTCCAAGAGCCCACAGTTGGAGGAATATTGAAGATTCATTGGCATGCACACTATCAGCGATCTGATAAGACAGCGTTCAAACGTTCAGGTCTTGTTAGAGAGAACCAATCATAGAACTCACCTCCTTCCATGCAGCCACCTGCTCGTCGCTCCAGATTCCAGGAACTTTATCGTATCCGGCGGCCTGCGGGGATATGCAGGTCGCCTCTGTGATAAGGAGGCTACCGGGTCGACTCGCTCGTTGAGAATAGTACGTCTTCATAAGTGGGTTGATGGGAACATGTTCTTTCTTGGTCGACCTGACTCGCGTCATGGGGGAAAGTACTACCCTGTGTTGTAGTATCTGCGTTCCAACTTTGATAGGTTGGAATAATTTAGAGGTAGACATGCTGGAGACGATGACGGTAAGCTCGAAGCGTAGAGAGTGAAGATAAGAAAGGAGTTACGCCTTTCCCCAAGACTGATGACGACATTTTGTACGCCGTGAACCACATTTTCACAAAGCGGAAATACTCTGGCAGTATATCGGTCTCTCACGGATGTCGTAGAGCCATTGTTGTTGTGCTCATGGGCTGCACGGTCAAAGCCATGCTATTTTTAGCTTCGAACAATTCTTACATATCTATGTCCGCCTCCGAAACAGTAGCTAAAAATAGATGTGCGAAGAATAAGAGCAAAGTAAGAAAAACATACGAGAATGGTGAGAAATCTGAGGTGGGACACGAGTCCGGGGGGTTTGGGTCGAAAATATATTTTCGTCGCCAAAGCTCTCTCGCGAGACTTCATCCCACGCTGAAGCCGGCACAGGCGAGTAGTATACAAACGAGACTAGTGTACGGAAAAAGAGAACAGAGGAAAAAGAGAACAGAGGAAAAAGAGAAAAGAAATAAGAGAATAAAAAAGCTCTGAGGCAGAGCCTATCGAGCTATGTGAGATAGAAAATATGAGAACACGAAGAAAGAGAGGGGGCGAGAGGCTACACTATTATACGAGCCCGAGACAAAGGAAAGCGCGCCGTGTTGCAATATGAACGGGGAACGCGGCGTGCGTAATCTAATCTAATCTGCGCTTACATAGACCCGGATCAAACGCGAGCTTTTGATCTGATCACATAATTACACGTGACATGCATCATACAAAGGAGCAACCGAGGTGATGTTCCTCTGGTGTTCCTGTTCAACAGCTTACTGACCATATTCTCAATCCAGAAGCTTGTCCAAATTATCCGGGGATAGAGAATTATTGTAAAGGCGCTGCTAGCGTAGTGATCGACGTATCTTCAACATAAGCGCTAATCATAAGATTAAGCGCGAGATAAGCGCTGCGCGCATTGACTCGGATATCAAGCAAGATAATCGGTGCCTTCCCATAGGAATATATTTTAAACGGCCCAATCTACCAATCTAGATCGTTTCCGAGATAATGAGGCGAGATCCGTGAAATTTCGAAGTGGATCCTATATTTCTGGAGCAGTCTAAATATTTCAGAATCTTTTAAATTCCTGCGGGGAAGTCACCCAATGTTATTGGAACAAGTAACATGCCAGCGACGACCAAATTATAAATAATTAAAGAGGCAGTCCTTTGGAAATTAAATAATATGAGTGGACTCGGAATGGCGAATATTCAAGTAAGGAATCTAAACGGAGAGGGTCACTATTTCGATAAGCCAGTGTGTAAATGATTGAAGCCTTAATGTGCCGCTTTAATGATGTCAGACGCCCTTTCAGCAAGAAGATAAACAGGACCCTGGGTATGAGAGCTTGGGACATATGGCTGCATGAAATAAGTTAACAATGAACATGAATATACACCAAAAGAAAGGAACTTACGAAGACCGAGGCATCGACAATGCGAATGCCATCAGCGCCCTTAAGAGTCAGATCAGGGTTAACAACACCAAATGTTGAGGAGGCAGGGGCCATTGCTGCAGTGCCAACAGGGTGGAAAATTGTCGTAGTCAGGCCTCGCACGTACGTCTCGATCGAGGTGTCGTCTGTAGCAGAGGCGAAGCTACCGAACGGGCCAGTAACATAGTCAGACCAGGCTGGTGCTCCAGCGAAGCGTTGAACAGCCTTGACCGCTTCGCGCATGGTGAAGATATCGAAGTCGGTCGTGAGGTACTTAGGGTCAATGAGCGGCTTGTCGAAAGGATTGCTTGACTGGATTTTGATAGTTCCGCCTGCAGGTCAACGATCATCAGCAGGTGTTTACGGAAGGGACAACTTGAAACGTTGTGACTTACGGGAAGTGGGGCTGATGAGAACAACAACGGTGGTCATAAAGCTTCCTGTGGCTGGTTGAGCAATGCCAGGGTTGAACCAGAAGTTCTGAACGACTTTCAGCAATTGATCGACTAAAACAGATAGCACCTACCGCGGTAATAATTTCCCAGTGCGGCGAGAGAGGTCCAGGGGCAGGATCCGCAGTCGTTTGGAATATAGACGCATTGGAAGGAATCCTGGCGAATCCGAAGTTGTTCACGACATTGTTGGCGAACATGCCAGTTTTGTTTTGAACCCATTCGTTGAGAGCGTCTTGGACGAGGGCTTCATTTCTCAGGATGCCGTCGAAGCTTTGGGTGCCTTGGACGCTGAAGATGTTTGGAAGAAGGGTATGGTCACTGAGATTTTCTCCAACATTCGGGTTGTTTATGGTGGTGTTAATACTTAATGATCGAAGTTCGGTGCTGTTGCCGATTCCTGACAATTGAAGAATTTGTGTCGTGCCGACAGATCCTGCGGAGAGGATAACTTCTTTGCGAGCAATAGCAATGCCTCTCAATGCTACCTCATTATGAGCATTTTCCCAAGGCGATCAATGGAAACTAAATGTGCGGTACGTACCAGGTGGAAGGTTAGAGGTACCAGCCGAACTTGCAAACTGCACTGCACGGAAAGACTTGAGACCGCTTGAGGTGACTCCGGTTTGGATCAGTTTGGTAACCACGGTGTTGATGACGACAATGAGGTTCGGTCGGCCATTTGCTTGAGCGAGATAGCTGGTAGACGAGCTGCTTCGGGAACCTCCACCTGCAGAGGATTGGAGCCAACCAATCCCAAGCAGCGGCTGATCCCCTCCGCTCATGTCCTCGTTGAACGGGAACTCCGCGAGTTGTTGTGTGGTAGCGATAACGCGTGGATCGATAGTTTGGTTAAATCCGGGAAGACTAACGGAGGTAACTCCAGTAGTGCTGTGGAGTGATGGGATGTATTGACCGGTTGTATTGTGTCCATCAACGGGCGGCACAAACTTCTCATGCTATATTTGGAATGAGCACGGAGAACCAATTCGCTCTGTATATGTATCACATACCACTTGAATGTATTGTTTCATGTTGCTCCAGGCCCAGTTTGGATCACCCGAGATGTTAGCAAGTCGGTCCCAGTCCTCGTTGGTTCCGTATTGGTGGAAGCAATAGTCTATAAGAACACGACTAAATAAGCGCCCAAATGTGACTATCCAAAGATATAATTACTGGCGCTGCTCGAACCTCCCAGAAGCCTTCCACGCGGGTAGGGGAAGGTACGTCCGGCCATACCAACCTGTGGCACCACGGTATAGTTCCAGTCATACGGTGTATCTATGAACATAGTCAATAATCTAACATGGTTCAGAAGAACAATAACGCTCACTAGGAGTCAAGGTCGGTCCTAGGAAGGGAGCCTCTGCAGCAACAACCCCCTGATCACTGAGATATATATTAATAAATAAAAATGGAGGGCCACATAATAAATTATCACTTGCCTTACTCCAGCCTCGATAACGAGGACAGAAACATTGGGGTTCTCCGTGAGGCGGTTGGCGATTACGAGACCGGCATTACCAGCTGTTCGAAGTTATCACTCACTTCTCCCACTTGAAAGAGACGACATTACTTACCTCCAATGATGACATAGTCATATGTGAATTGCTTAAGCTGCGTCCATTGAGTAAGAGTTACAGCTCGAGAGGGGGCAGCGAGAAGGGAAGCGAGTACAAAAGATAGAACCCTTGGAGAACGCATTGCTGCTGTGATCAAAAACACTGCTGTTTATCGTAAATTTCTTTGGGTTTTATAGGTCGGTGAGATAGCTGAATCGCTTGCTGCGTCTTGCAAAATATCAAACAAGTCATCAATGGGGCATATGTAAAATCGCCATTATTCGACAGTAATAATAGAATTCATGGGGAATCCTCATAACCGAACCTTTCTCTTCGAGTAAAATAGACATCGACATTGAGTACAGTTTAGTACTGGGGGTAGAATGTCTTGTTGTGGATATATTAGGGACATTGCGGTACTGCCCCAGACACGCGGAGTGATGGATGCTAATAAAGCTGAAGCTTGAAGCGCTGCCAACCGCCTGATGGCGTTTGTCGTCATGATTCATATAGCCATACGACGTCGAATACAGGGCGGCTCCGAGCTGTTGCGCATTTTCGCTGCAAGGGTTGCACCAGGGCTGCATTCACGCGTATATCTGTTCTTCAGCCTAAATCTTGCATGCTAATCGCCTGTTCACCGCAGGCTTTCGCAGGTTACAGTTCGATCAGTTAACAAGGATTAAAATATTAAAGACTCTGCCTGTGCGTGCAACTTTCTGAAAAGCGCACAAGAGAGCTGCGGTAGCATCAGTCTTGGGAAATATGATGGATTGTGCCTAGTTTCGCTCCTCGGATTAGTTTTTTGAGCGAGCGAGCGAAATTCGGAGATGCCGATGGAGCAAGCAAGATGCAAAGAAACGGACACATGAAATACCACCTTCCGCCAGAAAATGGTTGAGGTCAAGATACTAAAATTTCTCATTCAAAGATCTTCGCATTCTATAAACTCTATTATCCCTCATGTCCATCAGTGATTTAAACTACCCCGGGCAGCAATACCATTGAACAACAGACTCAGCCCTGACGCTCCGCGCTCTGTGCCCACCCCTTGCCCGCGTTGTGACGCGTACATATCCGACCTCTACATGCTTGCATGGTATGACTGACCAAGTGCACATTTATTCCCACACTGTCCCCGCGCGCGCGCGGCACCTCTAACTCAGAAATTCATGGCCTTCTGTTCCATGGCCTGTCCTCTTACTTGTTATATCTCATAACTAGTACATAATTACTGGAATATACTTGCTCTTTTGTCAGATTTCTGATTGACAAGCTACATAATATATCCAGCTGCTAGGGTCAACATGCGAGACTTATAAATTTATTCATGCTTGGTTGCCAGTGGCTGAGGGCTCGAAGCAGATTTAAATCGAAGGTCATCATAGCTTGCTATAACTAAATCATTCTTATGCTTCCACGTATCTTTCTGCTCTCTTGGTCGCATTTTGGAGGGTTCCTGAGTTGAAATTCAGCTGAAAATCTAATGAAGCTTGGCTTTACTACTAAATTACTAGTCCTAAAAATCACACCCCTTGTCAAGTTTTAATACATAGTTTAAATTTACTATACTGTAGACTTAATCAGTGTGCTTCTATGATATGAAATCTAGGTATAGGCACGAATTACCGCTAGATGAAGTAGGCAAGTTCTAGCAAGAGAGAGGCCCTGAGGCCGGTATTTACCTTCACTTTCAAGTTGTAGATATAATTATTGAGATATTATGCAGATAATAAAGTTAGGGTGCTTAAACCTTCTGCTTTCCTCATATTTGAGCTTGAATTCAAGCCCGCCAACTCGACAATGAGCAGCCTTCGGCAGCACGGCCCGTCACCTCCGGAAAAACAGAAATGTGCAACCAGTGGTAGCTTTCGCACTTGGGGAGTGCTAGTCCGGTTAATGTAGTATTATGTATCCATATTTTATTCCAAAAAAGAGCTGATATTTCAAGTATGGAAGGATGTGCAGTGGGAGTCAATGAAATCCCAATTTTGATGTGCAGCGCGCGCGCGGAGACTGATGGCGCGCGCGCGGGAATAAATGTGCATTTGGCCAGTCATATGCATGGCACTGAATTCAGGGCCGCGATGTGCTCCTCCCGTATGCCATACAAAACAGCGCAGAGCTCTGAGTGCCCTCGAGCCTTGGATCATATATTTCTCCAATTGCTTTCAGCTGACTGTAAATAATAAATAAAGGACTCGGCCCACCCTCTAATGAGTCCTCTCAATAACGTTGCTGATCCGTCTGCAAGAGTAAATAGTGCCAGCACTCTCGATCTATTTTTATGGTATATAACGGACGACGTATGTAATTAAATAGAAATTCCGAGGCTTCGTGAACATGCGCGTACTGACTTGTTCTCTCGGACACCTTGAAACCATGGGACTCAGCTCGTTAACAATAATGGTTGAAATAATCTGACTTGTTTCAGCTTTATTCTCTGTCCCCTCCGTATGAAGAACCGATTTCGGTACCCTATCTAGATCGATTACTACCTCAACCATGTCTAGTCTACACACCCAACACCTCAAATTTATGAGAGTCTCCATTCAGATTCCCATCTCCTGATCTCAATTTTTGTTCAAGACACGGTGCTCCGGGTTTAAGCGCTGGAAGTTGTGCGGGAGGTATTCCTGATGCGGAGACGGAAGATGATTAGAATTGATTACTTACTGAAGTTCTGATCTTATCTTATCTGCTTAAAGTACACATTCGCAACAATGTCAAAGGGGATATCGAATACCTGAAAGGCGTCTAATTTTCGTGGAAGGTGGAGCACGCCGACCATGATATCTTGATGCGTTCCGCTATCTCCTTGCTTAGGTCCATGCCACTGAACTTTGCACCAAAATGTGGCACTCGGGTATAACAAATCTTTACCAAACACAAGGAGAGCAGCACAACACGATGCTCTCGCCCTGGGGTATCCATACCTGACATCGGATAACATCGTCTTCAACATATTTTCCAACCAATTCAATAGGCGGGACGTACCATGCAAACCGCAACGGAGTTCACGTCATATGGCTTACCCGGACCCCAGGGCAAGCGATTGTACTTATGCAGTCGTTAGGTGGCCTTGATAAAATTACGAGGCAGGCACAGTAGGCCAGCGGTTAGCATCGTAAGTAGTACCCAGGTATGCAACTTCAAAGCACCCACGTCGAGTACTGGGCTATCGTCCGCGGTAAGCCTCGACGGTACCCATCAATTAGATATCTATCGTTCAGAATATCCTTGTTGCTTCATGAGTTTCAACGTCGAATTAAATTCAAGCGGACGAAATATGTGTGAAAAGGGCACGAATGTCAACGAAATTCCTGGGGTAGCAATCACAGGTTTCGGGCAAGATCGAGACGTCGAGACGATTCGACTCGGACGGCATAGGTGGGAACGGCGCCTGCTGCAAACAAATTTTTTAGCGAAATAAGCACATACAAGAGCGCCCAATGCATATGACATTCTACCATCACTCCATCGGCATTTCTGCGCTCCTCCGCCCTGATGCACACTTGTGGGATAGGTGATAAGCGGAGGATTTTACTTACAGTGATACCTCGAAGAGGTGCGCCAGGTTCGCTCAACCACATGCATGGAGGATGTTTCGACTGTCGTATCCTGAGCAGCTTTGAAACTGAGCGGAGAGTTATCGCCCACTTAAAGGTTCTCTAGAAGTCAGCATGAGTCAATGCATAACAACGGCTTTGATGAATCTTGAATGAATACGATACTCACTAATGTATCGACATTTTTGCAGAGTCGCGCAGGCTCCTTCAGCGATCACTCTCCTGAGACCATAATATCATCATATGCGCACTGCGACAGTTCAGGAAAGTTCTCTTGTAAGTGCGTGCATTTAAGTCTTTGATTCGGGATAAAGTCATGACAATCACTGCGGTGTTGCAGAAAAGTCAAGTCAGACAGCTCTTGGGATGCGGGTGCTCGGGAACGCCTCGAGGCAATGCTGTTCAGACGGTGCAGTATTGTGTTCCGAGTAAGGTTGGGGTGTGTCACTGTTGACGCGTTGACGCGCTGGCAAAAAAGAACGTGCACGTGCACAGCCACATGAAAATAATCTAATCTACTATCTAAGTGCGCACCATGTCCCACTCCTACATCCCCAGTCCTCGACTTGAAAAATTAGAGGAAATTTGATTGTTTATATATATGTGCGTGCTCTTATTCACTTTTACTGTACCTACGAGTCGAAGGGCCTGACATTACTCTGGGAACGGCTTTGCTCTGAGTGGATCTGCAGTAGGTGTCTGGTCAATCGAGTTTTCTCCACCTATACTGTAATTGCAATTTATATTGGATTTCTCTTCTCTTCTAAACGTAGAACGCTATGGAATAAAAGGCATATCGTCCGAGCCCACTTTTGATATTGGGCTTACAAGGGAAGGCGTGGGGCTTGTGGCTCTCTTCGAGTGTAATTCGAATTGTATAACATCATGTTCGCGATGTGCGGAGATCTGACCGCCAGTCATCCTGTGATCGACGCGGTTAATCGTCGCAGTTGCGATGTCTTCGCCCGTTGTGGAAGTCCATGCCCTCTTTGTTGCTACTCGAAGGATTACGAGGAAGGGTGCGATGACCTGCATGTAAACACGTAAGGTTGCCAGCCCCAAGAGCGGGTGATCGGGGTACTGGCACACGTACCTGAACTTGGGAAAGCGTCGACAAAAACAAATGCGACACGGGGCTATTCGCCGCATAAAATCCAATAAAAATCACAGCGACGATAGCATATACAGCGGAGCTTTCCACCAAGATAGCCGCCGCTGACGTATACGGTTTTGAATATGTGTTGTTTCTACCGAAGGCCTTATGTAGTCTCCGACGATGGAGGAGTAAAGGAGTGGCGATAGTGAGGGTTATAGTCACGTTGCATGCTGCTGCGAGTGCGAAATACGGAAGTCCAAGGTTGACGCTATTCCATATCGTGGATGGGGAATGTGAGACTTGGACTAGGAGGAGGACGCCGGACGCTGGAATCGCGGTTGTGACCACTGCAGCTCTGGATCGAAATACAGGATAAACTTACCGACTTCACCAATGTAGAGAATTGCAGGGAGGGCAAGTATAAAGCGTACAGATCTAAATGAAGTTCTGTAGATGATAAAGCAGCGGTATAGCTACATCGAGGTGAGTCAAGGCATGGTCGAGGACGATCGGCTGAGTTGAGGACCACGCACCAGCAAGCCATCCGCCAGCCAGCTTGATACGACCGCACATATATTACTCACGAGCGTCGTCGGTGACGAGTAGTTCACATTGACCCACGCCACTGGTCCGCCAGGAAAGTCACGGTGCGTGGTATACGCAAGAATTTTATATGACGTATTCGCCATGATGTAACCTGTGCCTATCAGGAACATCGTACAGGTGTAGGCAAAGAATCCCTTGCGCGGCGTCCCGGGGTAGAAGAGCGCGGCTTGTTGGAGGGAATGGATACATTGGATGAAGAGCACGAACGCGATACCTTGATGAATCGTCGGTATTTGGATTAACAATTGTATAAAATTAGAATAAGCGAGGGAGATAATATGGTTGAAGGGTGCTAACCGTAAGCAGCCAGCGAAATCGCAACACCTATAAGGACGAACTGCTCTTCTCGCGTCGAGGGAGGTGGTGGAGGACTACCAGCCATAGCTTTGGCGAAGGGACGCCCAGGGAGGTGAGGCAAGCCACCAGTTTTTCATGGAAATGCTTCGAGAGAATCTATAAGCGATTATAAATAGCCACTATCGCTGACAGTACCGGTAGACGTCGGAGGTGTGGCCATCTCTGGATCCTTCTTACTAGGATTGGAGACATCAGTCGATTAGAACCTTCCAGGCCACGAGGTACACCTGGTGTCTCTCCAGGCATGCCTGATGGTATACTTGTCCTGGTAAGAATTCGCCGAGTCCCGTCGTCGTCGGAGAGATTTATAAATGCGTCTGGGAAAGAAAATCGTGGATATACCCAATGTACACCAGGACACGATTTCGATAACTTTTGGGAATCAGGTGACGATGACAGTTGCTGAGAATGGACGGGACCCACAAAAGACGTATACAGAATGTATGTAACATTCGCACAGTGCAATAAATCTTCTTTTGATGCGTGATGGTAAAAACAAGCACAGAAACCGCGCGGATGGAATCCATAATGCTGATAAGCTAACTTTTTGGGGGAGAAGATCCCAGGCCGGATGAATCTAGCGAGGAGAATCGAACACGGCCAAGAGCTCCGCGAAGGTGCCGTAGCGCCCAAGAATCGGCCAACAGCGTGGTCGTAGAGTGGGATGGCCCTTTCCTTTCTTCCTACAAGACCGAGTGAGAACAAGCGAGCGTTTGTGTTTGCGGCATCTAAGAAAGCAGAGAGCGAGCTGAACAGGCTCCCCATCTCGCGACATTCGGCCGGTGACCTTAGCCCAGAAGGCTTGAAGTCCGGTCGGCGCCATTGTATATGACCAGGAAATACGGGAGAAGGAAGCCGGGATCCATAGAATCCAAAGCGAATAGGACATTGAGAGACTCAGACCGGGGCTGGGAAGCACCAAGTGGGGTCTGGGGCCAAGAAGTCGGGTCAAATTTGGAAGCCCGAGACCGTGGATTTCAATGCATAGAAGGGGTAGAGTTCTAGTGGCACACTTGTTTTTTTCCCCTTGATATTCCACTGGGAGGACAAGATGATAGTAAGTAGCCAGAAAGGTGCAAGGCAAGGCGTTGGATCCGAGTCACTGTCATGATTCATCATGAAGGCGGCTTTCAAATTTCAATTTCGGGATTATTTGTCTGTGTATAGCAGGGGCCTCCGTGATATCCAATCGCGCGAAGATGTCAAGTTGAAGTTCTTCGCTCTTGAAATCAGGTCTATTCAAGCTCTTACAAAGAAGTAAGTCTACACATACTGTATATCATCGAATAATCTACAAACACCATTTCCACTTTCAAACTTTCCAACTGTCTTTGAGTCCTTTCTATGTCTCTTGCGTACGGGCACGCCCGAACGTCATTGGTATCTAATGAGCAAGCAAAGAGCGCCCAGTCATCTCCTCAGGAATCGGCAGACCCTGTAAGAAAATAAATCAGTTTCCAATCAGAACGTAACCCCCAGCTGAAAACACCACGCACCATAATATCCAAAATCGTAGGCGCAACATCACATATCGCAGGCTTATCCTCCTCCTCCTCCTCCTTCCCTTTCGCCTCAACGGCCGCACCCTCAGGCTTGAACTTCAACCCCTCTCCAACCATCAGGAACGGCACAGGGTTCGTCGTGTGCGCCGTATGCGGGTTGCCCGTCACCGGGTCGCGCATCTGCTCCGCGTTCCCATGGTCGGCGGTGACGAGGAGGACGTACCCGTATTTCTGCGCTGCCTCGTAGATCGTGCCCACCGCTTTGTCGGTTGCGGTGACGGCTTCGACGGCGGCGTCGAAGACACCTGTGTGGCCCACCTAATATGGAGTAGATATATGAGAAACGTCCAGAAAAGAAGGGACGTAATGCACCATATCAGGAGGGGCGAAATTGCACATCACAAATTCCTCATCGCCCTCCTTGAGCACCTCCGCAACTTTGTCCGCCACACCCTGCGCGCTCATTGCTGGCTGCTTGTCGTATGTCGCCACCTTGGGCGAGGGTATCATGAGTCTTGTCTCCTGCGCAAACTGCTTCTCCACGCCTCCATTGAAGAAGAACGTCACATGGGCGTATTTCTCAGTTTCTGCATGGGGGTTAGACAGAATACAAAAGGAAAGTCTGCGACGTACCAGCTATGTGCGCCTGCTTGACGCCTTCCTTGGATAACCACTCCGCAAGGACATTGGTCATAGCCTGGGGAGGGAAAGCTACAGGGAAGGGGAATTCCGCGTTGTATCGCGACATCGTCGTGATACCCTAAATGCATGATTGGTCAAACGCCTGTTATCATACGGCGAAGCACATACAAGGTCCTTGGGGACGGTGACCTCCATAGGTTTCTCCGGAAGACCAAAGACAGACACGATCTCGCGCATGCGGTCCGACCGGTAGTTGAAGAAGAACAACGTGTCGTTGTCTATGAATAGCACCATGTGAGCGGGAGTAAGCGGGGCGATGGAAATGACGCACCCTTGATCCTCCCCTCAACGCCATCGACGATAATCGGCTTCAAGAACTCATCCGTGACGTCCTTTTTATAGTTCTCCTCGATGGCAGCGACAACACCCGCCTGGCCGCCCTCCGCCTTCTCGCCGACGCCCTGCACGAGCCCGTCGACGGCAATCTTCACGCGCTCCCAGCGCTTATCCCGGTCCATCGCGTAATACCGCCCTATTACCGTCGCGATCTCGCCGTACCCGAGCTTCTTCGTAAAGTCCAGCAGCTCCTGGGCATACTTGGCCGCGGAGCGCGGCGCGGTGTCCCGTCCGTCGCCGAGGAAGTGGATGTAGGTGTGCGGCACGCCTTGCTCCTTGGCCGTCTCGAGGAGCGCGAAGAGGTGCTTGATGTGTGAGTGCACACCGCCGTCGGATACCTAAGAAAGGAGGGGAACGTTTGTCGGAGAAACCAAGCAACAACGTCAGTTTAATAAACGTACCAGACCAATGGCATGTAACCTTCCGGTTCCTTCCTTCGCACGTTTGCAGCTCGCGACGATAGCGTCGTTCTTGTGGAACTGGCGTTTTTTGATGCTCATGTCGATGCGCACGATGTCCTGCCACACAATACGCCCAGCGCCGATGTTCAAGTGTCTGTTATCACCACGCCAGAGGTATAAGTCTTCCGAAATTTCCGTGCAGCATCGGGAACGACATAAGATAGAAAAAAGAAGATGCGTACCCAACTTCAGAGTTCCCCATAAGCCCCTCGTTGAGACCTACAGCGGTACCGCTTGCGAGAAGAGTCGTAGCAGCGTGCTCCTTGGCGATCTTATCCATGTAAGGCGTCTCAGCTGCCTCGATGGCGTTGCCCTCGATGCCCTTTTCTGCTGCGATACCCCAACCATCGTGGATGCTGTTTGTTTCGATCAAGTCAAATCGAGGTTCGATAATCAGCTATCTGCATACAACACGAAAGAGAAAACGGGAATGACGAACATGAGGCACACTTTGTTCTTGATCTTAGCGGGCATGATTACAGGTGGTAGTTGGACTTTGGGAGATTTATCTTTCGTTCCCTTGAGGCTAAAATTCGGAAGAACACGTGATGCACCTGTTATGCGTATTCTGGCTCGTCGGGCCGGGTCTGGTCTCTTCACTTGCTCACCTTTTCTTCACCTCGTTGCTGTCAGGTAGGCCACTGCTTGGCAGGGTCTATAGTTCCTTCGAATGTGCTTCTAGATGCAGCCATATCGTAATACGTGGAGTGCACCTTGTCATCGACCGTGGAGCAAGAAGAGGATGTAGGGCACCCTTGTAGCCTCAGATGGATAAGTTGCAGTCACTGTGGAACAGTGATGTTGGTTCAGGCGGAGTGTGCATTATCCTTTCGCATCGATAGTAAGTTTGCCAGCTCCAAGCTCCATGCAAACTAAGACCTTTCTTTAGATCATATCCACCATTATTACAGGTCTTAACTCAGTTGGAAACTGCACACGGGCGAACAAAGTTCTATCGAATCGTCATATATATCATTGGCCCCCTGAAGGCTCTTGAAGTGCAGGCAGAATATACGCTCCTCGTATCTTGCCCTTGAACGACTGGTTAACCCACTCTTTCCTTCTCGTGTCAGTCATTATCTCCCCGACACCCAGTGTAATCGAACATTACGCCCACGAGTATGCCGATGCACGACTCAAGAAGAGAAACATTTCATGGACCCCAGCCCACCGTGCCAGGCCACATGTATGTGCCTGGGCATGAACCCGACGACTGGCAGCCACAGTCTTCCCGTCGCTCACGCTCTCGTCAAGCAGACACTAGAAATGACAGAGGAGCAACGCCATCTCCTATCACTTTACCTGCTGATTATGTGCCGACATCTCCGGGGCCTTCTAGACACGCCGAGCGAGACAGAGGCAACCGACTTTCGGACGTTGCTCGAGCGATAGGTATAGGCAGCGGTGGCCACGGACAAGCTTCCACCCATGGCGGCCCAGACCAACAGGATGGCGATGCGAATCCTCGTCACCACCACCACCACGATGATTTGAATCCTCTTCATCACCATCACCACGATGATTTGAATCCTCGACATCACCACCACCACGACGATTCAAGCCGCAATCGCGATGATTCAAGCCGTCATCATGATGATTCAAGCCGTCATCGATCCTCGTCGCAATCGCACCCTTACGGATATTCGTCCGCTGCGAGACCGACGCACTCCCGTCGGCGGTCCCGCTCGTACGACGATCGTGATCCCCGGATGTCGAGATCGAGACGTCACCACTCCAACCCGGGCTTTTTCTCTCGCCTAATGGGTTTTGGGAATCGCAAGGAGCGTTACGACTGAGGGTCGTCCACGGGCGTATCAAGCCCAGCCAGCGCACCCTGCCCAATATTCCAATCCGCGTCCGAGAAGAGTCCGGAGGCGAAGTTATTCGAGGTGACGAGTTTGAGTATCTCTTGCGTTGGGCCAGCAGATCGGGTGTTAAGAAGTACACGTTCTTCGCTCGGTTTGTTTTCTGATTCTCATTGGCCTCTGCCTTTTCCCCCTTTTTCCATTCACAAAGCACATTACAATCTCACTTATCCTCTTTTGGTGACTTTCTTCTTCTCTTCGGATATATACGCCCCAGTGTTCTCTGGCTTTGCATAAAAATACACGCATCCTTGATTTTCAGTAACCCGGTCAAAGACCAAGTGAACAGTGGAAGACAGTCATGGCCGCGTAGATGCCTAGACGCTCACAATTGAATTGTAAATATGACCCGCCGCGGGCAAGGCTCGTAGTTGGACTTTGGGAGATTCTTCTGTTGCCATTGACTCTTGAGTCTGAGGCTAAACTTCGGCAGAGCACGTGATGCGACTTTTATGTGTACCTGTTGACTTCAGAGGTTTCCGGCTTGTCAGGCCGGGTCTGGTCTCTTCACTTGCTCACCCGGTTTTCCTCGTTGCTTTCAGGTAGGCCAGTGCTCCTGCATTCGGGGTCTATAGTTCCTTCGAACGTGCTTCTGGGAAGCCATGGTGGAGTGCATCTCGTCATCGACCGTGGAGCAAGAAATGGATGTAGACCACCTTGTAGCCTCAGATGGATAAGTTACAGACTTACAGTCGCGACTCGCAGTGCAACAGCGGTCGCATCGATAGTGAGTTTGCAAGCTCCAAGCTCCAGAGAACTAAGACCTTTATTTAGCTCATATCCACCATTATTACAGGTCTTAGCTCGGTTGGAAACTGCACACGGGCGAACAAAGTTCTATCGAATCGTCATTGGCCCCCTGGCTCTTAAAGTGCAGGAGGAATATACGCTCCTCGTGTCTTGCACAGGGGTTTTAAAACCGATTAATCAATAGGTTCGTTTATCATCTCCCATCTTCACCTTGAACGACTGGTTGACCTACTCTCTCCTTCTCATGTCAGTTATTATCTCCCCGACACCCAGTGTAATCAAACACCACGCCTAGAAGAAACGCCGTGTAGAAGATTGGGTATCCTATACCCGCTCTCATTCACCCGTTGACGCATTTTCACCCCCGACTTTGCCATCAACGCCAACCGAGATGAGCTACGCTGCGCCAAGCATTGTCAGCCAGCGAACGGCAGCGTACCCCGACGATGCTTCGAGCGTCTACGCTGCAAGTTCGGCGGGCGGTCACGAACGCAGGAGGAACACGAGTATGTCGATGAATGACCCAAGCAGAGGAACATTTCTTGGACCCCAGCCCACCGTGCCAGGCCCTATGTTTGTGCCTGGACATGAACCCGACGACTGGCAACCACAGTCTTCCCGTCGCTCACGCTCTCATTCGTGCACCTATCGTCAAACAGACGGTAGAAATGACAGAGGAGCAATGTTGTCTCCTACCACCTTTTCTCCTGATTATGTACCGACGTCTTCGGGGCCTTTTAGACCCGGTGAGCGAGACCGAGGCAACCGACCTTCGGACGTTGCTCGAGCGATGGGTACAGGCAGCGATGGCTACGCACAACCTCCCATCTATGGCGTCCCATACCAACAGCATGGCGATCCTCATCATCACCACCACGATGATTCAAGCCGTCGTCGATCCTCGTCGCACTCGGACCCTTACAGATATTCGTCCTCTGCGAGACCGACGTACTCCCGTCGGCGCTCCAGCTCGTATGATGATCGTGACCCCCGGATGTCGAGATCGAGACCCACGGCGAACTACCGTGTCCAGAACCAACCCTTGGGATATGGGACTGGCTACGGGGCGTCGGGTCAGTCGCAGTTTCCAGCCCAGATGCAACCTCAAATGCAAACACAACAAATGTCGAGCAATATGTATCCGGGTAACACGGGCAACAACTATGACACGGCCCAACCATCGCCTACCCAGAACCATCAATATGGGACCGGGTACGGGGCATCGAGTCAATCGCAGTTTCCAGCCCAGATGCAACCTCAAATGCAAACACAACAACAAGTGCCGAACAATATGTATCCGAGTAACACGGGCAACAACTACGGCATGGGCCAACAATCGCCTACTGCGCCCACGATCATCCAAGCTCCACCTAACCAGTCCATCGTCGTTCCTCTCAATGACGGCACCGGGGGCTACGTGGTCGTCCCGCCTCATGGCCAAAATGTCCGTGTCATGGTAAGTTGATCTCTTCTCCTTGCCTCTTTCTTTCTTGCTCGCTAAACGGAAACTTGCGGCCCCTTCTTTTTTTTCTTCCTTTTTTACCCTATAGCAGAACCCAGCCACCGCGCCCTATCCCAGTACTGCAAATACACGCTCTCGTGGTCATCCCTCCAACCCGGGCTTTTTCTCTGGCCTAATGGGTTTTGGGAATCGCAGTAGGAGCCTTGCGCCTGAGATTCATCCACGGGCCCATCAAGCCCAGCTGGCGCAACCTGCCCAATATTCCATTCCGCGTCCGAGAAGGTCCCGGAGGCGAAGTTATTCGAGGTGACGAGTTTGAGTATCTCTTTCGTTGGGCCAGCAGATCGGGTGTTAAGAAATACACGTTCTTCGCTCAGTTTGTTTTCTGATAGCACGTTGGATTCTCATTGGGCTCGGCGTTTCCCCCCTTTTTTCCACTCACAAAGTACATTACAATCCCACTTATCCTCTTTTGGTGACTTTCTTCTTCTCTTTGAATATATACGGCCCAGTGTTCTCTGGCTTTGCATAAACATATACACGTCCTTGATTTTCGGTAACCCTGGTTGAAGACTAAGTGAACAGTGGAAGACAGCAGTGGAAGATAGTCATGGCCACGTAGATGCCTAGACGCTCACAATTGGTAAATAAAATACATAAGAACGTCAATAATTTGTCCTATAAAGTACAATGAACAGCTTTCTGTTTATCAATGGTCCGAGTCAGGTATTTACAGGTTTTAATCGAATCTTTGAAGGTGGTCTACGTGGTAACTAATCTGCATACGTATCACTGCTTATCAGGCTGCTCGTCCAGGTCATAGACGATTTGGGCGGTACTCCTGAAAATTATTCAGTTTAAAAAGGTCCATACGTCGCTGGAGAGTCCCGACGCACCGTTTTTCAGCACCCTGAAGTCCATCCAAGTTCAAGTTGATAGCAATAAGTCGACTGCGTGCGAAAAGACATTAAGAACAACGTACCTTTTCCTGCCACGCAAGCTGGGCTTGCATCTCCGTCAGTCCAAATAAGAGCACGACCTCATAGTCGACCCGATAGTACGCTTCTCCTGTTTTGTTTACCAACGGCTCTAAAGGGAGATGCGTGAAGTCGACGATAACGGTAGCCAATTTCGTGTAGTTTTCTGTAAGGGGGAAATGAAAATTACATCTAACAGAATTCGGAAGCACGTTCAACGAACCAACATCCTCATCTTTCCAACTAGGGTTTAGGTTATCGCCTCTGTAACACCATATCGAGACCGTGGTCGATTTGAAGTTAACCTTGTTGGTGAAGGTTTGAGCCAGGCGGTAACGGAATTCTTTGGTTTCTGAGATTTGGGTGTTCTGAAGCAACATACAATGAATTTCCTGAATTTCTTCAGAGATACCAGTCAGCTTACTTTGGGGACGAGAACACCAAATGCACCCGGAATCGCGGACAGACCACTGGGCAGACTGATTGCCGTCGCCAACCTCTTTGTGTGCTCTGCGTTGTGTTCTTGATAGTGGGCCGCGTAAACGACTCCATAAGTGACTTTTGACACGCGTGTGCGCACAAAATGATCAAGATGGAACGATATAGCACCGTCGGAGACTGCCTTGTTACTAGAAGTAGCTGAGAATTAGGTATCAGAAATACTACGACGGCGACGCTTACACATGATTCTCAGGACGAAGGACATTCAATCCAGACTTGGACAGAGATCGCTGAACGCTATCGAAGAGCCAGTCACTGGCTGCAAATCCACCAACGAAAACGACGTGCTGCAATATCGAGCCGTTAGATCGTTCCTCGCCATGGGAAACTATAATGTCTAACACACAGAGAGCGAGTGAAGCGAGGTTTTCTTCTGATTGAGGACTGCCTTGACGATGCAATCGATAGAAGGTTGGAAAAACTGAGCAACGTCCAATCTATTTACCGAATTTGTATTAGAATAACACTCAGCGATAACATAGCCTCCACGTACCCTTCCAACTTTAGTTGTCCGAACCGTATATTAATGTTGGCGTCGTTATCACGAGTTGATCCAAACTTGACATATTGAGGTTCCCCGGCATCTCTGAACCTTGGTTTGGTGGTTTTGTCGAAACAATGAACGATGTGGTCGAGGTCATCGAGAAAGGGTGACTCAGCCAGATATTCTGTAGACTAACACTTGAGACCCGACCCCGAGAATATCATGGGAGACACGAACCCAAAAGAAATACTCGGGCAAGAACATTAACGAAAACGGATCCGTGAAAGTGACCTAAAGCGCAGAAGATTAGGAAAAAAGCGGAAACGGAGCTAGTGCAGAAGAAGACCAACATTGAGGAGCGGCGATTTCTTCGTAGGTATTCGCCGCGTCTTGTGTCCTGTATGTGCTGACATCGATGGTTCCACCGCCTGCGTCCGAGTCCACGATTACAACTCCCTCCCCTTTCTACGAAAGCCGTGACGATAAATCAGTCGCCAAGGAACAGGTACTCAATATTTTGCGCTCACCTTCATGGCTGCAGATAAAACCCCATTCTGGACAGCGAAGTGTAGACTTGCCTCGCCTTCGGTCACAAAAGAGATACGAGCACGACCTCGGGGAGTATCCGGAACGAGGCCCGCCAACAACGCTGCATCGCGCATTTGACTCTGCTCCTTGCCTTCCCATCCGTTCGGATGCGATAGCACAAATTCGATATCGTCTTCGAAGGAATTCCACAAATCGGGACCATTGGCGTGTGTATCTTGAATATATGTCGAGGCACATTGGAGTAGGTACCGGAGGAAGTCAGCGAAGACTTGGATAACGGTCTTATTGAGCGGCAGAGGTGGGATGTGGTCGGTGATCGTCTTTCCTTCGCCGATCTTGGAACGGAGATGTAGCTTGAACCTGAAGCAGGGCGATTAGTCGAGTACAATGGAAACGCAGGAACTCGCACACCATTCTGCTTTGATCCATTTCCCGTCTTCGGCTGCTTCCACTATCCCATCCCGCATTGCTTCCGCTCCCACTGCGCGTACTTTGCCCACTGGATCATAATAGATGATGGTAGGAATCTTTGAGGCGCCGCTGATATGTTCATGTGCTGGAAACCTTCGATATTGGAACATGAATTGAATCCAATATCTAATTCACAAGTGTCTGGAAGACGTACCTGGTCACTCCCTTGATGACTGGCACTTGACCAGGATCAAGAACACTGAGGTTGAACATCAGCTCGTCTGCCTTCGCCAAAGGCGGCCAAGTAAGGCTCAAACTCACCTGTAAGATATTCCACTATATGTAGTACCGACATCAAAAGCGAGAACGAGCTTGCGGGTCGATCCTCTATAGGGTGTGTTGGAAGGCATGGGGGGGAAACAGATGACGATCCCGCTCTTGGCTACATGACATCCTTTTATCAGCCTGAACAGCCTCTGGTGACCCTGGATCTGCTCTTGATCGAGTTCATAAATACAACATGTCAAGATTAGATTCCTCTACTGTATATGTGGCAGTGAGTGGGCATTGCCATTGTCGTGAGTGGATACAACTGCTGACGCGCTGATGCCCCACCTATAGATCCCATATTTTATTCTTTGTGGCTAAATCCCTGTACGCAGACGTCACGGCCTCAATCAGAGTCGTTGCTATTGGTTGTTACTTAGAAGTTCGTACCACCCAATTCCAACAACGGTTGACTAATTGACTCACTATACTTGGACGGCGCCGCACAGCCTCCGAGGCTCTTAGCTTCAATGACATTCGCTGAGAACAAGAAAGCTGGACTGGGTTCAGGTGTCGACATCGGAGTATATTTGCGGCTCTGGCAGTCGACGAATTCTGGGGCGTGAAGTGAATGTGTCCGAGGGTTTCGAGGGATGTGATGGTGGGCCCGGGAGTCGACCTGAGTCGAAAATGTTGAAGTTCAAGACTGTGTGAAGATTAGGGTTGGGTAAAAAAACCCTAGGTTTTTTACCAAAACGTTTTTTACCGGTAAAATACTGGTAAATTACCAGGTAAATTACCCCCCCTTGGCGGTAGGTCTGTGAGGTTTTTTACTGCATGGCCATGTGATATATATGAGCCGCGCAGGTGGTGAATTTTTTTTGAAAAGCCTTACGAAAAATCAAATCACGTGATGGTAAATTACCAGTAAAATACTGGTAAATTACCTACTATCCCTTTCCAGGAGTTTGAAAGTTTCAGGAGTTTGAAAATGTCATTTTCCTCCCGCATTTTTGAAGCTACCTTCACCACGACTTACATACATATATACATATACACTATCCCATCATGAATATCTAAAAAAAATTGAAGTTTGAGGTTGCTGAGTCGCATAATTGAGAAAATGCGATTTTGAATACATTAAAGAGGCCAATGTATACGAATGTTGGCTCAGATCCAGCCCGATCCTGCACTTCATTTCCCTCGGGGTTTGGGCAAAACATTCTACTCACTGATGCGATGTGATATCCAAAACCCTACATTTTAAAGTGGACTCCTTCTTACAGGAGTTGTGTTACGATGTTCAAGTAACAACGTTAAAGATAAGTGTTCTTATCTCTAAGTGATACCTTAATCGTATCTTCAAGCAACTGCTAAGTCAATCGTTCGTACTTAGAGGTTGGACTCGAACCAACTTAAGTATTCGTGAGTTTCGTTATAAGAAGACTTGGCTGTTGCCGTGTATTCTCAAGAACTAGCTAAAGAACAAGCATACGAACTACTGTGTTTTATACTAGTTAAAGATGCGAACGGACCAAGTGTCAAGGTAGCGGAAGCGTATCGAAGTGACTCCTCTAGAGTCAGAAAAGAATAGTACAGTAAGCCAAAAGGTATGCCGACGATGATCGTGTCGTTGGGCTAAATATAGTACATATTAAAAATAGAGTCGGAACCGGAAAGATGCTCGTATCAGAACGGAATTGTCCAGTACTGCTGGGCTACATCACAAGATAGACAAAAGGGATAAAGTAGAGAAAAATAGGGCGGGCCGACGAACCGTAACATTACCCCCCTGTTATGGTCGAGATTCCAGCTCGACTAGTTCCCATACGGTTCTCCGGAGATGTTGGCTTCCGCTTCTGGGTCCAAGGAGTAGTCTCCTTGAAGGTCGATGGGACTATCATCCTGGGAGGAGCTGCTGGAGGCACTCCAGCGGGGGCAGTCCGACTGCACGTGGCCAGGGCGAGACTCGTGGCAAACCTGGCATATGAACCGCGAACAGTCCTTTTTTACGTGGTCGGTGGCTCCGCAGATGAAACAGATATGACCGTAGCGCCTAGCCGTAGAGGCGGCAGGGTTGGTAGGTCGAACGGGAGCGGTCCGTCTGAGGGTGCGGGGACGCTGACCGGCAATCGACGAGTTCGAGGTTTCGACGGAAATGGGAAATATGCCAAGACTGGCGTTGGCTCTATTGACGCGTCTCCTTCGGCGAAGGGAAAAGATGGGCTCGACGCGATCTGCGAGTCCGTGCCACATAGCCTGGTCGAAGGCGTTGAGTGCGATGGTGCGTTGACGGGCCAGTTCCAGGGTCAGGTTGTCGATAGTTTGATGGGCGTTGTGAATGATTTCTACATTGTATTGCAGGTGATAATTTCCAGTGACTGCCTCGATGATTTGGTCGAAGTCCCTGTCCGAAAGAATCTCCAATCGAAATTCTTCGTAAGTAAGGAGTGGGACATGAGCCGTGGACCATGGTGCAGGGACCGAGCGACCGGTGGGGATTTCGCCAGGCTCTAAGGAACCTTGGCATGCCTGGGGACCTGGCTCCGAAGAGCGATCGGAGGCATCGGCGGTGGCTCTGAAATTCTGGACAGCACGGTCTATGGCCGAACGTCGGGAGGCTGGGGTACCGCGGAGAGTGGGGCGACGTAGAGGAATCCGGTTTGGGCCGGTGGCGTGGGACGAGGTTGCTGAGGAAATGGTTATCGCGGGATCTGGGCTGGTAGGGACCGGAGTTGGGGAGGCCGATGGTACGGGTACGGGTTCCAGTGCATTGGCCTGAGCGTTGGCGTCGACGATTTGTTGGATGTACTGTGAAGCCCCAGACATATCTGAGTGGGTTTGGGAATGAGGTAGCAGGATGTGATTTGTCCTGCTTAAATACAAATTTTGGTACACTATGGGATTCTTTTCGACAACCCCTATGGTCCTCCGACTCATTTGGTGCGCTGCCGGAATGACTTGGCTAAGTCTTCGAATGACTTGGTTAATTTGCGAAGGGAGGACAGGATCGGTTCTGACCGAGCCTTCTTGATAATCGTTCGCCCATAGGCCATCGGGGTCGGGTCTTCTTGTGTCGGGGTGACGGAAAACCGGGATGCGGGTTCAGGAGAAAGGGAGATTATCGGGTTGTTCTTAGTCAGAATGACCTGGGTAAGGGGATCAAGAGACCCTCTGGTGACTCGCCATGGGAGGGAGGTGTCTTCGGGGTCGACTGGTATTTTCTTGATGTTTTCTTCTTTCATGTATTCTTCTAACTCCTCTCTGCGCCATTCTAACCGGCGTCTGATTTCTTGGAGATTTTGGATCGCGATGGTGCCGTCGTCATGAGGGACGTTAACTGGTTTCCATTCTGCGAATAGTGAAGGGCATCGGGGAGAGTGGTATGGTAATTCCGGGAATAGGTCTTCGAATTCGGAAGGTGGGACCCAAGTATAGAAGGTGATGGGCGCCATTTCGGGTTAATCGTTGTGAGTGATGTGCAGGCGCTGTTGATAGTCGTGCAGGATATCCTGTGCGTTGTCAAAAGATGACTCAGGTTCCCACGTGGCTTCGGTGATCGGATATCCGATCCATTTCACAAGGTATCTGTAGTGATTGTTCCGGAACCGTCGGTGGTTAATAATAGATTCCACTTCATACTCGTGTTCTCCTCCTACGTCGTCTGGTGGCGGTCTGGTGAAGTTGGGACCGTGTACGTCGTTTTCTTCATAAGGCATGAGTAGGGTGGCGTGGAAGACATCGTGGATTCGCCAGGTGGATGGGAGTTCTAGCCTATACGTTACTGGTCCTAGGACGTCTTTGATCGGGAACGGTCCTTCGCGTCTAGGTGCCATTTTCTTGTTGTAACGCGTTTTCAGGTTTCGGGAATCTAGCCATACCAGTTGTCCTTGTTTAAATGGTTTAAAGTTTGATCGAATCCGTTCCGCGATCCTGGCCCTAGCGAGTTCGTGAGCCGCTAGAGCTTCATTTCGATCCTTGTCAAGCTGACGGAGTCTTTCTTCTACATCAGGGAAGTCGGTATGTTCGAAGGAAGTGGGTATAGGCACGGGGGAGTAACCCAAGGATAGCTCGAAAGGAGTCTTCTGTCGGTCTGCGTGTCTTCGATTGTTGTGGGTAAATTCCAGAATTCTGACGTTTTTCTTCCAAGTGGTTGGATTGGATGAACAGTAGATTGAAAAGTAGGCTTCAATTTCCTGATTAAACCTCTCTGTAGAGCCGTCTGTCTGAGGATGGAAGGCTGTAGACAATTTGGACTTTATTCCAAGTAGCTTCAGAAGTTCCTGGAAGGCTTTCGCAGCGAATCGGGGGTCTCTGTCAGAGGTAATTGCGTCGGGGAGTCCATATCTTTTGTAAAGGTTGTCCAATAAGAGTTGACCGGTGCCTTCATGATCGATCGAAATTGAGCAGGGTATAGCAATCACCCCCTTTGTAGACTTATAGTCGACCACGACTAATAATGCATTGCATCCGTCTACTGGAGGTAGATCCGTGATAAAGTCCATTGACGGTTCTGCCCAAGGTCTGTTCGAGTTTTGTCCTTCCGCAGGGAGTAGGGCCGGTTTCGAGGGCATCCTGTTGATTTTGAATTGTTGGCAGGGTCCGCATCCTTTGACATAATTTTTGACGAATGTCCTAAGTCCTGGCCACCAATAGTGTTGTCTGACTGCGTTGAATGTTTCCAATTCTCCTGGGTGTCCTGCCGTGGGAGAGTCGTGATAGCGTTTTAGAATGTCGCGCCTGAGTGATAGATCGTTCGGAATATAGTTTTTTCCTTTGTAGAAGAGTAATTTCTTGTCGTCCTTGTATTCCATTGTCCAGTCTTGCAGTTCTCTTCGAGCTTCTGCTGGTCCGAGTTCAAGCAGCAATTTGACAGCTTTGCTGGCTTCGTCGTCGAGGTTATCGGTTTGCATGATTTTATCTTGCAGTTCGACGTCGATAAGTCGAATAAACATGTCATTTGGCAGAAGGGTGACGTCTTCATTGTCGTTGTCATCGTCCGGTACATGGTCTGGTCTTCTAGATAATGCATCGGCTTGTACCATCTTGGTGCCGGCCTGATGAACGAGTTTGATGTCGTATTCCGATAGTAATAACGACCATCGTGCTTGTCTTCGGTTCAATCGCTGTGCCGAGCGGAAGTAGGTGAGATTCTTATGGTCGGAGAGTACGGTTGTCGTATGCGGTGATCCTTGGATATAATGTCTCCAGTCTTGCAGGGCTCTGATAATCGCAAGTAATTCTCGGTCGTAAATTTCATAGTTTCGTTCCGCTGGGGAGAAGGTCTTCGACAGGAATGCGCAAGGATGTCTGGCACCGTTTACATCTAGCTGGGAGAGCACCGCACCCGAGGCATATTTTGAAGCATCGCATTCAATTTGGAAGGTTGCTGGTGAGTTGCGCATGCCGAAGAACATGACCATAGGTTCGAAAAGCCCTTTGTTGGTCTTGAAGGCAGCTTTCCATTGGTCTCCGTCTCTGATTCTGACGTTGTTGTACCCCCATCGGATGTCGAGCTTAGTGAAGTACTTGGCTCCTTTCAGTTTGTCCATTAGTTCGGGGATGAGGGGCAACGGGTAAGCGTTCGGGATCGTCCATTCGTTCAGGAAGCGATAGTCCTGGCAGGGTCTGAGATCACCATCCTTCTTGTTGGTATAGAAGAAGGGAGAGGCCATCGGGGATTTTGAGGGTCGAATGTATCCTTTGTCCAAGTTCTCCGTCAAGAATTCTCCAAGTTTCTTTTCTTCTGTCGGAGAAAGCGCGTAGGTTTTGAAGGACTTGGGTACAAATCCTTCTTTCATCTCGATCTTGTGATCCCATGGTCTTGACTCAGGGAATCGGGAGGCAGCTTTCTTGTCGAATAGATCCATGTATTCACGGTATTCTTGGGGAATCATTTCTTCCAAGGTCTTCTTCGGGGCGACTTCTTTCTCTGCGAAGGCAAAGGTTTGGGCTGCCGTGGTCTTGGCGTTGATCCAGGTTTCCTCTGCTTCTGAAGTGAGTTCTCCGTTGATATAAGATATCAACAGATCGGCCGTCGGGTCGATTTCTTCAGTCTCGACAGTCCTCTTCATTGTGGGAGTATACTCTTCACAAGTGGGGCTCCTGTCGGATCCTAGTGCCGGTTCTGTTTCATTTTCCGTTTCCAGTTTCTGTACTCGAGCATCGTCCCAGTGATCTCGCCAAGCCAGGGTTCCTGATCGCCAGTCAATATCGGGGTTTAGATCTTCCAGCCAAGGATATCCTAAGATGATCGATTGTTTGCCGAGGCCGGTAATCAAGAATTTGGTCAGGGTGGTTCTTCCGTTCAGGGTCAGGTGCATTATGACGTAGTGAGTAATGGTCCCTTTCTTGTTGTAGGTCCCGTCCACGTTTTTTGCTTTGATCGGAGTGAGTAGTCGTCGGGGTCGTAGTTCGTGTTCCTTTGCAAAGTTTTGGTCCATAAAAGTTCCTGCTGCTCCGGAGTCCAGCAGGGCCGAGGTTTCAACGGTTTCTTCTCGCGTATTTTCACTCGAAAGAGAACAAGGTAAAAGCATAGTCTTATTCTCTATTTCGGCTACTAATACAGATTGAACGAGAACATAGGAGGCTACGCACGTTGTATCGTACCCCCTAATCAAAAATCCTTTCCTAAGTCATCCAAACAGTCAGTTCTTTCGGTTTTGTCCAGTTCTTCGATAAGTGCGCGGATGTGCGCGCCCGTTTCTCGTCCAGTCATTTTCTTTTTGGCTGGTGGGTTCGGGTTCTTCCAATTCGGGTTCGGGTTCGAGTTCGTTCTCCAGGGCTTGTTCGCGTTCGCATTCGTGTTCGTTCTTCGTTTCGGGCAGTCTCGAGCCAGATGTCCAGTCTGCTCGCAGATAAAGCAAGCTCCTCAGCGGCGCAGGTCGTTTCGTTTCTCTACAGACATGGCATCGATGTCCATAGCGTCTGGGTCTCAGGGCTTGTAGGAGAATGGTCTCCTTTCAGGTCGTTCGGGTTTCGGGGTGGAAGGTTGCCCTTCGTATCTCGCAGAAATCGTCCTAGAGATATTGGCGGCGGTGTCTCGCTTCTTGGCTGCATCATACCATCCTTGGAGAGTTGTGGGAGGTGTGTCGCTAGTCATGATTGCTTCTCTCAACTTCTTTCTGATTGATCTTCGGAACAGATCAATCAGGGCCAGTGGATCGGTAATGCCTGATTTCATGACGAGGATCTTGAAGTCGTTGATGTGCTCGTCCATCGTCTTCTTCCCCTGTCTGATGTCGTAGAGTTTTCCTAAGGCATTTCCTTGCGAGTCGGTAATGGCGTAGTCGACGTCAATCTGAGTTTTGAAGGCGTCCCAGGTTCCTAGATTTAAATGGGTTGGAACCGTAGCGGTGGCTGCTACCATATGAGAGTCATAGAATTGCTCTGCCCAGGCTGCAGCAGCTCCTTCGGTCATAAAGGAGAGAGCGAATCCTATTTTCTTCTCATCGGTGTCGTAGACAGCACTGTTGATCTTGAGGTAGAGGAGTACTGATTTCATCCATGGTGTATATTTTTCAATATCGCCATTGAAATTCTGGGGACGGTTCAGGTTTATTTCCTTCGCTGGTGCTGCCATTGGTACAGTGGTCTGTTGTCCTGGTGGTCCTGGCGGTGGAGGTGGAGGTGGAGGTGGACCTCTCGGGGGTTGTCGTCCCGGGGGAGGTGAGAGTTCCTCTGAAGAACTAGGAGGGTCAGGGGGAGGTGCAGAGCTTTCGCTAGTACCTTGAGGAAAGTCGTTTCGATCGTCGAAGATAGAAGGGAACTGAACGGGGGTCCTTTCTCCTGAAGAGGTCTGTGTAGGAGTGAGAGGGCGTTCTTGTTCTTCGAGGGTTTCGGAGAGTTGCCGGGAAGAGGTGCTAGGGGTGAACGGTTCGGGTGTGGGTTCTACTGGGATCTGTTCTCGAGTGGAGGATCGAGTGATTCGGGTTCTAGCCAAGGAAGATGCAGTTGGCCTGTTTAGAGAGCTCTTCGGAGGCGTTTCATTTTTTTCGGACTCCGGGGAGTCCTTAGTTCGGTTCGGGTTTCGTTTTGTTCGGTGGAGTGTCCCAAGTGCTGAATAGCAAGTGGAGGTTTTGAGGAGCTAGTTCTTTTGTTACGATGTTCAAGTAACAACATTAAAGATAAGTGTTCTTATCTCTAAGTGATACCTTAATCGTATCTTCAAGCAACTGCTAAGTCAATCGTTCGTACTTAGAGGTTGGACTCGAACCAACTTAAGTATTCGTGAGTTTCGTTATAAGAAGACTTGGCTGTTGCCGTGTATTCTCAAGAACTAGCTAAAGAACAAGCATACGAACTACTGTGTTTTATACTAGTTAAAGATGCGAACGGACCAAGTGTCAAGGTAGCGGAAGCGTATCGAAGTGACTCCTCTAGAGTCAGAAAAGAATAGTACAGTAAGCCAAAAGGTATGCCGACGATGATCGTGTCGTTGGGCTAAATATAGTACATATTAAAAATAGAGTCGGAACCGGAAAGATGCTCGTATCAGAACGGAATTGTCCAGTACTGCTGGGCTACATCACAAGATAGACAAAAGGGATAAAGTAGAGAAAAATAGGGCGGGCCGACGAACTGTAACAAGTTGAGAAATAGTGGTTTTTGCGATTTGAAGAGTGACACGCGGTGACGTTTTGCATGGGAATCAGGGCAAGCTGCGGTGAAAACCAGCAGGAATTTGATGTGACAACGTCGTGACATGACTTTCAATCTCCTGATATCTTCGACTTTTGAGCACCGGGAAGGCTCCGCGTTCATCTATAGCCAACTTTCTAAGGAATAGACTATCTAGTCGAATAGAAGACAAAAAACCGCATATTCTGGCACAGCTTGAGGGCACTTTTGAGTTTCCGCCTTGAACTTTAAATATATAAAAGGAAGGTCCTAAGAATAACTCCCGCCCTCTGCGCCTCTGTTTGCAGTTTGGGCGACATGGCGCGATCGACGCCGATCGTTGCAAAGACGTATCTGGATGCGCCGTGGATTCTGGCTCTGTACAATCTCCTCGCGTTCATGATTTCTTGACCACGGCAGATGCTGGACACCGCCGTTGGCAAAAATCATCGGAATGTCTTCCTTTTCAAAGTTCAAGCTCGCATTCACAAATTTCTTCACTTGGGAGTGCCTCTCGATGTAACGTCTATCTAAATGTGAGTAACTGTAACTTGGATTCAGAAGCTTGAGGTGGCATAGACAAACCGCTTTCGTGACCTTGTAGTCGCTTCAAGGGCTTCCATCCTTCAACGTTAATCTCGTCTGAGCCCCAGATCTTCCCTCGAGCATTTCTAAGAATCAATTTCACATTAGAAAAGAACGCAAAGAACATAAGTATAATTCTATGACCCCACATCCGGACGCATATCTATCGACGGGCAAGACATCCACCACACCACGTCCAACTCGAATCATTACGGCGTGCGATTGGCATCATTCCACAGGACACGCCGCTTTTCCACGCAGATATCATGTATAACATTCGCTATGAATGGCTCGATGCGACCGAGGAGGTGAAGGAGGTTGCGCACAAGGCGAATCAATTGAGCGGCTGCCGGATGGTTATGCAACGGTGGTCGCTGAGCGCTGAGCACGGGCTGATGATCAGCAGAGGGGAGAAGCAGCACTTGGCAGTGGCGAGAGCGATGTTGAAGGATCCGCCCATTTTGTTCTTTGACGAACCTGTACGTCTTTTCTTGGGAGGGTTCGTCGGTTTTTTTGATAGAGCTGACTATTTTGGCTCGACTCTTTAGACTTCCGTGTTGGATGCTCATACAGAGTCAGAGCTTATGAAGAACATAAATACTGTGCTGCTAGATAAAGCACGCACAGGTATATTCGTAGCACACAAGCTGCGCACCACGGTGGTTGAGGCTGGTAGAGGCTGGTATGTCTCTTTCTTCGCTCCTCTTCCTTTCGCTTTCTTTTTTGCTCTATGTGACTAATGCCATTGTTCTATACACTTGCAGACCTGATCATTGTGTTAAAAGAGGGCGAGGTTGTGGAACAAGGCACACACGAAGAGCTGATGCGGACGACTTCATCCAATTACTGTTGTTGATTGTTAATTAACTAGTACAAAATTGTTGCTAGACTCGGAGAAACTTACTGAAATGGGCTTTCAATGCTCAACTGCCGTCTCTAGAACGCGCTTCTCGTCTTAGGGTGTGATTCTTTTCGATCCTCGTGGTGGACAGTAACAGCGAAGCACCGTTGATCAAGATGTGGGTCGAAGACTCGAAGTTGACATTTTGCGTGGGTACACGGCCAAGCGGCCTACTTACCCGTCCCCGCCGCTGATGTCTCCTATAAATAAGTCGAAACCAAATAATCAACAAAGGCGCACCGGCGTTCAAAATTTCCCGAATGCTGGACCTTCCTTTTATATTCAAAGTTCAAGGCGGAAAGTGAGTAACTGCTTGAGGGCGCGCAGGGTAAGTGGTTGTTGAGGAATATGCTTTCTGCCAAAAAAGTTTCAAACTCCTGGACAGGGATAGTATCCCTCTCCCAGAAAAAATTTTCGAGGTAAATTACTGGTAAATTACCCCCCCTGGAGGTTTTTTACCCAACCCTAGTGAAGATGAGCTTGCTCCTGTGACCTGTCAAACACGTGTGCAACTTGCCGAAGATGCCGTCCCTTCTCGCTGAACGGCGGCGTTATCTACTGTACGGCGCCAAAGTGGGTTCTCAGCCTCGCGTCCACTGTCCGCAATAAAAAAAATTATGCAGACTTCTTGGTTCTGTCGTATGCGAGTTATGGGGGTTTCTTGAATGTACACCCAGGGAGCGTGTTTCAAGATCCAAATTACAGTGTTTTGCGTTACTAATCTATATTCAGTCGTGAGCTCAAACTTCAAAGCAGTGCAAAGAATTGCAGATTAAATACAAGAGGAGATGTCAGTGTGTAAAAGGTAAGAACTACACTAAATACCAGACGAAATTGTTAAAGCTTCATGTGTATTGGCCACGTGTCTGGATAGGCTGTCAAGCTGTAACCTGCAGACGAGTCAGTTTTAAGAATTGATGTAACATTAACATTGGCAGGATACCGGAAAGACTGGAGTGGTAGCGAGAACAACGCCACTGATTCTAAAGAAGAAGAAAATTAGTGCAGTAGTAACGCAATCTGTAAAGCCAAATTCCAAACCTGTCCGTTGCAGTGAATTTATAAGGGCAAGAGAAAATCAGCGTGCACGAGCGTGCATGGCGTGCTTGGCGTGCTTAGCGTGGCACGCCAATGCACGCCAATGCACGCCACACACGCTAGTACACAGAACATGGTACTTGAAAAAATAAACATACTATGAGAAATATTACCTGTGCCTAAAACAATGCGAGCAGATTCTATTCTCTACTCACTCTCTTCTCATTTCGCCGAGGGATTGTCAGTCATTTCCACGGAAATGCTCCTGGTGAGACATGTTCCCACGGCACCTGGCACACAAAACCTCGCGCAAAAATGGCAACACGTGCCCTCCCTCTTCAAAATTAGGTAGAATGAATTTGATTGGTAGTACATTAAACATAAAAATTATTTATAAGTACTCTGAATTGTTGTGGCAGCTGATATACCCCTTGACACTATCTGACCTGTCTGACATCTGTGTACTTGCATACTTGCACAGTGCGTGCACCTGCGTGCTACGCAGAAAAACTAGTGCTCCATGATATACCAATGATGTACTCAAATAAAACTCGAGTACATCGTAGTGTACCTACAGTAACTGCAGTCCGCAACATCCTTGCCTTTGAAATACATAATATGAATATATGCATCAGCACGCCAAAAGTGGCACGCGGATGCACGCAGGTGCACGCGTGTGAATTTTAACGATTTTAGCGTGGCACGCTCACGCACGCTCACACGTCAATGATGCACGCCAACGCACGCTTGCACGCCAATTGGGCAAACCTATGCACGCTTGCACGCCAATTGGGAAAACTCACGCACGCTCGTTAGCATACTTCGCACGCTCTTCAGGATGTTCATAATACCCAGTGGTATGTGTTGGGAATGTACTTGGACATTTCATGCGGCTTGATTGACTCGAGCGCTTATTGAGCGCTTACCTCGCTGATTCAACTTGCACGGCCTAATTGTTACTTCCTTATTTAGTATTTCATAGCACTTAGTAGTGTATTCTAGATACTCTGTAAAAGGTATTTATACAGGCCTCTTAGAGACCAGCAATATATAAGTTTACTACCTACAATTTACCTGTTACATGTATACCTGCACTGTGTACATTTCTGCAATCTCTTGTGCAAAATATCAAAGAAATTTATTATACTCTATTAAATGTGTACAACGTGACGAAAAGTAGCAACACGCTAAAAGAGACGGTTGCACGCCAAATGGGCTGAGCGTGCTGAACATGGCACGCACCGCACGCCAAAAGGGCTGAGCGTGCTGAGCGTGGCACGCTCAGGCACGCTCGTGCACGCTCAAGGCACGCCAATTTTCTCTTGCCCAATTTATAAGGCCTAAATCGTTGGATTAAACAAAACAATCTTCAAGAAAGATATCAAGTCCTGGAAAGATCGTACCCTGCCGTATCAATCAAACATGGCTGCGTTCCTGAAGTTTTGGTATTAGAGAGCAAAAACACTTCATCGACCATCTCGACTGTCGACGATGCGGTATTGATGCAGCTGATGAAGAAGTCGGTGGAGTCGCCCGTGCTGCTGCGAAACCATTCGATGTTGACCGATCCTGAGTGTACGACTCCGCCCACGACTTGGAGAGTTATCGTTCCGACAACTGAAAGTGGGAGGAGGAGGAGGCTAGTGAGTTGGCGGAAATGCATGGGGTGTAAATAGGCTAAAATAGCAAGGATGAGGTATAGAGAGGTGGACGTCGCGACTCACCAGAGAGGCAAGATCGAATTATTGTATTTCATGGTTTTGGAGCGGTACTTGTCGAGTAAAAGGAATTAAAGGAGGACTTGTACGATTCACAATACATGGGCGATATTTAACCTCAAAGGAGTGCTTATTGACAGTTACGATCTGTCATGAATTCTCATTTCGACGGACCCTCGCAAGAATATTTTTCCCCAAGTAGAATCGTTTGTTATTTCCTTGAAGCAAATTCAATGTTTTATGTCATTATCGTCATCTATATACGCGTCATGTTTGAAGGTGAGAGATGGCTGGATTTATTTTCAGCGAATGTATTCTAAGTGATGTTAGAGTTATAATCAATCTGCCTACCCCGCTGTCAGGTCAAAGCAGAATGGAAAAAGACATACTCTTCCTCCATATCCCTATCAACCATGCCGAGAGGGGTCTGGCAGAGCTCGGCAGAACATCAATTACCCCTGAAGATATTGACAAAGCCTTCGACAACATCGGCACCTGCCAGCAGAATGGCAGAACTGACCGAAAATAATTCTGCCTACGCTGGGTCATGTGTCCAAGGAGGGCTGCGAACCGACGAGAGCGACCATTTGGGCGAGGACAGCCTCGGGCACGAGCTCCGCACGCACAAGTGGTGAAGGCAGAGGAGAGGGCGTGAAGGATGTTGGATATTTGGCTTCGGAGGTGGATGATTTCGTGTGGACTGCGCGTTTGTGGTGGGCGGTCCAGTCCGTAAAATTTGGGTTTGAATATGAGTTGGAGATCGACGTCGTTGTAGGATCCGGAGGGGAAAATGCGGATTCAGGTTTGAAGAGAAGATATGAAAACGATTAACGCTACAATGTTCTTAAACAAATGGAATAAATGAGGAATTGAAGAGAGAAACTGACGGAAACATCGCAGGCGTAGACAGCGACACCGGCAAATAATGAATCGCATTGCATCGTCCCACTCCCGTCCCAACATGGTCTCCTCCCCAGCTTTCAAGTCGCGCATGGCAAAGATACCAAATCCTAACATCCGCTCGTCGCCGTTCTCCTTGTCGTCGGTGGCGTCCCCATGAGGCTTTCGACACAATATGGGCCTAAGAACCGCGTTCGGCCTACACCCACTCCCGACAAACCGACTGTAGTTGCCTACGGTCCTGGAGTCAAGGGCGACGTCGAGAGGGGGTCCGAGGAGGTGGACGAAAGGTTACGGCATCCCAAGGTGGACGAAAGGTTCGAGAGGTTCCGAGAGGTAGTAGTAGTACGAAGAAGGGGCAATGGAAGACCCAAAGAGTGCGATAAGCCGATCAGACGGGATTGGCGCAACCGTATACAAACCATACGACGGGGGTAAGATAAGCAGGAAGAGGATGAAGTGGGACGCCGTTAAGGGTGTGAGCATGGTAAGGTACTGGTAGTTTGAGGTTTTATGTTGGAACGAGGAAGAGGATGCGCCGACGGGAAATTCAGAAAAGGAATTCGATAGGCGGTGTGGCAGTGCAATCTGGCCGAGCTGCCTATAGATTAGATAGCTTGATTAGACGCCATCAGAGGCAGTGCATGTCCCGTAGACGCCAGCGATAATCATCATAATGTAGTCGAATGCATTCCACTCTTTGCCGAGGAATCGTTTTAGGCATCCCTAGCGTCGAATCCATGGGAGCTGGTAATCTTCGGTCGGTCTTCCTGGACGATTTACATATGCGCTTGTAAGGTCGGCCGTGCGTGAATAATGGCAGAGATTTCGTCTTCTCCATGGAATCTGCGCCCCGCCTACAGTAGGGAAGAGCCTCGACGTGCATCTGAGGAGGCATTCCCGGTCGTGTCTGGGTGCGTACACGTTGTTTCTTTTCGTTCAGCCTTCATTCACTTTGCACTCGCTTACACACGTATATCAATCGACGTCTCGATCTCGGATATCGCAATCACCTGCATCTGCCCCTCTTCATGCCCGTACTAACTTCCACAAAGCGCAATTGGTCCTCTCCATCAAGGCAGGCACAATACCTGGAGGCTACGAGTACCTATCCGTGAGTACGTTCACACGTCCAGATTCTCAACTATCAATAAGGAGGCGCAAGAAATGCGTTCAGGTTCGAGGCCAGCCGCAGCCGTGTGCATTCTTTGTTTCATGGCGATTCATGATTTCCCCCTATAGCCACCCTCGATCGTATGCTTCTGTGCAGACATTATGCTATGTAGCACCTCCGCTGGGTGATCTCGAGACCGAGGGCCCCGCTTGAATGCCGCGAAAAATAATCGATACCCGCGGGTGAGTTTACGCACATATTTTTGAGTGGGGCTCATATTTTTGAGTGGGGCTCATATTTTTGAGTGGGGCTCATATTGTACGGTTTTGGTGTTTGATTAGCACATCTAGGCGTGGTCGGTAAGAGAAGAATTCCTTGAAAGTTAGCAATGCAACTAGAGAGAGTGCAGAAGTGCGGGCGCAAACTTCTCCTGAGCCGCCTGCCTAGGCTTTTCGATATTAACCTACGAGCACTCCCGAAGACTCTTTTCTCTCGCATGCTTATCAGTTTAGTGCCGTGAAAGTACATAGATACAGACGCGACGACGAATTAAATGAGAACTTTTTTGACTACAGTTACCCACCAGACAACAAACGCACAAAATGTGTAAGGTGGCAAGTAGGAAAAAATTCAAACTATCTGACTTCAGAATCGACTCGTCGTAGGTTCTGTCGTCGAGCTACATCCTGAATACCGTTTTCAAGAATCTGCACAGGAGCCGCTTCTTCACATTTGGCTCCAATCCGCCTTCTTTCACTTCGCCTCGAGCTCTCGATCTTGCGCTCACTGCTCACGGGCGGCGCAGCACGCCGCTGGCCGGTTTGCTACTCATTATTCGCTGCTTGCGTGCTTGCTGCTCCTGGGCTTTCTGCTTGTGAGCTTGCTTCTCAGATTCGAGTTTAATGAGGATTTGAGAAATATCGTGATGTTCACCGATCAAGTGGAAGTGACGCAAGGACTCTGCTTTGGCTATCCGAGTGATTAATTCGAGCTGGTGATTGTACGCTCTATAGTCGTCCCGAAAATCCTATTAAACTTTGTCAGATTAGACAAAGCTTCATTTTAATTAATCAATCTTACCAGTGCTTTGATGGCACGTAGAAATCGTGACATTTGATGGAACGTGTAGGGGAATGAAAAGTAAGTAGGATGAGGGAAAAACTCCAAAATGTCTTGATGAAGTTCACTTGTGGGAGCAGCACCTTCCAGATGGTTGGTTATTTCTAGTCCTGAAAGAGTGATACCTGTTCCGTGAAAGGCATGTAGCTTGAATTAGTAATGAAAATGGATGGAAATATATGCATCAGCAAATCCCCAAATTGCTGGTTGCGCTTTTTGGACTTTTTACGACTTTTCCGCTGGTTCACAAGTCGAAGAGCCATACAAGTCAAAAAGTCGAAAAGTCGAAATTTGAGAAGATTTCATATAAAAATTACAGTAGTTTCTAGTGTACAAACTCATGAGCATGGTGGTCTACATGGCTATTTACAAAGAATGCACAGAATACATCAAGTGACTGAGAAAAATGGAAGTCCTCGGGAAGGAAGGAGGAACCGTATACTGGTAACAGATGGGCGCCCCTTGCAATGGTGTCAAGGTGGATAACAGCAAGGGTACGTTGATTGCCCTCGAACTCCGGCTTGACCAGCCAGAGCCCAGTTTCGATGTCAGGTTCAACGCCCTGCGGAACGAGCCAATGAACAAGCGCACAGGGAAGGTTTTCACCACGAACTTTGCACGAAAAGAAGAGCAAAACTCGGGCGATTACCATCCCACGCATCCCAGGAAGTTCTGCATTCGTCTCAACGAAGGCAGTGTCCCGCCGTGGATACTGCCCTTGCCAAATCGGAGTTGAACGAATGCGTTCGTGGTGCATTCCGCCCGCCCCACAGAGATCACTTGGTGCATAAAAACGGGCGACGGCGGAGTGATGAACCTTGATCTTTCCATAGAATGCGGGGCAGTCATCGAGGGCGATTGTATTTGATGGGATATCAGATTCGGGGTTTTGTTGCTCCCAAAGGAATTGACGAAAGACAAGAGGGAAGGACGGTTGACTGATATGGGCCGCCAATGCGTCAAGGGAAGTGGGATAACCTTGTTCTTCATATGTAAACAAGAACAGTAAGAACCAATTGAAATAGATGAGCAAGCGACGCACCAGATGTCCGTGATAGCTCAATGGACGAAAGAACTTTGGGTCCGGTTAGAGGACCCAGGTCCTCATCAGTGTCCAACCCTTCTCCGTCACCTGCTTCGTTGTCTTGGGGTTGAGGAGCGCCACCCGCGAGTATCATGCTGGTATACGACGATGTTGACCCTTCCATCATTCCTTGCTTTGCGAAATGTCGACGTGCCGCGGCCATTTTATGCAGACGCGAGAGAGTTCGGAGCATTTGGATAAGAGCCCGATAACGACTTGACCGACGCCAGGGTTCCTTGACAGCTTTGATATGTGTTGACTCAGTTATCGAAGAACAAAGACCATTTGGCGAACCAAATAGGCGGATAGAGGAGGCGTAATGAACGAGAGCATGTTGTCGCGGTAGTGAAATATCGAAACGCACGCCAGCGGCAATGAAGACCTCACGGTATTGATGGAAGCGAGCAAGAGCTTCATCCAGCTTCTCTAAGTCGCTTGTTGAGATGGAGTTCTGTCGGGCAATATACAGGAAGTCCAGAAGAGCAGCAAGACACTGCACCATCTCCGAAGGGACATGGCCTGTGATCGCAGACATATATACCTGGTTTTAAACTTAGTCAAAAGGATTGAAGACCGAAAAAATCAGTACACACCTTCATCAGCGCCTTTGAGTCATCACCCGTCCACTGAGAAAAATCGCGGCCATCAGGAAAGCGTCGAAGGCCCGGGAAAATAGGAACCGCAGATATACTAAACATTGTTATTTGAAGCGAACCTTCAGATAAATTACAAGACATACCGGCGATCAATATCATGCAGAATCTCGACAGCGCGAGCTTCTCCGTGCTCAATAACAAGGTATTCACCAACCCAGGTAACAAAATGGTCTTTGAATGTACCTTTGATTGCTTGGTGAAGTAAATCGGGCGAGAGGAGTTCGTGAATATTTGCCCTCGGGAAGTTGTACGTGAATGGCTGTTGAAGGCAATAAAACATATCAGAAAGAGAGCAGATGGCTGAAGATGACAATTAACGTACCACGACATCACTTCGAATGCCATAATCATCCCACAGGATGCCAGGATCAAAACACGAGACCAAAAAGTCCGTCTTGTTGTGAGATCGATGCAGGGCACCTGGTGCGTCAAGAAAATCTGGATGGGCATCGCATCTGGGATACGTCAATAGCAAGTAATACAGAGAGATAATAGGTACTCACTTTGGACACCAGTTTTGGACAATGGCCGCTAGCCAGACCTGCTCAGGATAGTCCGCGATATAAGGCCCAATCCCGTAAAACGCGCGACGCAAGTGACCATCAGGACAGCGGATGAGCTCGGGGGTCGTCATACCGGCCTTGAGTGGCTCGAATATGCATGCGAGACATGCGTGGTATAGCTGGCGAACAAACTTTGTATATTCTGGTTTCTTTCGTTGTCGTTTGCTAGCTGGAATTGGTAAGGATTAACCAGACTGCCTGTGTTGTCACGATAAATAACTCATACCTTTTGGGATTGGGAGAAAAGCAACAGGAAGCATGCCGCTTCCATGAGCGCGACGAGCTAGGTTGGTAATATTGCCCGGTGACATGTAGACGGGATGATACTCTTGATGGCCAGTTGCAACTGAAACAGTTGTCTTATCACTCCCAGCAACAATGGGAATGAATACTGCTCCTTGTGCAACAGGTGAATCGGCAGAAATCTTATCCTAGAACAAGCATGAGCTAGATAAGAAAAATAGAGGTATAAACATACGGCCTGAACCCAAGCCCAATCAGCTGACAATAGATTGGTCCATACTCGATGTTCAGCAGCATTGAACTGCATATACGGTGAGTAGTGAATTTTGTCCTTGAAGTCGGGGGTGCGGAACTGTTGATGGAGTAGCGTCCGCGAGTTTCGAGCACAGAGCTCATAGGTCTCACCCATCCATTTCGGCGGATTTTGTGCAGGAACGGGGCCTTGATATCGTACTTGATACATCTTCCAGGGGCAGTCACCAAGTTGAATAGCATCGATTGTCGCATATAAATCTTCCGCCGTGTGCCATGGAACATCGTCGGAACTTCCTCCAGCCTTCAGAACACTGGCAGCCCACATATCCAGAGCGGCGTCGATCTCGCTCGAGCTCTGCCTCGACAAGTGATAGTTGGCGAATCGAAGCATGCGATCTCGAAGGTACAGATCGTCATTTCGTGGCCGAGGTCAGGTGCTGGAGGGCAAGGAGGAGTCGGCATCTTCGTCGCATGCTTCCTATAATCCATTGAATAGATGGAATGAACAGCAGTCACATACCAGTAAATCGGTGCGATAGAATGGCTGCGCCTTCCGATGGCTCGATGTGCAGAGTTTATATGTTGAGTTAGGCCGCTTCTGTTTTTCAATTTCCGTGGGCAATGTGGGCAAGAGATACGAGGTGCACGAGAAGAAGGTGGGCGCGGCATTGTTAATCAAGAGGTACAGTTGGGTGGACTTAGACGAATAATCAGACAAAGCCTTGTGTACATACCAGTCGACAGCCAAACAGAGAAGGAATTTTTTAAAAAGACCATCGATAACCAATCGATGGCGGTATCTGCGGTCACGGTACCTCCAATGAGAGCCTCGTGTTTTCTTCATCTCCAACTCAAACCACCTGTTCCTAACGCTTCTCGCTGTCCAGACTCTTGAACGTGTGATGTCGCGACTGACTCGTGGTTCTGCACGAGCATCCGAGCTTGAGGCATCTGCGCCTATAGAGAAAAAACCAGCAGAACAACCTGTCAAAGTCAAGAGAGGCAGAAAGAAGGCAGTTGTGCATACCTTCTGTTGCATTTTTCATTATGTTTCAAGATGATTGAAGTATGTCATTATGAGAAGCTGGCTGAAAGCGATGTGGAGATGCAATTAGACAAGGAACTCGAAGGAATACCAAAGAAAGAGGTTCGTACCAAGGGTTCAGATGAGGTCCATCTCTGATATCCTTCGTGTCCAGCTCCCGGATCGCAAACAAGATGAACATCCTGGTGTTCCAGATCAGAAGCGTCCCAAACGAACAGCGGCGGATGTGGAGAAGGCAACGGTGGCATACGAAGACCTCCAGGCTCGAATTGATGCCCTCGAGGTTCTCAAGCGAAAAATGGCGGCAGAGCGGGACATCCAAGATGAGGAGGATGAGAGACTAGCCAAGAGCAAAGCTATCAGTTATCGATTCCAGATTCAATCGAAGAAGAAAACATACCCGGTAACTGAAGAAGACCCGACAGACGAGGATGAACCGTTCTTCGAGGTTGAGCCAGATATGGATGAAGAAGAGGAGGAAGGCAATGAGGGCGAAGACGAAAGACCTGCAAAGAAAAGGGTGAGTTATTGACATGGCTAGATCTTATCGTGACTTACGAGTTGAGACCAGTTAGCGAAAGACGAAGGCCAAGAAAGGAGAAACACGACGGGCAGTCGAGACGGAGAAGGCACAGTTGCGTGCAGCTGGCAAGGGTGGCAAAGCAGAGGCAGTGGTGGTGAGAAAGAAAGGGAAGGAGTTGACAGGTCCATCGTGAGTTGGGAGTTTACCATTTTTGGCGTCGCTTGTCATCTTATCTCCGCCATCAGTCTTTCAATCACCCCTCGTCCGACTCAGCTTTCTGGCATACAACCAGCATGGCTCTCCAAATCTCGCCAAAAGCTACCCACCTCGATGGCTCCGCTGCCGCCTCAAGCTGATTTCTCATCATCTACTCTTGGCGGTCTTGGTGACGATGATGCCTTTTCCTCGGGTCCGATGGTCCAGTTGTCAGAGAAGATGAGAAAACCAGCTGAGTCTCTCGCAATCCGAAAGAACGAGGCCAGTCCACTATTCTCACCATCTTAACCATATCTGTATTGATATTTCTCATCAGTACATTCAGGTTCTTGACACCAGCAGTCCTGAACCAGCACCGACGCCTATTCGACGTAGAGCAGGCACTACAAAAATGCCAGAAGGCGTGAAACAGGAGCGAGCGAATTCTTCACTCACCCCGACTTCATCAACCGAAATCGAAATGCCAGAATTCATTCGTGATAAGTGGCTTTCCATCGTCCTTCCATCACTATACGATTGTTTCTTTGCATCTGATAACCCATTCACCCCATTCACCAAGGGCTCGAGCGATCTCATCAGGAAGATTCAGGGAGTCCTCGATGTTACAATACTAGGTCATCAATATAGGGTCTTCCGAGGCTCAAAAATCGTCGAATCGGTATGTTCTCCTTGTTTTTGTGCGCTATATGATTTCCTTGATCGTCTCTCAACTTATAGACATATGATCGCATCAACGAAAAGCGCTCGTTGTTTAGCACTCGAGCCATTGAAGCCATCGACAATTTCTTCAAGGGCCCGGAATATCTTGATAACCCGAGAGCAATTGCAGTGTATGCGAACTGGGCGGTCCGCAAACGGGCCTGGCCTTTGGAAGATACCTACCCCTCTTGAGTGTATCGTCGAAGAAGGCACTGCTGGTTATATTGTATGTCCTTTCCTTTGCCAGTTTATTCGGTATCATGATCTAATTGTAATAATGACTCCACAGTGTCCGTATGGATTGTTTGAGTCTCAGTTTATTGTAAACGCAGCCGCGGGTCTTCTCCAGGGTATGAAGGGTTCAGTCGGTGGATTTGGACCGCCCCAAGGAGCTATCGGCCTTGCAGCAGCCGCAGTACGTCATCAAAATCAGATGAATTGATATAATACTAATTCTCTCATAGGTCGAACGCGGATTTATGATGTACTTGACGGGAACACGGACAGCATTTGAAGGTGCAGATCGGAAATTCTCACGTGAATGCGTGGGCTCTCTCGTCGGCGATTACATTTCGAACACAAAGAAGCTCAGTAAGAATGCATGGGGTCGGATTGAGCTGGCATGCAGCATTTCGGGAATCAGAGGCGCAGAGAATGAAGAGATTAAGGGGTTTGCTGGTGCTCCTTCTCTCGAGAAGAAGAGACGAGCTCTTTTCATTCCCAGCAGCCCAGCTGCTTCAGATAGTGGAGATATATATGCCGATCAATAATTTGTGATTTTCTAGTAGCCCAATAATTTTAGCGCTCTTTATTCATCCAACTTTTTGAACTGGTCCGACTTTTTGAACTTGTTGAAGCCTCAAATCTATCTACTTGTGAGAAAACAGACCTAACTTTTTTACTTGTGACTTTTTTACTTTTTTGACTTGTACAAGTCGCAACAAGTCGCAACAAGTCCCAAAAAGCAAATCAAGGAAATACTGATGTGATGAGCCGTACCAACACGTTGGAAAATGTTGGGGCGGGTGGAAGGAGAATCGCATAGCTGAGTACTAGCAGAGTAGTATCAAGTTCCTCCACACACGAGAAGATATGCGTGTAGAGTGCATCCAGCTGCGCGAATGGTGTACCGAGGCGAGCAGGCCGTATGCCTCGGACAACTTCCAGGCGTTGTACGGGGTGGTGACGTGAGGAAGACACAAAATGTATAATCACTGATGCATATATGAACTGGCCCGATGATTTTTCGACGATGTTTTCGGCAACGTCTTTGGGTGGCCAAGATGAGTCAATGAGATGCTTGAACGGATGGCTATTTCTGATTTCGGTGAACTTGTCGTTGAGGAAGAGGCGGATGTCTTCGTCGGCACGATACCTGTTGTCCAAAGGCAATCGTGTAACGATGTTGGTCACTTGCCTTGAATTGAAGGCCATAATGAGCTGTTGCTCCGGACGGCTGGCGATAAGGCATATAAGGGGAAGATTTGCATCCCGCAGAACGTCTAAGATGGCGTAAATGATGTTGGTTTGCACATCGCGGCCATTGCATTCATCAAGACCGTCGATTATGATTAGGAATGGAAATTTCAGGTTGGGTGAACCATCAGACAGCTGGCTGAGCTGTCGGAGAGGTTCAACGATCAAGGCCTTGAGCTGCGATTCAAATGACCGTCCAAAGAGACGCGGGTCGCGGTCGAGCACTTGTACAATAATGTCGCGGGCGAGTGGAATGCTTATAGCGATTTGATAGGCGAGCGTAGCCACCAGTGGTTTGGCAGTATTACGAGTCGGATCCGTCCTGAAGAAAAAGAATGTGGCGAACGCCAGCTTCGCTTGTTCGCACATCTCAGCGATGGATCGGGCGATCGCCGACTTTCCCGCTCCTGCGGCACCATTTAGCCACATGATCCATGCATCGCGATCCTCGCTATGCTGAATCCACTCCATGATCTCCTGCAAGACCGCCAAGCGTGTATTTGGATGACATTTTGGGGGGTCGACGTGCTGCTCAGAATTGTGGAAAGCTGAAGTGGCTACTGCTTCCTGAAGACGCTCGAACCCTCCTAATAGTTTCCATTGATTAGTTAGATCACATCTTTTGGACGATGCCGTGGCGCACTTTTAGCGCCATTGAGGCCGTTATGCTGAGTGAACGTCCCTCCAGTAAACACGGCGTTGGACAATGAGAACATTGAATTCTGAGACGGGGGAGTAACTTTCATGAAGGGTTGATGAAGGGACACTGAGGGAGTCGAAGTATTTGTCGTCCAAGTGAGGGAAGTGGAGAGGGGATGCGCAAGCAAGAAACAAGTAAGAGCAGTGCGAACGCAAGGCGACACCATGAGGCTGTGAAAAGTTTCCCGTTTCACTCAAAGGCGCCCTACTCGACGTGAAATCTACTGCATTGTGGATCTGGCAGGGTGCTCGGCTAGATTAGATTTGATAGCAGCGAGGCTGTGCATGTCCCTTTGTAGATACCTTGAACTTCCGCATTCGTCAGAACCATCCTGGCTTGCGTCCTGCCATTGCGTGCGACGCTACACTGCACAGCCTGGTCGACGCGTCTCCGAGCCCCTGCTTCCGACAGTCAAGTAGGTGAGAGGGAGGAGGAGGGAAAGGGTATAGGGTAAGGAAACAAGAGAAAACCTGGCGCCGTGGAATATTCGCCCTCGCGTTGCAAAGGCTGCCTCGTGGCCTGCCTCCCCTCCCAACTGTTCCAGGTCCTTGCAATTGATACCTGATTGAAATTCGGAGTGTGTAATATGTCTGAACTGACTTCCAAAGTTTAGTTGGAGCCTAAATAGATATTTCCTTCGTGTAGGGGCGGTTTTCCGGCTCCGACTCGCGCTTCCTACACGCAATGCAAAAGCGAACCCTTCCTGCCGAGGTAACTGATAACATCGTCGACGAGCTATGCGCTACCGGAGACAAGAAATCACTGTCTTCCATCGCCCTCGCTTCCAGCACCTTCCTTGCTCGCGCGCAATCCAGCCTATTCCGAGTCATCGATCTGAACAAGACACCCTGCCTATCTCTTAATTCTAAAAGATACACCACTTTCAAGGAGCTGCTCGTAGAGTCCCCAAGGGCTCGATGGCATGTCCGCACGTTACTGATTGGTGATTTCCCTCTCATCTATACTGGTGAGGGAATGACGTGCCTGCGGTCGTCTCATCCTGGTGACGAAAGTTCCAGCCAGCATTTCCTCGATCGAGAGGCGATACAGAATTGCTCCCTGGAAAAGGCAGAAGCTTTGGCATCCATTCTTGGCATGCTGCCTCGTGTGGAGCATTTTGCTATCAATGACCCTAGTTCATACCTCCTGGAATGGCACGCCCTTCCGTCTGCCACTCAGACCGCAATCGCTGCATTTTGCCAGCAGATTTCGATTACCTCACTTTATCTTAACAAGATTAGGGATCCCCCTCCTTCCTTGATTGCCAATATCGCTCAACTCTCTCAGCTCACCTCTCTGCACCTCGAAGATATCAGCGTCGATCTTGAAAACATACATTCCCTCAACGAGCTCACCAACTTGAAATCCTCCCTCACAAAGCTCCGTAAATTCTGGCTCATCCCACCCGGTTTATATGCCGCAAGGCTGCAACACTACAATATAAACATAGTTGGAGAGGTGATTCTTCAAGCAGCCAGAGAATCCCTCGAATACTTCACATGGCACTCTCTGGCGGGTAGACACGGTGAGTCTACTTCCGCAGACGGTCCTTGAAGTTTGGATACTCAACGAATGTCATTCGGACAGATCCCATAAACGTCGGGATTCTGCGCAACTTGAAGTTCATCTGCCTGAGGATTGATAGCTTCGTGGTTTACTCTGTTGCGATCCGACCTTTAATCGTACAATTGACACAGGCGGAGCGGGCCACCGTCGAAGTTATCGAGTTACGGGCAATCCAATCAATTTCCGGGTCTGAACTCAAAAGGAATATGGCAGACTGGACGGAGTTCGATGAGCTTCTGCAGCACTCCGCCTTCTCAAGGCTCGTCGAGATACGCGTGATTGAGTACTATCCTCACTTGTTCCTTTTCCTGGAAAACCCACCGAAGGCCGCTGTTTTTCCGACTTTGTTTTCGAAAAGTCGTGAAAGAGGAGTCAAGGTTAACGTCAGAGCTTTGGCTGATTGCGGGGAAATACTTTGATAGGTACCTTTTACTACTCGCCTATGATAGCCTTACCAGTCGTTAGTAGATTTTGTAGGTGGTAATGCTTGGTTATCCTCGTTGTACGGGATCTGTCATTACCAGTAATATTTCACAATGTGGTCTGTACGTGCTGGTTGAAAGATAGAGCGAGTAAGGTTGCTTAACAATACGCGAGTTGGGGTATGACGTGAGGCTGTAAGGTGAGAGAATCGACCGAACGCCCAAGAGGAATCCGAGGAAAGAAAAGAGAGAGAGAATAAAGAAGGCCTCGTTCGAGCATCACATGTAGATCCAAGGATAGTTCACAACGAGATAAGAGCGAGTAACCACGTTTTGCACTCGTTGGCGACCTAAGAAGCAGTAAACATCTGAACCGCCAGTTGTTCACTAAATAAAATAAGAAATACATACCTTCAAACGTCATTCTCGGGGACTTATCTTCTTCACAATTCTCTCGCTCATTCTCTCACCCTTCCCATGCCACGCAGGCGATCCTCTAGCCCATGTTGGCAGTGCTTCCGCCATATACATCAATCACAAGCATCACACCTTCACGGCTGTTCTTAACTTGCATACTCCAAAGACAGCGTGCGTCGGTGCAGCCCCGGCTGATGGACATATCACTGGTGATGCGGGTTGTACACTTATTTTTAATAAAAAATTTAGAGCGGAGGAGGACGGGGGATCCGCTTTGGGGTGGAGGACATGCAGAGACGTCAGGTACGGATGTCCTCGTCACGACGTCGACGGCAGGGTATTTACTACTGCCTTTGGGAGACTAGGCGAGATGGATGCGCGTTGTTGGCTAGAATACACGTGTGGGAGGAGCTCCACTGTGCCAACCCCTCCCGCCATTCTGGTGTACATCCTGTGCATCGTGCATCCCGCCATGCTCTATCCTCGGGTCCTCTCCCTGCTCGCAAATCTCCTGCCTTAGCTCAGCCCAACGTGTTCCTTGGGGGCTGTGATTTTGTGCTTGATGGAGGGCAGTAACGCTCGATGTCGTCCAGGGCGATATATGCCATTGGAATGTCTAACGCGGTTGATGAATCTTGTGGAGTTCTCGATGGTACGCCCGACTGGCAGATCTCAACACCCACCTTACCGCTGACTTGCTCAGACAGGCCCTTTGCAGCTTCAGGCTCACAGAATCACCCGAAAAGAGATATCTTATACAGCATTGTCTTCTTTCGACATTCAGCCCCCCTGCTCAACCACTTTGTCACCACTAGTACTCACCGATGCACCTTGCGTCCTCCCGTCCTCCTCTTCACGTCAATCTGCAAGGTATCCTCGACGCTGCATCTCTCCGCTCCTCTCCTCTGCTGCCTCTCGCGAGTCTCCTTCCCCTGGACCCATCTGCTCTTGGAAACTCCATCGGATATTGGCATGCGCGCATGGAATGACGGTTGATGTGGACTTGAACTTTCCTTGTGAATAAAGGCGTAGGGCTAGTTTAATCGCGTGCTTGATGCAGTGGGCTGTCATCGTCATCTAGCACGTTCTGAATATGCACTCTGTAGAGAAGGATAGCGCGGCGCTGGGGCTTCTTGACGGTACGCTCAACCCTGTTTGTCAAGTTCACTCCGCTGACTCGATCTTAGAGATCCTCTGCGGCTTCGCCTTCAAATTTGAACCCCACCGCCTCCTCTGATCGCAAGTAATCCCTTCTGATCCTCTGCTGGCTCGCATAAGATGCCATCTCAGGAAGCGTGTACTGGCTTGGTTCAAGTCCAGTTCTTCCCGTTCCTGCAAACCCGATCGACAATTGGTATGTAGGGATGCTGATTTTCGGCCCCTTGTGAAGAAGCGTCGGGCGGGTGGTTGATTTAGGGTGAGATGTAGTGCTGTTGGGTTGACGAGGGTGGTGTGGTGATGTGGCCTTCATCCAGGACCGTATACGCTGCTGAGAAGCCGAACGCAAGCGTGTAGCGTTCTGTCCAGCTTGGGCATGCGCCCCCTACGGAAGAACGGTATTTGCCTTAGTCGCGTTCTCGAGTACCCCTTTAGGCCAGACAGCGAATTACGAATACACGACCGCACGGCGTGCTGGACGCATATCCAACCCCCTCCTTTCGAGAGTCCAGTCAGATTGGACTGCTCCAGCGGGATCATGGGGATCGGTTGTGCGAGAGTTGGGGCATATCATGGCCAACCGAGAGCATAGGTGGATTCGTGATTCGTGAGCTCGCAGATGGTGTCGACGGTTTCTCGATGGAGAGGGAAGGGCCCCTGATAACAAGCATGCATTCGGAGAAGTATTCATAGAACGAGGCGAGGAAATGGAGTCATGTTCGGTGTCGATGCCGTCGATGAGCTGCGTAAAGGCGGCGGAGACGATGGCATCGATTGACGTGTTGGATTGTTTGCCGTATGCGAGGAGCATGGGGGTTAGCTTAGGCAAAGTAGGAAGTAGGAAAGTCAGAATTCCGCAGTGAACTGAGCTGATAAAGACAAGGCAGAAGAAGAAAAAAGGTGAAAAGATCGTACATCGCACAAGCCTCCTGAACTCCCTCGTGGAAATAAAACTTCAAGCACGGCAACAAGGGCACTGGTTTTTCTGCGTGCCATGCGTGCCAGTGCGTGCATGCGTGGCACGCAGATGCACGCAGATGCATGCAAGTTCGCAGGTGTCACATGATGTCACACCTATGGAAGGGGCGCTCAGCGCAGAACTTTTTCGGGTTATTTGTCACGATATGTCACGCATCTCGCAAGTTGCACGCAGCTGCACGCAGATGCCACGCAGACGCACGCAGCTGCACGCAACTGCACGCTGGGATAAAAATTATGCACGCAGATGCACGCAAGTGCACGCTAAGACAAAATCCATGCACGCAGCTGCACGCAAGTCCCACGCGAGTATATTAGTTAGGATTGATGAATATTTCTCTATGTCCATTGTCCATTGAGGATTAGGGGACGTTCTGGAGTTCGGAACATAATTAGTCAGTCAATGGAGCTTTGCACATCCACTATCTAGTGTTCACTCTTCTGTCTCCATCCATCTATGATCTAAATTCATCTAATCATGGCCGGGTTCTGGTGACATGTAAATTTGATGGCTACTGACACCGTCTGAGTTCATTTGAGAGATATAAATGAACTCCGTTCGCATTGGAGGTTTAGGAAATAGTCAGGTAGTGGTTTACATGGTAATGAATTCGGTATATTTAGGTAGTAGTATTTTTTCCGAGTCTACAATAATACATGGTAATTAAACACTTTGGAAAGTACAATAAGAAACCTATGCCGCAGCGCGTGATAGATGTGAAGAGCGAAAATGAGTGGCGCAATCGCGCACTTGCATTTCATTACATGCGTGGCTCAATCTCAATCTCAATATATCATATTCCACATGCACATCATGTGCAACCCCCACAATGTCTCGTAATCAAGAAGATACAGACCAAAAGGTCCAAAACTTGCCGAAAACTGATTGTTAAACAGGCTTTTATGTATCAGCATGTAGATCTCAGGCTGTGCTTGCTCTCTCACGGCTGCACGCAATTGCACGCAGATCTCACTGGGGACAAGATAACCCCTGCACGCAGATGCACGCAGATGCGCACGCAGATGGTAGCATTACGCACGCAAGTGCACGCAGCTGCACGCAGATGGTCGGACTATGCACGCAAGTGCACGCAGTGGCACGCAGATGGCACGCAGATTTCTAGTGGCCCCGGCAACATCACCCCTGATGCATGATGTCTGTGCCAAGAACGCGAACCTCGGACCCAGAGACGAGGAATAAACGACTAGCATCGCCTGACATTCGCTCGTCCACATGCCAAAGGTTGATTCGTCCACCACGATCATCTCCCAGCTATTGCGGCCGGTCCGAGGAGGGTTTGTCACCTTCGTCTACATAGGGTATCTGATACAAGTTAGTTACTAACAATGTGCTACCTCCGCCTTCGCCATAACGACCTGCGGCTGGGAATGGATGGCCGGCGGTCGGTATGGGCCCACAATCGTTGGAGGGTAAGATAAGCAAAGTGAGCAGTGTTTGGAGAAGTGGCGCGAAGAGGTTGGGGTGGGAAGTCGTCAGGGTGCGGAAGAGGAAGAGGATGCGGCGAGTGGAGATTGAGAAAAAGAATTTGCAAGCGCCGCGGGGGCATCGAGCCCAGGCGAGATCGATATGATGGATTGTGCGAGTTGAGTCGGGTCTGCTGCTGTAAGGAATGCTATAGAGCTGCATATCGGACCTATACACGCCTGACATTCATTACATAAAACGAAAGAATTTCAGTACAACCAAGGCTGACCTCGATAACCTCCTAAACACTCCCATCACCGTATCAATCAATCTGCAAAGCCATCGCCAAGTTCGGGCACTCCGAAAAGATCCTACAAGCTCCTTCCCTCAACTCGGAACCGTGCGCGCCTGTCTTCTCTGTTCCCCGGGCACGCGTTGTGCTGAACGCCTGCGCCATGGTCGACCGCGGAACATACACTGATTCGCGAGATCGCAGATGGTGTCTTCGAACATCGTTGGACGTTTCGTGGGATAGAGACCAGGAAAGGCTTGAGAGTGTCGAGTTTGGAAGAGAAGTGGTCGTATAATGTCGACGGTCGAACAGATAGAAAGTATGGAAACCCGGACTGTCAAGCTTATGTCAAGCCTCAAAAGGCTTTGGCAAACACGTTGCGGACGTTGATGCCGACATGCTTAGGTTATCTTAAAGCCATCAGGGTCTCGGTGCGGGCGCCCTGAGCGCCCAGAGCTCAGAAAGTTACAAAAGTGTATTTTCCGCCTCACAGAGCCATAACGTGTTCGCACTCGGGGCAGCATAAAGCTAAATAAGTTGCCATTGAAAGTGTATGCAGTGGTAGCTGATTAAAACTAACTGTACTCCGCATCTCCTCGACACCTGTACATATGATGTAACTAGAATGTACTACTGTCATAAGTATACGAAAAGCGAAATGAGCAAACCCTGAATGAGGCTGCCATACATACCAAGAGAAATATGAGTTAGCTGAAGAACATAAGAAAGAAAGAGAAAATGTTAGCAGGCTCCCGTCGAGCCTACGAGCGCTTGTGTGGAATGGCCGAGCACCTGCGCGGTGTCACGGTAATATTCCAACACAAATTCAAGTTGTATGATTCAGATACGGGTATTTTCGAGTCGTTCGAGAATCGAAGGCGTCCACAAGTTCGATTGCCACGATTGTTCGACAACAGCGAAGCCTCTTAATGCCGTCATCTTAATATCACTGCGAAGCTTGAACGGAAAGCTCGGCTTGGCCGAAGACCTTATGGAGGCGCTCCCGAAGTTGAACCATGTGAGGCTCCTCCCGTGATGATCGTCTCCTTGAATGGCCCTAGATTGACATGGCACCCACCAAACATTGTCCAAGGGTCAGTTGTGGGTAACATGAGTCGGGAAATCACACACACACCTAAAAACGTGCCTCTATCATTGGCAGGAGTCTCAATTCTTGTCGGTCCTTACGGGGGTCCATTCCCTGCCCATTGCAGACAGAGGCTCTCAGAGATAGAGTCGAGCAAGCACCTCTCAGCCCTATTCGAGTCACCCATCTGGGAATAATATCATTTACCAGGGAGGGACTTGTGGGATCCGCCACGGGTATAATGCCGGCGTCAGGTTTAAGCCTACGAACTGGAAACTCTAACGCCGATAATCTCTTATCTCGAGCAGTCGGCAACTCCCTGAAGGCGCAAGGTCATAACGGGGGAATTGACGCCCACAGTAGTGTTTATACCCGAGTCTATCCCATACACGTCAGAGATGTTCGCATAATGGACCCACAGAACCTGATCACAGTACATTATGCGGGTCATTTATACCAAGTAGCCCATGCTGACTTCCTTGGATCATTGACACACGAACACCCTGAATTTACCACGATGTCAATCAATCGGAGTTGTGAGTGCTCTGTCGATTCTCGACCCACACGTCCGGCAAGTAAAGTCATTGGAGGAAGTACAACTGTAATCAGATGATACGATGCGAGAGATATCAAACCAGAATTCCAGAAGTAAGAAGCAGTCATTTGCGACAATGTCCACGAATGCAAAAGGAAATGGCACAACCTGCATGTTTCCCGATACACGAGGCTGCTTTATACTTGATGAGGACGAGAGGTGTGTGTTTCAATATGCATCCTTATACCCACAAGGTTACCCATCTACCATTTTTTAAAACCTTTCAGACTGAGCTAAGGACGCTGTCGGAGCATACGAGACAAACAGTGCCAGGGCCGATGTCCACAAATGCAAGGTTTAAATACCCTTGAGTCTTGAAAGCGTTTCGAGTTCTAAGCGCCCCGAACTCAGGGCTATTCACACTTCACTAAATGTCCTCATATACGTCGAGATCACCATCGACGTCTTCGCGCGCGGCGGCGCGGGCCCGCATGCGAGAGCGTGCGGCTGCCAATGCCAAAAAGTGCGAACGCATCCAACAGGAGCACCTCTCCGAGTCTAGAAGCGACAGTCCCCAAGTCTCCGCAAAGTCGAGTCCCGTTCGTCGACCCAAGGAGACAGAAAGTGTTTCAAGACCATCGCCTGGTTTTAGGACGATATCAGACCCGGCAGCAGTGGATAGACCACGAGCGCACCCGTACGCCCCAGTATTGAATCCATCACACACATCGCGACACAACATCCAGACAACGATCTACGAATACACTGTTAGGCCCCAAGATGGTAGCCCAGATTTGGATCGTCCTTTGGTTTTGAGCAGACCTTCTAGTCACGAGGACGGTCAGTCGGATGGGGCACTAGGAGGGGGAAGTCGGCATGGCAGAGTTAAGAAAGTCAGATCGAGGGTCAGGTTATATCGCGACCCAGACGACGAGTCAACAACCGACAGTCACCTTTCAAGCGCCCGAGAAAGGGATCCTGGGAGACATTGCGATTGCGAGTTCGATTCACCCTATATCCCGGGGTCCTCCTCTGAAAGTAACCTCCGATGTTTGACTTGGTTGAGAAGTGTGCCGAAAAATGGGGATTTTTGTAAACCATTGGATTAAATATTGAGAACGAGGAAAGCTAGGACAGGTAGAAGTACTTTACAAATTATACCTCCTGCGATGATCTGGGAGGAGTCTAATGAACGTACCGATGCTTACAATATGGTTACATCTGTAATTCTTCAATCGTAGTCGCTCAAGTTTGGACGGCATTACTGCGCATAATCGGAAGTGTATCACCTGAGTCATTATATACCGATAATTATATGTGCTCTAGTATTTCTTTCTTCGAATACCCCACTTAGAAGGGGAGAAAATTTGCCCTAGGAAGGAGCGGTTTCCGGGATTCTTGTAATGTTTTGGATCCTACAGTGAACATTAGATACGATCAACCAACCACCCTTCACAGCCGCAAAAAAGAAGAGGAGGCTCACAAGGACCTGAAGGCTCTGACCAACAGCCGGGATTACGACGTATCCACCAGAGCCTCCATTGATGGGCACGACGATAGGGTGTGTCCGCGACGGCTGAATAACGGTAGGAGTGGTCTGATAAGGATGAATCGTCCTGTAATTATGGGGTGACGGAGAACGAGAAGATCTTGATGAATAAGAGCCTGTCGAATACGAATCCCTGGATGATGATCGCGAAGAGCGCGAAAATCTGTCTGACTCGGGGACACTGATAGGGACTTGAATGTGAGGCGATGGATATTGCTCCATGGAACGGGAGTGCAAGTGATGAGAAGATGGGTAAGGAATGCCTGTCAATGTTGGAGAAGTACGAATGCGGTTGTCTTGTGACCTTGAAGGATGATACTGCTCGGGGAGAGGAAGGAACTCAGCGAGTGATGGGTGTCGGGACATGGCTTGTCTTATTGAACCCTGTCGGGTATCGAGCGGATGCGGAAAAGTACCTGCAACCCCGACGTGGTTATAGGAGGCATTCTGGTTTTGGTTGTAGAGTTGAGGTGGCACGGAAGCGTTTGCGGAGGCGGTCACTCCTACGCTGTGGCGTACAGGTAGGTCGGGATTAAATCTATCCCCATTTCGTCCTTGATATGGCTGATTATGATCGTGATATCTCGACCTTCCTCGGCGCTGGGACCGACGACCTTGACCGTAATGAGCCTGGTCACCGTATGGTAGACCGGTGTCAAAACCAACATCACCGTCCATAAAGGGATTCTGAGTTGGATACCGCTGGGCCGACCCGACCCATTGTCCAATGCGGTTTTGAGTAGCCTGATAACGTTCGAAAGCGTCTGGAGAGAAGTCGTATTCTGTCATGGTCAGAAGTGGGATACATTCCTTGAATTAAACATCTTTAATAACGCACCCGGGGATGGCGTGCATTACACGCACCTGGCAAGCATGGCTTAATCCACGTGTTGGAAATGGTGCATGACACACTTGAACACGCGGAAGCCTACCGCATCAAAGACCTAAATGAAGTGTTAGAATTTTTTACGGGCAATGTAAGCCTCCCCCGATCCGCAACACCGCTGGCAAGGTCTGCAGTGGCGCATTGGCGCGCAGAAGAGCGGGGAGACAGGTCACGCGCGTACGTCTGACAGTCAAGAACGAATGGACAAAAAAAGCTAAGGAGTATCAAATTTGTTCGATACTGTGCAGACTGAGACAGACTAGCAGACAGGCAACCATGCTACGTTCTCTAAACCTGAAGAATGACATCAATTAATATAAGTATCGCAGGATGTTATACTGGGCGGCATTAAACGTGGATGATGAAGGAGTATAGAAATAGGACTCACTGCATCAATGAAATTTGATGCCTGTCCGTTCATCAACGGAGATGAAGAGAAAACTTGCTATTGGTACGTATGAACATTAGGGAGAATAGAAGTTGAACGTTGAACACGAGAAAGCAATGTGCCGAACAGGAAATTTTCCGGGGCATTCGGAGAAAGCCGAAAGGCCTTTGTCAAGCAAGGCACAACGATGATTTACCCCTGTTAAGGCGCTTAAATTCTTGTTAAATTACAATTAAATTCGGCAAGCTTCTCGAGTCCATTTAAATTTGCCAACAGTGTAGTGCATAACACGCCGTGGAGTTTTTAAGAGGAATTTAAGTGATAATCGTAATCCATGGGTACAATAAGTCAGTTAATACATCTGGTCTCATCTCCGCAAGCCAATGAGTGATTCCAATCATCGCCGCTTCATAAATCAAATTGGCCAAGAGGTCATTCGATAATCGCCCCACCCGAAGCTGATCAACCTGATGTCCAAGGAGCGAGAAGAAAAGGTTTGAGTCGTCCTTTGGGAGGGTCTCTACAATGGTCTTGGATGCGCTAGAAGTGGTTCCGAATGATGGAAGGGGCGGATCCAAAAGGTATCGTAGTTTAGAGATGCCTTCTTTGCTGATTCTCCGAATTCTTGATGATACGGAATTCGACAAGGACGGTGCGTCGGTGGCCATGTGAAATATAAGGTATGCTCGGTTATATGAGGACGGGAATTCGATGCCTCTTGCAATGGTAAACCGCAAAAACATGTGTAATTGAAGGTCCGCGTCTGTGTCGGCATTCCAAGATAGGTTGGGTGTTAATAAAGGAATGGGGGAAGGCGAAATCGCTTCATGCTTCATGTTGGACAATTCTTGGAGAAGAGGCCGGAAAAGTATCCTTTTCCCGCCAAGAAATGTGTTATGGGAAGCCATGTAAGCCCGGAGCGTCTCATGCATGGTGTTGGGGGATGAAAATGTTAGCGAGCCCGTGGGATGGAGGTTGGCGTTCATCATGATCACTTCGTTGACTGCAAATGTTTCTGCATTCGTGAGCTTCGTGATACCGAAGGTAAATCGATCCTCCTGAGCCTGTGGAGATGAGCGATATGTGTCCCGCAGATTCTTGTAAGTCCATTCGTCGGCATCGTCCACGTCGAGGAAGATATCCTTATTTGCGTACTCAATTTTTGGCTGAGTAATGGCGATACCCGCAAGGCAGCTGTAGAGAACTGAGGGGTCATTAGAGTGGGGGTGGTGGAGAAAGGTCCGCCGAAGAACTATGGCAATACGGGGGCTCACGACATATAGTCTGTGGGCTCCCGGGCTGCCATAGATCAGGCCCTCCCAAAGCCCAAATCCGTTTCCACCCAGGACAAACTCGGAGTCTGCGGCCGCCTCCCAGACACCAAGGAAGAAATAGTTCGCTTGACTCTCGTAGTCGATGGCATACCAATCCTCAATGTCTGGGTCCACTCCTCTCCTCAACATTTCATGCAGCCGATGGTCTCCGTACCTTTCTCGTATGCGCTCTCCTGTTGCGACGATCTCTTGGTGTGGGGTATCTAGGTAATAGCGCAACCCATCAAGCCAAACGTCGACCTCTGTCGCAAGGTGTCGGGTTTTCTTGTACCTTCGAATCCAGTTGGCGAGGGGAGCATTGTGGGGCCTTTTCTCCTGGAAATATGTGGAGGAAACCGCATCGTTGCGATAGTGCATCAAGAAGATAAACTTTCGCAACGTGGCGAGTTCCAACCTCGAGAGTGTAAACTGCTGGGATTTCAGGCCACCGTGAATTGACCTAATGACCCAAGATGCGTTGTTCTCGAGGACAGAAAGTTTTACCTCCAAGTGGTCAACGTTCGCGGGATTATTTCCATCGCGATAAAGATTGACTCTGCCGTATACCCGGGACAAAGGTCGAATCTGGAGAAGGCCAGATGATATATCGTAGAAAAATATGGTCTCTGCGTCTTCTTCCGTCTTGTGAGCTTTCGAGAAAGATTTGGTCCGGGCTCGTTTGGTCCTGGGCTGACTGATAAGCGTCAACTTCCCAATCGTGATGGCGCATTGTATATATAATTAGTTGGGGGTACGCACGGTGCACGCCGGGGTCCGATCTGAAACTGTCGCAAAATGAATCGCGGGATATAGTGATGATATTGGTCTCTGACGGAGGGAGGATTGAAGCCTGAGGGCATGGCGTAGTCAACGTCTTGGGGAGAGTCGGGATTCGTGGGATGGCATTCAGGCTGGTGTTGCCGGAGGCCGCCCACTCAGGAAAAGATTCGCACAAGAAGGCTCTCACGCGCACGAGTCATCTACAACTCTACTATTAGACCACCAATATTACCTGGTACCGTATCATGACAAATAATGTACACTTCGAGCTATTCTGAATATTACGACCCACAGAACTAATTCTAATTTGGGTGGAACCCTTTCCATGAGTTATTGTCGCTCTTCTCTACCGCGACATTGGATATATAATCTAAACACGTTACTGGACTGATGGTCGGGCCCGCCGAGTCATACGAATCGACTCTTCTTGAGTATCTCCAGTCTACTCCAGAATGCCCATCAGGAAGCCCGTCCTCATCTCCATCTCCTTCATCCACATCGGAATCGTCATGAGGTCAGTTCCGAGGTTCATCAGGAAACAATAAAATGTTCAATAGATCAGCCTCTAACTATGCAGACTTGGTAGGTAGCGCCTCACCTATGTCACTCCCAGTAGCCCCCATAGTCCTACATAGGAAATATGTGGTGTCTGTACACCAAGGTAGCTGTAGTGTCCCATCCATAGACATGGGTAACCACAGCACATCAGTCAGTAGTCTCCGGAGTTAGTGATAGTTTGCTGGTAGCACTAGGAGCATTACATATAAGGCATCAGAAAAACTGTTCCGATGATGTTTCTGACACATTTAGAGCCATAAATTAATTTTTGTCAGAAATATTCCAGTCGTGTCACATTCTATTAGAATCCTATTTTCTTACATCTTAAGGCCTTTATATACCTTTTAGTGAGCTCATGGGTGATACACGGAGGAGAGGCAAGAACCAAGGGGGTGCGCGAAACAAAAAAAAAGACCTAGGGTCGAATTATTTTTTTCGCCCACTTTTGGCGGACTAACTAACTACGTAATCAGGCACACATCCCGATATGGTAATATGACATCACTATCACTGCTTTCCGTTTATCTTTTGCTCATATATCCATCTGATAGCTGCAAGATAGTTGTTTCTATCTTCCTTTTATTGGATATTTCATATATTATTTACAACATCTTAGACAGTCTGAAGCTTTTAACTGAGTGTAGAAGCAGTGAAAAATTATCAAACATCGAATAAAAATGAGATTAGAGTGAAAAAGGTCTGAACACTTGCAGTTTCTGGAAATTGCAAGCATTTGGCTACAGACAGACTCGATTAGTCATCCAGTGACTGCCACAAACTAATGATCATTCATTCTATTCTCATTCTATGTGCACTAACAGCCTATTTTAGCAAAGTTATGAGTGCAGAAAGGTGACAAAATACCTTTGTTTCACTCAAAATCACAAATTCTGGGGCACTTGTAGAGGGGTCCAAAAATTTTTTTGGGTGGCCTATGGCTGGACTAACTAACCCACCCCTGGTCCGGCATTCTGATTCCAACACCCCCTTGGCAAGAACTTGAAGAAATCTGGTATCAACGTTGCGGGATGGGCACATCAAATCTCGCTCAAGTCCGTTCAAACTCCGATACACGTGACTTTGTTGATCAAGGTTGAACTTCTCTCAACGTTCAAACTTGTCTCTCCCCACCATGCACCACTGCCACCACAACATAGGCGAGCACACCTTGCCAGACAATGTCGTTCGCCAGGAAGTCCTTGATGGCGCGATGAAGTTAGGTGATCTTTCTCTGCGGGAGGAAGGGGTTATTCGGATGACTCCGTAGCTGAGTTGCTCGCTGGCGCTCGGTCCTGCCTCGATGTACCTCCACGAGCCCAGCACAAGATTCGACGATGTTCGCAATCACATACTGGCAGTACTGTGTCCTCGCTTCATTGGCAACTCACTGTACTGGGGCTGTCAAGGCCAACTCTTTCGTATCGTCATCTGTCAATGCCATCTCCCAAATCGTCAGCGAGGTGGCGTCGTCGTCGCGTGTGTGAAGTCGCATACCATCTCGCACGCACGCATGAGTTGGAAGATGCACGATATCTTGCCAGCAGAGTTGGATTGTCCATGGCAGAGAAGGTGGTGGAATAGGTCATCCAACGATCACGGAAGTTCTCGGAGGCGGTCGCGGATGGTGGACAGGGTTGCACCATCAAGGTAACTAGCACAGCGGCTACTGAGGGCTCTTCTTTCACAAGTTTGCCTAGTCCACGGTCCTCCAGCAGCTTGCCACGCACGAACCGGATCATGTCACTTGCTGTAAGATCCTGTAGTCGCAAGGCGGGTCAGAAGGAAACGCACCTGTAACACCCTCTCGAAGCTCTCTTGTCAGCTCTGCCTCTCCGTAATGACTTCTTGCTCCAGCCTATCCACGTTTAAGAGCATGTCCCCTAACTCCGTCGCCAGCTCATCAATCTCGCCGCCTGTACTCAATATCTTTTCCTGCATCTCGGTGATCTTTACTTGGGTCGCAGTCTTGTCCTCCTCTCCCTTCCTATTCTGTGCACTTTCCTCCTGTGCATGCAAGTGTCGAATCTCCTCGACCTTGCTCTCAAAAAGATACTTGAAATTGTGCTGTCTTTCGTGATCAGGCTGAACCAAATTGTTCCGCGGCGTCGACAGCGTATGCTCAAAGTGGGTGCAGGCCTGAGCGCAATCAGACCTGGAATTTGTAGAGAAGGAAAGAAGGTGGGAGGACAAGAGAGACAGATAGCCAGATAGCCAGATATCGGATGTCGCATAGTAGCTCATTTACTATTGTGCTACCACCCTGATTTTGCATAATGTTAATGTTGAATGCTCTGCATGGCCGCATATTTGCCATATATTTGAAATATTCAAACAACTACTACTGGTCTACAGACACTTCGTAGCACTGGTAGGATCCAGCTACTGCTTACAACTGACACTATCAACCAACCTGTGCAGGCTATGGACTGCTATGGGGAAGGTAAGACAGCTACAAGTGACTACGGAACAGTGCTGGGAGCTACTGTGGAGTACCTAAAGGGGGTACTTGTGTACGAGACAATCTCAGCTATGTAGACTACTGTGCACTACTGACAAAAGATGTTTCTTCCTGATGTTCCTGAGTGGTTTTTTGCTTGAAATGACCATAGTGAAACTTTTGAAATGTATTCTGTGTAATACTTTAGTTTCTCTGGCACTTTTTCAGTGAATAATTGCGATACATACATCGTCTCGTCCCTCTCTCGGTCCCGCATTGACGTCCTGTTCCATATCGGGATTTTGATCATGATTTAGACTACCTGTATGTGAGTGCAGGCGAGGTGGGTTGCGACTGCACCAATTAGTGCGGAACTTTAAAAGTACAAAACATGCATGGACCTGCGCATTGCCTTCAATCCCCACCAGTGGTGTGGGTGATGTCTATTGTTCCATCAAATCCAGGCCTTTGGATGATTGAAGTTCGCAGAAGGGGCTTGCACAGCCCACAGCTCAATAATAAAGACTTTGGAAAAAAATGTAAGTAGTACATCATTTGTATCGTATGTTCTACTAAGGAACGTTGGAGCAGTCCAATCTGACCGGACGCTCGGAAGGAGGAGCTCGGATACGCGTCGAGCACGCCGTGCGGTGCCGCAGGCAAAGAAGCACGAGACCATGCACAGCCGCTGATGGAATCTAATCTACTTACCCAACATCAGTAAATTGTGGAAATTTGTGTAATGCCTTATAAGGGGAATATCAGTGCTGCCATATCATGTCACCGGTATAATTTCCAATCATATGGCAGCACCCGTTACAATGGCAATACATCGACACCCCTCCTTAATATCTTTGCCGCCATTTTGCTGCCATTCCGATAGCAATGTGTCATTGCTGTAAGGTTGAGACGGCATTTCAAGGCCTTGTATTGCTAGGTATTTCTGAGTAGCATTTGTAATGACAATATAACTATTCCATCGGTTTAATATAGCTTGCATCGCTTCGAGAATACGGTAGCAGGTTTCAAATCTGATTTATTTCAATACTACTAATACAGTACTGGAAAGTAGACACTACAGAACGGACACTGCCACGAATGTGATCAGAGCGGTAAATAAGAAAGTGAGACTTCGACAATGTACCAAAGGTGCACCCAAATTCCAGCATCAAGATACGACAAGCTTGTACTTGAAGATGACTCGATGACATGGCGGCGCCGCCGCCGGCGCGTGGCTCAAGCACAAAGGTGATGGGCTTGCTAGAAACTCAGAAGCTCTAAAATAAACAAGGGTTACCAGTTAGTGAAGGACACAACGATGATCCAAGAACAAACATACCAATTGCTCAAACGAGGCAAGTTGCAATGATTCCGATGATGTGAAAGAAACCGAAGAGCTGCTGACTGTGGCAGTCTAGTGGCAATGAATGGAAGAGATGTACACCCATCAGCGCCATCTCTACCATCCATGAACCAAACCAATGTCGGAGTTGGGCTTGGGGCGCTCGTCAGCGTCACAAGCCCAACAACGACATGGGAGGAAAGACGGGCTCGATCAGGAGTTCTCTGGTTCTTTTCCTACAGGTTTTCGCATCCTAGAGGGAGTGACCTTGGGGGAGAGCAGCAACAGGCCGAGGTAGGGGAGTGAGGATGTATTGGTGGGAGGGAAAGATGCAAGCAACGAAGTTCAACTTACAACAATTCCCTTTTCCGACCGTTGAATATTCACGTGATCTCCGGTTTAACGCGTTCCTTTCTGTTCCGTTGCCGATGTGCCTGATTCCCTGAACAATTCTCTCCGACTCCGATTAAGTCCGCGACTCAACATTCAGTAATGTCCAGTAACCTACTCCAAGCACTGCCGCCTGGCTCTGCAATAGGATAAGGCAGAAGCATGATGCTCGGGTTGACTTCATATCTGCTGGCAGTCGTGAGTTTACAGACTTACAGGGAGAAAATTGAAATAGTTCTGACCTCACTCGGAGCGCGACTCAGATGTCTAGTCCATAAATGGATCGCCGAAGGCTTTCTTCAAGTTGGCGAGATTCAAAGAGGTTATACCCAACCTGAAATACTGATTAGCAAGTCACAATCCTCTGGCAATTATGAAAACTTCATTATAAATTTTAATCATACTGACGAGCATTTACATGACCCCCGAAATGCTGGTACTACTTTTGCAACTGAGTATAATTAATATCTAATAATGATCACTCGCTCATAACCTTCATATCATTCTGAGAGAGGCAATATATTGATCTATAAGATTTACATGAGCTTACAAAAATCTGACCAGAATATTACATTCCGATAATGTCTCGACCATATCGGCAACCAAGATATAATGCCATATCTGGTGTTGTCATAAGTCGCAACACTGCCACCGGGTTGTCGGAGCCACAACCACATACCAACTTTTCCACAATTTACTGATGAATCTGGCCGAATGCCCTGCCAGATCTCACTGGCACAATGTGTGCAAGATTGGGTGCGACTTAAAATGACTTCAAGCGTCGGGAGCGACCAAACCCCCTCAATCGACGGACATCAGTACTTCTCGCATAGACTTTCATCTCGCATACGACTTCCATCGCTACGCTCTCTCTTCTGAAAGATCAATTCTAAGCCTCGTTAGAGGATTATCGATTATGGAGCAAAGACACATCTATCCGAATCTCTCTGGAGATATCTGGTACTTTATCGCTCACGATCATCTCGTCGAAACGCCAGCTACAATCGCCACTCTCTCCCTCACTTGTCGACATCTCAATTACTTACTTCGATTGCTCAAGTTTCGATCCATATCAATTAGGTTAAATTGCCAATCCTCCGATGAAGAGGAGGCTGAAGACGCCGCCGAAGAAGGAGACGCTGAACCCTTCGCTGTTGATTCAGAAGGGGACGTTGAAAGCTCCGCCGAGAGATTTGCAGCCGAAATCCGTAAGAATCCAGGAGTCATCGACCACATTCAAGTCCTTTGGATTGGCGAGGACGAAGACGCACATGAACTATCACCAGCGATGAATGATGGAGTCGAAAGTCAGGAACAAGACAGTGTATGTTACATTCTGACGCGCCAATACTCAGTTCTAGTGATTGTCAGGGGTTTGAAAACCCGCAGGGGTTTTGGGTAGGGTATGCTGGGGTAAGGGTAAGGGTTGAGATTTCTGTACCCTTGGAAAACCCCTACCCCCAGCAGGGGTCAGGGGTATTGACAAGAGAAATTTTTTGATCTTTTTGCATACCAAAGATGTCTGAAAAAAATTATTTTATGTCTTTTTACTTGATTTTGTGCCCAAATTTAGCTTATGATCCAAGAGAACACTGTACAGAGCATTATAAAATGATTAATTTAATGTCATTAATTAATAAACAAATTTTAAAACAGTTTCCGCTCAATTTTAACAGGTATAGCCCCCAAAATATTAAATACCCCTGGGTTTTCAGAAACCCTTACCCATACCCCCCAAAACCCTTACCCCTGGTGGAGGGTCAGGGTTTTGGTGGGTAAGGGTAAGGGTATAGCAAAAATACCCCAGGGTTACCCCTGACAATCCCTACTCAGTTCTCAAACACTTCACATGGTCTATGAGAAACGTGTTCACATTCCCCCGAAATGTGCTGAATGGCTTGGATGCGTGCTTCTCCCTTCCCTCTCTTTCTGAGCTATCATATCTCGCTGGTGGACTACCTCCAGAGTCGATTCGAAAATTGCAGCAAGTCGACATTTTCAATATCGCTGGAATCAGGGTGTCTCCCGGAGAGAAACGACTCCCGCTACAGTCCACTCATTGCAAGCCACGCACGCTTAGGTTCTGGGATGAACACTCATTATCCCACTTGCTCTCTCCAAAATACAATCCACCCATAATGACTTTAGAACGGCTGACCACCCTCATCTTCGCATCATCAATATTATTTACCGCTTCGACTATGATGATTTGGTTGAAATCCTGCTCTTCGACTTTGACAAGTTTGAAAATATTTTTCAATGACTGGAGGATGGGTACGTTTTCTTTTCAATAGATCGCATTGAACGCTCCTTACTTACTAAATGAATGTGTAGGACCGGGAGACCAAGCGAATTCTAGGATCTTAGACCCAAAGGTATTCACTGCATTGAAAGAAGTTACGTTCGGGTTTAATCTCTCTGACTCTTGGGACACAGATGTGCACCCGGACCAACCCCCAGACTGGCCTAGCGCACCAACGCCACGTGAACGGATCGAATGGATCGTCGAGGTCCTACGTATCTTCGCCCACAGCAAACACTGTAATACCACCCTCGAATCAATTCATCTCTTCATCGGCACCACAGAGTCGGGAATCGAGGTGATGGACTCTTTGCCATGGGAATTATTCCAGGCTTTATTTTCTCTGGATTCGTTGGCCTTAGAGTGGGCAACACTTTCCCGAATTCATATTAATTTCGTAGCGTCCCAGGATGAGGAAGGAACAAAATTAACACCCTCCCAAGCGGCACTTATCGAGCAAGTCCTAAGTTTGAGATTCGCAGACCTATTGAAGGGCGGACCTTTCCACCTCTTCATACAGGGTTCTAAATTAGAGCCTCCTTCTTTCGATCCCTTCTTGGAATATGCTACACCTATCTGTAGTGAACCGTATGATTTTGATTTGGACTAGCATTAAATAGACATGGGGTTGTTTGACCGACTTCATAATTTTCTTCATATGCACTGCTTCGAAAATTGTCTGCACGTTGCTCAAACCCTTTCATCCAAACCAAAAAGAACTCCGATCCAGGAAACCCAAATTCACAGACGCGTCAACATATCTATCAAGCACTCTCGCCACTCCCACCTCCATACGTGCACCCATGTCTAACATACTAAGCACATCCAGGGCAGCTGTTCGGAGACGAAACCTCACTCTATACACATGTCAATCATGTAGTAACACACAACTAGAGAAAAGTAGATATCGATCAGACTAGAACTCTGAGCACATGCCGAAAAGAACAAGGACAATATAATTTTTCTATTTCCGGATGTGCCAGTTGTGTGATCATCGTTCTTGTTCTTGTTCTGTGTGTGCTGGTGTGAGAGGATAACCTATTCATTGGACCCGCTCCTTTCCAATGTGCTGATGCATCTTCTAGATCGTCGGCGTCGTTGTGCTCGGGCAACGAGAAATTGCCGTGGCATGCGTGCCACTAGCGTGCCATTAGCGTGCCAATGTGCACGCTTTTCACGCAAATGGCACGCACTTGGGAGTCTATGGCACGCAACCGCCCTATGTTCTCCTGTAAAATATTTCAGTAGAAGAGAGTTTATGAAGTTGAATACTCCTGATTTGGGTTTTCGATATGTGATCAGCATATATTGTGCTCGGCAGGTATTGATTCGACCAAATTCTGTAACCGGCATTTTCCCCGCACACCCTAGTTGAGTTCAAACTCCGCTTACTGCATGATCTGTGCTTCAACAGACGGCGCACAAACGGTACGGGAAGATGAATGCCTCTGAAAACACTATGTAGTGATCATGTTAGTTACTAAGAGTACCAGAAAATTGTTTTTATTAGATCAATTGACCAGAATGCTATGAAAACACATATTTTCTAAGTTGCCCAACTCTCAATGAAATAAGGCTGTCTGTACTTATAACGAGTTATCTTTACTCTCTGGAAGCTCTCGATACCAGTCTCATTCATTTCGGGATAGTATTGCGACTAAAATTGAGGTGCACGCTAATGTCACGCATGACCCAGCACCATGCACGCATCATCACGCTAATGCTCACGCTACGGCACGCTACGGCACGCTACGGCACGCACCGACATGCACATGCACGCTAATGGCACGCTAGACTCACGCTCCTGCACGCTAGACTCACGCGCCTGCACGCTATTGCACGCTAATGCACGCATTGGCACGCTAGCATCACGCACTGGCATGCTGATGCACGCTGATGCATGCAAATACAGCAAATAGACAAATATTACGGATTTCAATGCAGAATGTTGTTGTGGACGCCGCAACTTAGAGTTAGGTTCCGTTTGGAAAGCGATCGAGGGATAGTCAAGAGTCGCAAATTTTCAAATGTGAATCATCTTGCCTTCGTCCTCCTTCTAAATAGCACAATATTCAGCGATGGTCAGTGCCTTCATTATTAAATCAGTGTCACAACTGAATTTTATTATGCAGGAGTTTCTCAAATATGTATTCCGCTATTTTGCACCGCCGGAACCGGATGAAACACAAACCCAGCTTGCACAGAAGGCCGATTTAGCTGTAAAAGGCATGGAGGAATTAATACCGGTCTATAGCTCCGATGGTGAGTCATAAAATTACTTCTTCAATATCAATTTTCTCAGTCACACTGTCAGGGCGTCTATTGAGGTACATCGAGCATGTTAATCGAGAGGAGAAAAGCGCAGCAATCACTCAGGCTACTGGTGAGGTTTTTGTTAATACATTTATCTAATATAATCAATGTTAATGTGAATGAAGCAACAGGACTTCGAGTTGAACACGGAACGAGAAAAATCCACGCTTCTGTGCTGTTACCGAAAGAAGAAGTCTATTACAAGCTTATGCCAGACGGAAACTATGTACAGGCCACTCATGCACAATCTACGTTGTCTGCTATACCTGCTCCACCTAAGCAAGATGTTCCGAAGGCAAATCTTATCAACGCTGGCGAATGGGATGGTTGGCCGAATGGACATTTTGAGCAAGACTTCTCACCAGAGGAAATCGAAGCAACCGCCAATCTCCGGGTTCATTGGGCAGTTCGTATCAATGGAGGTGATCGGAAAGGAGATGAGCATGCAGAAACATGGCAGAGGGGGAAGAAAGCATCAAGACGGTGCTTAGGCATCATCGAATGCGATAACCCAACTTGCAATGTCATTACTCGACCTCATACGATGGCTAGAGGCATCAACAATCAGGTCAATGGGACTTGTCGATGTGGCGCTGTGCTCGTACACCGACGATGCGACGTAATTTCATATTTATGGCGATGGTCCGATGGGATTCATTATTCAAACGGGGGTTTTCATACTCATCGTCGACCCACGCACATCCTCCACCTCCTCCCACATGAACAGAGAAAATTTGAAGAACTCGTCAAAGCGAATCCAAACTCGGGGCCCCTTCAATTAATCGTTGGCGTTCCAGGACTCGAAGGACCTGGCGAGTCCGTTGCGGATATCTCAGACGTTCTCTTGAATGCTCATCGCGTCGGCAAAGAACGTTCGAAAATCAAGAAGGGTCACGTCCAGGGAGCTGATGCATTAATCGCTTCATTTTCCAAGTTCGCGGCGGAGCGTCCAAACTTCGTTATCCACTCGAACCTCGGCGAGCAGACGGTGATCTGCGTTCAGACAAATTTCATGCGGTCTCAGCTTGTCAAGGATCAGCGTTTAGAAGAGCCGGTTAATGGAATGGTAAACGATGCTGCTCATGGCTGGTGGAAGGAACGCAATTCCCTGCTTGTGGTTTCATCAATTTATTGTCCTTATCTCTTCTGCTGGGTTCCTGGTGTCCTATCCTATTCAAACGGTGCAAGCGCAGCGCACTTTGAACACCACTTCCTTGCTGTTTTCACGAGCATCGCTTATGAGGCCGAGTCACGGAAAATTATTGTAGTTGATGCCTTATTTGCGGGTGTACGTCTTCCACTATCTATTCGCTCATATTTCTGGCACTCATTATATCAATATTTTTCCAGATGATGGACTTCAGTGAAGCTGAGCGTGCTGGATTTACCCATGGCTTCATAACTTTCTGGATGGCTCGGCCGGAAAATACTCGAAATCGGCAGGAACTCCAAGTCGCTGCAGAGCGCCTCTTGAAAGGTTGTCGCGAACATTACCGTGCTGGTGTTACCCGGGTCAGCCGTATTTCTGGTGCTGTGCCACCTGGGATGGCACATGCCTTTACCTCACGCGCGCTCGCTCTCTTGGATCTTCCGAACTCGGAGGAATTTATTTCACAGTCTGCGCTCCTTGTTCAGGATTTCCCAAAGCTCGCTACCTGGATGGAATGGTGGGTGCGCCCGGTCCATGCATCCATGCTCTTCGAGTCGGAGAGAAAAATGGATATTGAGCTATGGAAATCTTTACCACTCGATAACAACCCCGAGGAAGCGATGCATTGGAAGCTGTACAGCGCCTGTGGACGTGACCATGAATTCCTCGAGGGAATGTACTCTCTACACGCTGTTGCCATATATTATGAGCGTATTTATGATGCGGCAGCTAGTGAGTTTTCAGTCATTGTAATATATAAAAACTGACACCCATAAACTCATAGAAGGAGCACTTACCCGCTACGGACAGGCAGAGCGATGGAAGGTGGTCAAAGCAGAGCTTGGACGAACAAAACCTACTCGCGCTGGAAATCCCGCCGACAACAAGCGCAAAAAAAAATGATGGACGTCCACCGGATACGGTTAAGGAACTCTTGATGCCCAAGACGAAGAGAAAGCAGCTCACCTTAGCAGATTCTCCGCCAAAGAAGAAGATACCGAAGATCAAGAAAAAGGCACTTGCCATAGAGCCATTGACGAAGAAGATTCCTGTGACTTCAGCAATGGGTCCACCGGCATCTCTCACTCTCGACCCACCAAACTACCCATGGCACGAAAACTCTTGCTGGCTTGACACATCCTTGCAACTTCTTTATGTTGCCATGCGCAGTTCAGTTGATGAATTCAGGCGCATTTATGATGCTCTTCCAGAAAGCTCCGAAATACGGATGGTATTTGCAAGCTTGTTTGAGCGGTACGACTTGGACGAGGCAGACAATGTGACATCTGCTGTCCTCCATGCTCAAAGGGACTATCTACGCAAGTTTTTGAAGAAAAAACGGGCTATCCAGTCAGTTAGCGGATTCGAATCACTTTTTGTGAGTCTATTAAATTCACTTACCTGAAAATCACTTATTGTCTTATTTGGATATAGTCTTGGTTTACTGAATTAATCAACCACGAGGATATTCACCCATCTTATCATCCTATCTCCGCGTTCGAGGTCCTCTTTGTTGAAATTCATTTCTGCACTGGTTCATCAAAAATCGGTGGACCTCATGTGGAAATTACTCACACTCCCCACCGTCGCAGAATCCACCAACTCGGAAAGCGCGACTACAACCAGTTCCAGGGAAGTTTTGCTCAGTATTTCACTGACTTTATTTCCTTGGACAAGGAGCCACTGCCTGGAACGTGCTGCTGGCGTACAAAAGAAGCCGTCCCACTCTGTCCAGGTGAACGCGCAGATATTCGCTATCTTGTCACATCACTTCCACTTCTTTTTTCCATTGAAGTTGCCGATGAAGTCGGCGCACTCCACGATTTGGGCGCTGAGCTCCAGAAATGGGATTTTCCTCCAACGGTATTCCCCGATACTCAATCTTCTGCCGACACTCATGGACTTGTTTATGACCTCGTGGGCCTAGCTTTAACCAACGTGGAAGGCAACCACTTTATCGCTCGATATGCCTCGGATGACAAGATGGTTATTTATACATATGACGACATGAAGAACAACGGCTACCCCACTCGAGAAGACCCTGCAAGCTTTGGCACTCACATGTCTGGGAAGGAGATCAAGCTCCCTCGGGGTTTCATTGTCTACCAAGTGTTTTACTTGCTTCGTGGCGGAGCAGATGCTCAGGACCGATCCTTCCAACTCCAAACAGCCGCTTTAACGCGCAAATTTGGTTTCCAGTTCTCGACAAATAACCTCGACACACTTTTCTCGATGACTTATCATGACGATGATTTTATCGAGTTGGAGAACAAGAAGCGTACCTGGTTGTTGAACCCATTGAGGTCCCAAACCCTCGAGTACATCTCTCGAGATGCGCCAACTGAAATGTCTGATGACTGTCTGGATCCCGAGTCAGAGGAAGAAAATGTCGTCGTGAAGGCTGGACCACCCGGAACTCACCTGAACCCTCATCACATCTCTTTGAGTCCTTCGCCCTCTCTTCCAGATTCCGAGTTCGAGTTGAATTGCCGCTGTGGAATCATTGGGGATGGTAATAGTCTTTACCGGTATGAACATGGCGAGGCTATCCAATGCGATGAGTGCCACGAATGGTCTCACATTGCATGTCAGCGTGATGGAAGGGCTAGCAATCTCGCGAAAGACGCACGCTTTGTATGTGATTCATGCGATTTGTCTCACCATCTCCAAGTAAAAAGGAAGTCTAAACGAAAGTGCGTGTTCGAATCATTCTAATCTTCTGCCCCAGAATTAATTAGACGAAATTATAGAGAAATGGAAGCACGTCTTGCATTGAATAAACCGCTGGGATTGCGGTTAAGGTAGAAAAATACATGTTCATTCAATTAATATAGACTCACCTGCTTTGTAGATCGGGTAGGGGCGCACTCGCTCGAGTTGGTGAATTTTGGTATCCAGTACGCCTGATCCAAAAGGTGAATGACGGTTGGAGGGTCCAATGGTGGAGGGAGAACAAGTTCGTCATGGATGATGGACCACAAAAGCCGGGCGCATTTTCTATCGTGAATTCAACAGATATTGTTGATTCATTATGGAATGACAGACCTGGGAGGAGAGCGATCCGGGTAAGTGAACATATTTATCTATCTAATCGATTAACTCACCTGAATTATAAGCTTGGCCAATGGAAACATGCCAATGAAATCAAAACATCGGAGGATATTCTTGCAGATCCGTCCACAATCCCATTCAGAGAGGAGGTAGACACCGTGCTTTCACCATTCAAGCGGCTCCTCAAGAATTTACTCACCTGTGGACCGAATGACCTGAAGAAAGAAACGATACCGGCAAAGGCGTGGCTTGAAAGCATCAAAAAGCCTATTGGAATGACCCTAATTCCATATTCTGGCGCTCTTTCTATTGTAGAGAGAGCTCAGATTGCGAATTGGCTCCTGATTTGTATCAGCAAAGACGCACATCTTTGGCTCGGACGCTTACCGCTTGCCCATGCTTTCACCATTTACATCGCGGAACATCTCAAGAAGGATCCGAAGATGAACGCACTTGGTAGGGAAGAACTGCTCGAAAAGGCTTGGGAAGTACAATTCACCGGTACGCCATCAATGTTGACTGATGTCGACATTGAACGGGAATGCTTGGACCGTCTTGAGGCAGAGATGTTTGAAGTTTCTGAGGAGGCGGGGGTTGCAGGGCATTATCAATGGGGGTTAGATGCGGGAGATCATCAAGATTGGGATCCATACGCAGGTATGCAGGACTTGAACCGTGGGGATCATCCTGGAAGCGATGCAGAACTTGAGGTAAGACACACCAGTTCAACTCTGAGACGATTCGCAGTGTCTCATCAAAACCATGACGACAGGAAGGACCCGAATTTATTCACCGTGAGAGGATAAAACCGAGCGTTAAGGAAAAGAAGGAGCGTCCGAAACCACGGCCCAAAAAGAAGCATGTTTAGACGTCTGTTGTCATCGAGCCCCCACTCAATTGTAAAGCACGTTCATTTACATTACTTTACTTTACTTTAGTCTATCTAAACAAGTTAATACTGATATTTGAATGTTCCAATGACCACTCGAGGTTCTGCGTGGCATGCGTGCAGTGCGTGCATGCGTGGCGCGCAAGTACGCAGATTTCACACGATGTCGCAGCCAGACAGGTCAACGTGATCGACTTTGTATAATTACACTCTTCCACATCCACCAGTAGCGTCAAAAATTAGATAGATCGCATCTTAAAGAATTACATATCCCAGGAAAATTAATAATGATTTGTTGCTTCTGGAATCTAGCACTGGGCCCGACCTCCCTCAACCGCCGAAGACTTGCAAGTTAGTCCCACATTGCACGCACGTCGATTTAACGTGCACGCAAGCTCGTAGTGCACACTAGGTGAGTGCACGCACATGCTCTGCAGGTGCACGCTAACCCACCTGCACGCTAGGCCTCAGCACGCAAGTGCACGTTAGTGCACGCACTGCCACGCTCGTGCCACGGCAATTTTCTTGTGCCCGTTGTGCTCCATTCTTGGCCTGGCAATCATTACGTACAGGCAAGGTTCTCTTGTTATTCATTTCCACCAGGTGGTGATTGAGATCTGTAGGTGAGGATGACGAGCCTACTTTCTCGATGTCATACAAGTACCAGAATTCTGAGCGCGAACGGTGATCGATTGATCAGTTACCAATGCATTATTCAGCACCCTCTACTTGTCAAACTACCGCTGTCAGTCATCGTCCTTACTCTGTGTCTTCATGATACTAATACCAACGTTTAGCGCACCCTAGACTCGCATTGTAGTAATCCGAACCTCCAAAAGTCATCGCCGTCATCGCCAGGCATGTGGATGAATCTTACGCGTATAAGTCGTTTGTAGCAACGACAGGGAAGAAACGAACTAATGTACCTTATTAGACCCCTCATTTCATCATTCCCAGGACCACTGTGTAAGAATTGGGCTCGCGTTCACGTCCTATCACCCGGCACGGGGTAAGTACTCCGCCCGCCCTAGACTTGAAATCGCGTTCATGACTCACCATCGCCATCCCACAGCGCAGGCAATTCAACGTTCCTGAGGTTGAACGCCGTCTGCGCGCCCTTCCATCCGTCGTGGTCGAATCCTGACGCCGCGAGCTGCGATTGCGAAATTATGGCCTCGGGTACACGGCAGACTAGGTAAGAATGTATAACGCGACTCGAGAAAGTGTAGAAAGACTTACATGCATCATTGCTGGGCTTCCCGTGCTCTCTCATTGTCGTTGTCGAGCCCAAGGGCATGCATTGAAGTGGACATTGCGATGTTGGCGACAAGTGGTGGATATGGTGGGCGGGGCGTCGGGTGAGGGATATTGGGCATGCTGGTTGAGAGTTGAGAGCTAGAGAAATGATAGAAAGTAAGAAGCTTGTTAGACCAACTTAAAAGAGTACTTACCGTATACCGTGACAGCCAGCCTCCTTCCTTACAACCCAAACCCATCCGTGTCATCGGCAGTCTGGCTGACTGAGTGCCAGAGTCGTGCTGGTGGTCGTATGAGACAGCGTAGGGCTATTGACAAATGCTGGAGACCGGTAAGTACGAAATACAAAGACTAGGACGCGATGGACTTACCCTCTCACCTGCAGAACGTCGAACACCGCGGCGGTGGAGGTCGTAGGCAATGAATATCCTTTTGGATGGGTATTCCTGGGGGTATAAATGAGTTGTTGACGGTTGTAGCAATAGCGAAAGTCTGCACATAGCGTGTAGTGTCATGTACGAAGAACGCCTCACGCGACGGTCAAGCGTGGGGGGCTGGGTCATCACCAAATGGCGTGATTCGTCGACGTGGGGGGCATCATATAGGTGTCGATTACGGTTTGAGGCTGAGATAATGAAGAAAGAAAGGTGAGAGTACGATTTTGATAGCAGAAAAAGCCCAGTACTCACTTTGACTCATAGACCCCGCTCTCCGGCTTCCAGACCAATCCTCCACCTTGCAGTACATCGTTGAGGCATCCGTGCGCGCGCCACATCCGTCGTAGGTAGTCGTTGTCGGTCGAGAGCCCCGTCGTCGTCGTGTAGTCTGTTGATACAGCAGATTAGTACTTTCCAATGAAAATGAATATTGAACTTACCTTTACCTTGAAAAAGAGCAATGTTCCACGTTGATATGCAAGACATCCGGAGAGGCGTCGTTGAGTTGTGGAAGGCTCTGCACAATCTCCGGTCTGAGCTGAGCAAGTCAGCACACTGATCTGCTCCGCTCCGAAAATCCCGGCAGAGAAAATATTCAAGCTGAGATCGAAAATGACATGGTCGTGATTCGTGAATCTCTCAACCACATCCAACCCATCGCGTCTATTATGGCGCCAAAGGAACCTTGCTACTGCCCCAGATGCAATGGTGCACTTATGAGCACCAAGACAATCACACGACATCGAGTTAAGGCAAGAGCGAACAGGCCAAGAATCGCAACGTTTGACGAGTGGATGGCCTCGAGCCTGAGAGAAGAGCTGGCTAGTGGACTCGGAGGAAATAATATAGATGGGCTTGAAATCCTTGATAGGCATGGACAACAACAACAACAACAACAAGGACGATGCGCGAAGCGTCGCCGCATCGCTGAACCACAGACAGTATGTTTAGCGTATTCCAGCGTGTCTGTAAAACACGTTATACCACTTGCTCTCTTCGAAATACAATCCACCCATAATGACTTTAGGACGTCTTACCACCCTCACCTTCACATCATCGACAATGTATACCGCTTCGACTATGATGCATTGGTTGAAATGGGCAAGAGAAAATCGGCGTGCCTTGAGCGTGCACAAGCGTGCCTGAGCGTGCCATGCTCATCACGCTCACCCCTTTTGGCGTGCGATGCGTGCCACGCTCAGCACGCTCAGCCCTTTTAGCGTGCAGTGCGTGCCATGCTCAGCAGGCTCAACCCTTTTGGCGTGTGGCGCATCTCTTCACATAGATCAATGCATTGATCTATGTTGCTTTTTGACATTTGTGTCCTGTTCTATATAATTATGCTGTACATATATGAACAAGTTTTTTGTAATTTCGGAGGAGAACAGTACAGAGGAACAAAATATAAGTATATATTATCTATGGTGCTGTATTGGTAGGTTTCATTTTATTCCTTCTTTTCAGCCTGGGCATTAGTCATTCTTTGGTAATTTCTGGGATCTTTGGCTGTTTGATAGTGTCAATGGTCATAATCATCCCTATCACTTTGTGATGGATGAATTGAACGAAATGGTACAGTAGGAGAAATATGAGAGCATATTACTCACCAAGTTGCATGTATTCAGGGCCACAAGTTAGTCGAAGATACATTTGCACAAAGACAATCTCTCTCGATTATGAGAACATGAATACTGAGTACAATTTCCCCCCACATCTACCTGGGTTTCTCCATGTGCATGCTATGAGTATGCTCTGAGAGCGTGCTATAAACGTGCGCGAGCATGCTGATGAGCGTGCTACAAGCGTGCGCACGCGTGCTCAATTGGCGTGCGAGCGTGCTATAAGTGTGTGAACGCATGCCCAATTGGCGTGCGAGCGTGCGTGAGCGTGCGTCATGATGTGTAAGCGTGCGTGAGCGTGGCACGCTAAAATCTTAAAATTCACACGCGTGCACCTGCGTGCATCTGCGTGCTTATGTGTTTCAAAAGGCAGGCATTTTGATGCTCATATATGATCTCTCGGCGAAATAACAAGAGAGTAGGTACAGGATAGAACATCCTCACATTTTTATAGGTACATGTACACTTTATAGCAGCCTATTTCTTTTTTCAAGTAGTACCATGGCCTATGTAAGAGCGTGCATTGGCGTGCCACGCTAAGCACGCCAAGCACATCAGGAAAACTACACATCCCTTACGGGGCTTACAGCACTTGAGATCACTTGAGATCACTTGAGAGCTGGCTTGGATCACTTTAGCACTTGAGGTTACAGCCACAAACAAAGTCTGACAACTCAAGTCGGTCCAAGTGACCCCAAGTGCATAAGCTGTAAGAGTCGATCCACCATCCAAGTGAGAATTCCGACACTGAAAGAACACAAGAAATAACCCTAAGTTCGTTGACACTCCGCTTCACGTGACCGCGTTTCCTCATCGTGAAATTTTCACCCTTATCTTTTGCTTATCGACCACATCGATCCTCGCCCACAATCCCAATGCTTCCCCTACTTCCTGCGCTGTGCGAAGATTTGCGCTGTCCCTTGGGATGAATCTATATAGGACATCCTGAAGCTCCAACCACCCGGCGAGGCGCCACTGACTTTGTGCACATCGGTAGGGACATCTTTTGATGGTAAGCTTTGATTCGTTATCTGCAAATATCCATCTAACTCTTGCTGCTCGATAGAGGCAGATTACATGGTGACTACTGAAGCAAGGGAGAATTCGCTGGTTGAGCATCGCAAGGCTGTGCCCGTCATAGCCTTAAGCCCAGTCTGCATCTTTCCTTCGAGAGGCCATTAGCAAGCACGTCGCCATTGCCTCGCATATCTCGTATGTAATCCATGTCGTATCTCTATTATTACTTTTGTAATCCTCGCTGATGTCGAATTTATAGGTAAAGCGTGGATTATACACGTCCGCCGCTGAAGATGTGAGTAATTGTAGACATACTGTACATCCCATCCGAAGGCGTACTAAACATACACTGACATGCTTTCCTTTCCCTTTTTCAGTTGCTCCAGCAAATCAGACAATCCGCGTGGCTAATCGGCACTCTCCCGCCTGATCTGCAATGTCTCGCACGGAACTCGTACTCTGCAAGCTTGCATCGTGTTCGATACTCCTAGCGTATTTGGTCCGGCTGCCGGTACGTTATCCAGTCATCTGCAAGGACAGTTTCTTAATAATTAACAAATTGAACTACCAATTGCTCATGCGCCCCCTGCCTCTCTCTCGACATACTTGTACTCAGATCCCCGATAAAGAACTGGAGCATAAACTTCGAACGCAGACGCACCACGCCGAGCCAGAGCCTGTAGAGGCACAGTCTGCAAGTCCAGAGACTCCATTCGATGCTAGTGACAGCGGGTGACAGGCAATAGCACAAGCAGCCCTGTCGGCGCTCGTGGATTACTTTTCGAGGAGGACAGCAACTGAGGATGGATTAGTGGCAGTTTCATGGGATTTGTGAGGATGATTCGACATCTCTGATGTGGTTAGCGAGAGCTCGGAGGCCATTTATGTTGTATATACTCGAGTAGATTTCCAATTCATGATTTCCGCCCACTATTGTCGCTATCCTGTCCTGAGCCGTGAATTCTATTATAATCAAAAGCAAAAACAGCACCCTACAATTCGTCACTTATTCACTTGGACGTCTTATGACTTGGTCACTTGAACTCACTTGAGTTCACTTTGATAAGAGGGCTCACTTGGCTAAGACAAGGACCTCCTTACCCAAGTGACGTACCTTAGGCACTTGAACTCACTTACACCACTTGGTCACTTGTCAAAGTCACGTAAGTTGTGTAAGTGAACATGTAGTTTTCCTGATGCACGCCACGCACGCTCGTGCACGCGGATATCCTCTAGCCCGGTTGAAATCCTGCTCTTCGACTTTGACAAGTTTGAAAATATTTTTCAATAACTGGAGGTTTGGTGCGTTTTCTGTTCAACAGATCGTATTGAAGGCTCCTTACTTACTAAATGAATGTGTAGGACCAGGAGAACGAGCGAATTCTCGGATTTTGGATCCGAAGGTTTTCACTGCATTGAAAGAAGTTACGTTGGGGTTTAATCTCTCTGACTCTTGGGACACGGATGTGCACCCGGACCAACCCCCAGACTGGCCTAGCGCACCAACGCCACGCGAACGAATCGAATGGATTGTCGAGGTCCTACGGATCTTCGCCTACGGCAGACACTGTAATGCCACCCTCGAATCAATTCATCTCTTCATCGGCACCACGGAGTCGGGAATCGAGGTGATGGACTCTCTGCCATGGGAATTATTCCAGGCTCTATTTTCTCTGGATTCGCTGGCCTTGCAGCGGCCAACACTTTCCCGAATTCCTATTAATTTCGTAGCGTCCCAGGATGAGGAAGGAACAAAATTAACACCCTCCCAAGCGGCACTTATCGAGCAAATCCTAAGTTTGAGATTAGCAGACCTATTGAAGGGTGGACCTTTCCACATATTCATGCAGGGTTCTAAATTAGAGCCTCCTTCTTTCGATCCCTTCTTGGAATATGCTACACCTATCTGTAGTGAACCGTATGATTTTGATTTGGACTAGCATTAAATAGACATGGGGTTGTTTGACCGACTTCATAATCTTCGCACTTAGACTTCGAATGCTCAAACGCTTCATCCAAACCAAAAAGAACGATCAAGAACCCAACACCCTAATGCCGAATTGACAGAAGCGTCAACATATCTATCAAGCACTCTCGCCACTCCCACCTACAGACGTGCACCCATGACTAACATTGAGCGCTCGGAGACGAAACCTCGAGCTCACTCTACACACATGACAATCATCCACCAACATGTAGATATCGATCAGACAAATAGAACTCTGAGCACATGCCGAAAAGAACAAGAACAATATGATTTTTGGTTCTATTTCTGGATGTGCAATTTGTGTCCGATCATCGTTCTTGTTCTCGTTCTGTGTGTGCTGGTGTGACAAATAATGTACACTTGGAGCTATTCTGGATATTACGACCCACATAACTAATATGGATGGAACCCTTTCCATGAGTTATCGTCGCTCTTCCCTGCCGCGAGATTGGATATATAATGTAAACACGTTACTGGACTGGTGGTCGAGCCCGCCGAGTCATACGAATCGACATAACGGGTTTCTTGGATGCTACGCCAGGTATAGATGAGGACAGGCGCGTTAAAATATCGTCCTCGTAGATATCGTAGAAAGGTTTCCCCGGCAGTCGGATTGAGGTATGTTCCGACTCCAGGATCAGATTCTAAGCGGACATTGTCTGAGATAAAACGAACACGAGAAGGATCGTCATTATTCCGCAGAAAATCTAGGAGTTGGGTCAAGATCAGTATTTGCTTCGCAGATTAATAGTAAAACTGGACCTCACCTGAGTTTGCATCGACCCAGGCCTTCGCAACAGCAGTGGAGGAGAGCTCAATGACCCATATTCCCTTTAGTTGGGCATGCTGAACTTCGCGTGCATTGTTCGCGGGTCGGTCATCAATCCATGTCAAAAGAGGAGTTGTGAGTCGATCGCCAGGTGCTACCCTCACCCGGAAAGCATCGACGAGTGGTGGAGGTTTTTCAGCTACAGAAAATGAGTCACAGAAGGAAAGGGTGGTATGGGTAGTAACTTGCCTGTTGCATACCGGTCCACCAACTGTCTTAACGTTTCTTGGCCTAGCACTCGCGCAAGGTTGTCGGGAGTGATTCCACCACACTTATATTCATCCAGGAGCATGACGATTCGATCAGACGCGTATTTCGGAAGCCCATTGCCGTACCACATGTTTAAACGGGCACAGAAGAGCTCAGTGGTAGCGAAGTTCACCTAAAGGTGTTGATATTAGCGTTGAGAATGTATATAATACCAGAATAACCGACCTTAGCACCTATATAGCCCCCCCAGAACTCCCGGGCTCCCATATCAGCCAATTCATCAATCGGACCAATGGTGCGACTCTCGGATGAGTCGGATCCGTCCTGGAAAGCTGCTAGGCTCACTGACTGTTCAGCGTCCTTAATATGGTCACGAAAGTACCCGACGACCGCCAATGAAGTAAGAAGGATAAGAAGTTGGTGGTTGAGTTGTTGTTGATCGCGTTGTAACTGGCTAATGACTGCCATCGGGATGAAGAACGCGATAATCTTCTGCGAGCGCTTGTACTTCCAGACCAGGAGGTGCTCCTTGGTCCTTTGCAGGGCATCGCCAATACTGCGAATCGATTCGGATAGCTGGAGCTCGCCAGTGCCTTTGAATTGAGTGGAGGCGAAAGGCAATAGGATATTGTGGATCTGAAGCACGGTGGAAGAGATTTGTGTGAGAAGTGCTTCCTTTTCAGCTTGTTGGTCGATCCACGTTTGAATTGCTTTGCATAACGTGCAAACAGTTGCGGCGAGCGATATAACATCCATGGGTTATAAGTATGATGGGATAAGGGAGAGGACAACAGAAATGACGACAAGGAGGCAGTGCTCGGCACTGCCCGCAAGTCCATTCATCCGACTACAAAGAAGGGGAGTATAAATATAAATATATGATATAGTGCTGTGCAAATGAAGTGTCTGTCGTGGGTATTAGGTACCAAAGCGAGGCATAGTTATTCTGGATGGTCTCAAAGAGTGTGAGGTAGGCAAGTGGTCGTTGGTCCTACAAAAACATGGCCAGGGTCATAGTAAGTGCAATGCACATGGGTAGCCATAGGGTTCTCGAATGTGGTCTGGAAGAGGAGCTCCCGTTCATCGTCGCATTCGGGGCACCAGTCGAAGAGGAGGGAGTCGTGTTTACGACAGCGTTATTTTGGACGACTGCCGATGCCGGAGCAGAACCAATAGGTAGAATCGTCTGCTGCTCAATTATACCAGAGCCAATCATCACCTGAACACCGACAGAAGGAACACCTTTGACCACGACGAAAAGCAATGCAGGACCAGGAGCAAGAATCGCGGGATTAGGCGGCACCTGTGAAACATGCAGTATAGCAGTGTTGTTGACATATCCCGTGTAGGTAGACTCGAGAACGACCATACGCTGGCCCATGTTCTGTCAGAGGGTTCATCAGTGTCGAAGCCGTGTTTCAATCGGAAGGACATACGATGGAGTGCGTCGAAAATCCTGGTCGAATGATAACGACCGTTGCATTTACTACATTCGCGACATCACCAAAGAGGTCATCCGAGTCCAGGACAATATCAAAAGAAGGGCCACCGTAAGAAAGCTGGGATAGAAGCCCCTTCGGCTGGGGCCGTCTCTGATTGTAGTAAGACGGATAGAACCTCTCTGTACGGTACTCAGTAGGGTATTTGACATCAGATCCCACAGTATAGTCAGCATTCGGATTCGAGCCAGAAACAAAGACAGATCCTAATGAAAGTGTGTTAGGAACCAGGGGCGGTGTAGCAAGATGGATAGTCAGACTGACCATCAGGAAGCAAAATCGCCGAGGAGTGATACATGCGAGGAACTACGCTTGCTGAGAATCCGTCACTCGACCAACGATGCCCAGCAGGTGCGTCGGGATCATAAATAACGGGCGTCAGTACCGGATCGTCGGCATACGATTGTCCGATTGCCCATGGGTCAGATCCATAGCCAGCCGTCCCTGTTCTTCATTAGCGGCCATATACGAAAGTCTGAACTGCACTGGACACAACGTACCCATTTGAGCGCCATTGAGGCAAAGAACCTTGCCGTCGGGTAGCAAAACAAAATTTGCCATGCTACGTCTCTTCGGTAGAGGGTCGTCGGGAACGTAAGATTTTGAAACGTCCGGGGTTATCTTGACACAAGACGTAGAAGCCGGCTGTAAAATCGGCACGAAGGACGGAGATGTCCATCTACAAGTCATCAGTAACGTGAAAGCGATAAAATAGAGACCTCACTCGTCTGTCTCAACATTTGATCCTCCACAAAACATAATAGTCGCCGTCCAGTTGTTGGCAGGGAGAAGGGGCATCATAACTGTACCAGCGCTGGCAGGGTACGTTCTCACCGCGTCGGGCATGTCGTCAAGGGGAGTTTCGACGTTTGTCTTGGCGTCCAGAAGGACAGTCGACCATCCAGCCTGGATAAGTAGCTTTCCTGATGGAATGAGCCAAGTCAGAGGATAGAGGTTAACTGGTAATGTGTTCTGAAGGATGGGAGCCGTGACAGAAGGTCCAGCTGGGGGAAAGAATTCATATGTTGGATTATTCTGGCCGGCATCGTTGATATATCCTCCATTTCTGGATCCCCCGATCTGAAAGTAGAAAATCAGAAGCGATGAGGAAGATACGACATTTACGTACGATGATTATGCTGCCGTCTTCAAGGGTCTCGCTAGACAACAGGTCAAAAGACATATTTCTGTGTTATGGATACGCAGAGAACTTACAGAGTGGGGTACCACCGTTGCTCAGCTTTGACAGGCGACATGTACCACTGGCAATCATCTCCGGAACATGGGGTCAATATTCTGTGACGTTGAAGCAGCTGATGAGAAATAGGAAGAAAAATCCATGATACGGACATACCGGATGCTGAGGACGTGCGACAAGGTGGAAAAATCCAAGTTGAAGAATGAGGAAGCCAGGAAGGTAACGTGGAAAGTAAAGCGACGTACGAGCGGCGTCCATCGGCATCGTAGTATGGTCCAGAGCTGCCATCTTGCGAATCGGCTGCATCCCCGCCCGCTGTAACTGCTTGATTTCCTCCAACGTTGATCCATGTTCCGTTGCCCAAAACATTACCGCCCTGAGAGATTGGGTCGGAAATATGTTAGATAGAGTAAATGGGTTATCTTACCGCACAAAACGAGTTGGTCTTGACATCCATTGCCCGTTGCCTGTTATCCGTGGTCCCGTATTCTGATCGAACTTAATGGGCTATAGGAAAGCAGATGCTAAAGATTGACCAACCGGATGCCCACGCCGGATGCCCATTGATTTGTGTAGGGTTATTTTCCACTTTGTCGAGGATGTAAATCTTGTCTGGACGGCCTAGAAAAATCTTCAACCGTACAGGGACAGACGTTAAATCAAGCAAACACAAGTGTAACGCAGGAAATATTACTTGCTGAGAGCTCACGAGCGAATCGGCGATTATCTCAAACCTTCCGGGATCTCCTTGGTGCACTGGCTGACTTGGCGGGGGAACTACAGCAGGGAATTGAGCGAGGGCGAATGGATAGACCAGCGCTGTGAAGTAGATGTGCTTTTTCATGGCAACAATTAGAATCGTGAAAGAGGGTAGATTATAGGGTTCTCGAAGAACTCCGTATTAAAGGGATATTATGAGAGAATAATGTAAGAGTAAGAAGGTGGGTAGAGGAAGAAAAAGTGGAAGCCGCCGTTATGGCAAGGCGAGGGTTTTTGTGTGGCCGAGTTATCCACGTGACCGCGTATCGGCCTAGACACTGTCATCCACCCCACAAATATCGTAGAAAACTCAAAACTCCACATTTTTTTTCCAAACCTTTACGAGAATGTTTGAATAATGGGATAGATTGTACTCGTAAAATTTCAGATGCAAAGACGCAGTAAGCGTAGAAGAATCTATGAGACACTAGTGTATCACTGAGTGGTGACACAGTGCTCGCAGGGAAAGAGAAACTCATTCCTTTGGCTCAAATGTTTTAAACGGGGTTGACAATATGTAAATGTTTACGTTGCAAATTTATTTGAAGACAAACGGAGCATCCTTTGCAAAATTATTGACTTGCCAAAAGCGTATCAGATGACGGTAAAGTCACATTTGATGGTGTAAGCCGAAAAACCCCGGCAGTCCGGTTATGAGCCTCCCGAGTTCCGATTCCCAGGCTTTGTTGCTTCTTGTTTCTATGTAACGTTCGTTTTATTCTGAATCTTTGCCAACATCAGATATTACTTGCAGTGTCGTCCTCTCCCACTAAAAAAGACACGGAATCTGTTGGTCTGACTACAGGAGACCAGAGCGTCAGCACCTTTTCAGCCCTCAGCTTCTCACCGGCGAGTTTTTAAAGAACAAAGATATCAAGAGGTTTTATGACGGGATCGGCAGATGTAAGCGTAATTATCTCAATTCATCGCATCTCTAATGCGGTGTCACCTAATTCAGCGTCAACTGAGTCCTGAAGCTCTTGATCGTTGTATGAGTTCATCCCGAGTGTAAGTTGACGGGTATTTCCAGCCTGATTTCCTTGTTACTGAAATAGAACTTTTCAGCCCATTCATATCTGTTTATTCCTTTATTCCATGGAAGATTCGACCTTGTTCATCACCTTTACACCAGTAAATTTCTTGACTACGAGTTCCTGTACATAAAGTGTCCAAATTCGTGAGCATCGCATATCCACCCCTCCGATAACCTCTTAATTATGGCTGGCCCTTCATCGGACTTCCAGTCACCAGCGAATAAAAAAGGTTAGCCCCCCAATCCAAAGAGTATGGCATTTCTCTCACAACAACCATGTCTCTGGATTCAGCTACCGCTGCTCTTACGATCATTGTCACATGCAATATTCTTGAAATCCTCGGATTGGTAATCCTCATCGCGATATTATGCACTGCATGGTTCTCTGCGAGAGTTCCACGGACATCGACGTGGTTTTTGCTTGTATTTTCGACCATTCTATGCAACATCTCCAGTATCATGCTCCTTGGGCAACAAACGGGGCCTGAACCGAATATGTCAATTTGTCTTGTGCAGGCCGCCATGGCCTATTCGACGGCCGTGTTGTGAGTTTCTCTCAAGATGAATATTGATATTGAACGCTGACGAGCGATATGCCATAGTAATGCATTTTCAGGCACTGCATTTGTTCTACAGGTAAGTGTTATAGATGTTTGAACTTGCATGCTGGACTCAGAAAACCAAAAGGTCTACTTGTCGATGACATTAGTCCATAACTACTACACACTATTCTCCCGCCGTATTGTATTAATGGTAGGTTTCTCTGTGATTTTCACTCCCTTGCTGACAGACTTAATTTCATTTTTATAGCTCAACGTCTTGTCAACCCTTATGTTGTGCGGTAGTCTTACTATAATACTTGTTGTGAGTCCTTTGTCTTGAATCACAACCCATAATTCTAATACCTTGTAAAGTACGCGGTGCGAAATCCGTCCTTTGTGGTTCGGGACCCCTCTGGTATACGCTGTCATATCACGTCGCCTCTAGTGTGCGTTGTTGATCTGGTCAATTTACTATCTGTCTGATTCTAATACAAAGTCATGCAGGCGTATAATGTCAATAGGCATAAGTATAGGCGCAGCAGCAGTGGGGTTAATCCTGCAAGGTGTGTGTTTCTCGGGAGCTATGCGTCCGCTCTTCCTGACATGATGCGAAGTTGTCATTGGCATCAAGCTTCATCGCGCGGGAAATTCATTTGATTCACTTCCTATTCAGAGCAAAATTCCCCGAGCTGTCATCATTCGTGTCTTTATTTTCAGCGCAATTTCCTTTATTCTGATTGTGTAAGGGCACATCTTCCCTTACAAACTGCATGAATACTAAGGTTCAAAATTTAGACTGGGCCTCGTGAGCTATTCTCCAATGTATGAAGAAGGTTCTGGCATATCCGACATTACACTAGCAAGTAGTCAGTCATTCTATCTACAGCTATATGGGATTGAAGATATTAACATTTTCTACGACCATATGCATGTTTAGCGCCCTTAGTTGGCGGGATAGTTTTCGGCACACAAAAAGTGCGTCATTCAAGATATATTCTACGCTCATCGCATGTCGATCCTCATTTGCTTACCTGACATTGTGTAGGACATCCTGCGTGTGTGGATGTTCTGGCGTCGACCAAGCGTAGAACAGGGGCCGTAATATCTTGGTATAATGGTTGTGATTATAGACCATGTTGTACTGAGGTCATAGTGCCAATTGCTTCTTCAATGCTTCTGCACCCATTCGCTCGCTAAATATCATATTTGTCTCTTTTCATGCGCTCCTTGGAGGAGGCAAAATCGGCGCATATGGATCCGACGATTGGTATGGTTGACGGTGCAGGGGCATGCAGAGATTTTGGAAAAGAAAAGGGGACACCTGAATGGATGTGATTAGTGAGATAAGATACTCGTTTATCTGTGTGGCAGTGTGCATTGCCTTCGGCAAGAAATTTTCGCTACCGAGGGTTTTCCAGACTCTTGCCTGAAGTCCTACGACCACTGAAGAAACCGCGATCTATCGGAGTCATACACAGCTTCTACAAATATTGAAGAACTAGTCGAGTTTGCTACTCGACGAACATTCGTAATGAGATCCTTCAAGTATCCAGGCCTGGCAAAATGAGCAAAGAACGCAATATCTCGCGAGGGTGGCTATAATCACGTAGGAGGCATAGGGCATAGAAGAGAAACGGAGGGTTCGCAGGCAGGACGCTCTTTACTTACTTGTTGTAGAACTGAGTTGAGTCCAAATCGAAGCAAGGGTAGATCGAAGCCTCAGGGGAGAGAAAGTTGCATGCCAACGACGCAAAGGTAGGCCGCTCAGCGGGAACGCTTAAGATCACAAAGAAAACACCGTGGGATCCACGGCCAAAACAAATTGTATAATATGAAAACTGTCTAAACGTGAGCTTGTTTAGTTTAATGTCAATGCGAGAGCCATTGAACACACATACATTACACCGCAATGACTCTCGGAGATGACTCGACCAGCAAATCCTCCTGTAGGCAAATCCAATTTGTCGACTGCCCTGATGTGGAGGACGAGTCAGTTCTAAATGATTGTTACAGACGAAATCATCATACCGAGGTCTTATGTTAAAGCAAGAACTCCGAAGAAGGCTCCTTAGCCTTCCCTCCTTGGTACAGTAGCCCTTACATTAGAGCTTGTCGTAGTACGTCTCAAGAGAAGGGATTTCAGGCTGAGTACGCATATGCAATCAGTGCGACATCCGAAGTCGAGGAAATAGACGTACTTTGAGACCCTTACGGATACGGATCTTTGCCACCAGCTCCTCCGACTTACTGCCCTTCTCAAGGGGTGCTGCGTAACGCCTCGTCAGTGAGATCACCACGAGCTTAATGGACTGTCCTTACAGTCGCTTGTGATCTCCCAATGGTCGAATACGCTCTGAGGGAAGGCCTGGCCGGCGGTATAAAAGCGCAGCTGTGCGTTAAATCCAAAAGATTCCGCCACGGGCAGGTATGCCTTAATGGTGAACATGGTCGATCCAGTGCGTTGCTCGTCGCTGAATACCCGCCCACGGTGCTTGTTGAGACAATTGTAGACGCCGCCAACAGCAGTTTCAGGACATTGAATTTCCACTGAAAGCATAAAGCCAACTCAAGAAGGACTCTGGTAATAGTAGTAGCGTACTTACCAAGGTAAATTGGCTCCTGGAGTGTCGGGTTTGCCAGTAAGCAGGCGGCGTAAGTTGCACGACGCATAGTGGGAATTATTTGTGATCCGCCCCGATGAATGGCATCTCCGTGCAGCTAGAAATGCTTCAGCAACATCCTACCCGTGCAGAGAAGTGACTACACACAATAACATCGAGGATATTGAGTCGAACACTGCGCATGTTCTCACCACAGATAACACCCTCCTTTGTCGCCCATTGGAAGGCGGCGACACACGAATCCTTGATTTCATTCATATATTGCACGCCCTTTGTAGCGTCAACCAACAGATTTGGGCCTGTCGTTTCCGGCCCGAAACACCAGATCTTCTTCGCGTCGTTGACATCCCAGCCGTATTCGTCAGCAAGGAGACGCGCACGTAGCTTGAAATCGTCGCGAGCGTTGATTTTGCCCGTTTCGATGGCATTGGTGAGCTCCTCGTCGATGGGCACGGCTTTGACGTAGAGACGATTGTGTTTGTTCTGCGATTTTGAAAGTGCGACAATGGAAGATTCAGTCTGCACGGTCTCGCGGTAAGGAACGATCGGTTCGGAAACCTTCAAAGGAACACCAGCATGGTCGTCTTGAAGATCCTAAGCATAATAGAATGAGGATAACTGCGTCTGAAAAGTGAAACATCAGTTACCTTTACGCAAATTTCCAAATGAAGCTCGCCAACGCCAGCGATAATATGCTCTCCCGTATCCGAAGTCCAAGTCTGAACAGCTGGGTCCGATTTCGAAAGACGCTTCAGGCCTTCAACGAGCTTAGGCAAGTCAGCCGGGTTCTTGACCTCAACGGCGACCCGGACGACCGGAGACACTGAGAATCGCATGACCCTCATGTTATAGGCGGTTTCCGAGGTTGTAAGAGTACCGCTCTTCAAAAGGAACTGGTCGATACCGACTAGACCGACGATATTGCCAGCCGGGCAGTCCTCGATGGCCTCAACATGTCGGCCCATCATGAGCACGGTGCGCTGGATTCCGGAGTAGAAGAGGTCTTCTTTCTTGCCGGGTTGGTAGTTCGGACCTTGGATGCGAATCTTCTTGCTTCCAGCCTTGACGGTCCCAGAGAACACGCGCCCGAAAGCATAGAAACGCCCTTTCTCTGACGTGGGTACCATTTTGGAAACATAAAGGACGAGAGGACCATTGGGGTCGCAGTCACGAATGCCGATCGCGGATTCGTCGTCCATGGGGCCTTCGTAGAGAGTCTCAACACGGTAGCGCTGGGCTGTGGCGGGGGATGGTAGGTTGATGACGATCATCTCCAAGAGTGAATCACCAGCGGGCAAGAACTTGTGCATTATGACCTTGAGTAGGGCCTTGCCCTCGAGATCGCGTTCGCCCTGAGACAGCGTGATCTCAAGCTTTTCAAGCATAGCTGTGATACCCTCTTTCTTGAAATTCATCACAGCATCGAATATCTTGAAAATTGGAGCCAGGACGAAGCTGTTGAACGCGCGCTCCAGAGGTTTACCATCGGCGTCAGTAGCGGAGGTCGTATACTTCCGTGTCGCCGGATTGTAATAATTATCGCCCCATAGCCTGACGATCAACTTCTCCTTGTCCACGCCGAACTTCTTAGCGTATCGTTTGGCGAATTGGCGAAGTGTGAAACCCCAGCCGTGGAGGCCAGAGCCGAAAGCGACAGTTCCCTGATCAGGGTACACCTGAACATCGCCGAGAGCAGAATCATGGTAAGTTGAGATGATGACATTGACGCTTTCGATGGTGCGTCGGAAGGACTGATAAAGTGATTCCTTGTCGATTTGGAGTTCGAGAAGTGCGCGATCGACTTTGTTGATGATGACAACGGGCTTGATACGCTCACCAAGAGCTTGACGGAGGACAGTTTCTGTCTGCACGCAAACACCCTCGACGCAGTCGACGACGACGAGTGCACCGTCGGTAACGCGGAGCGCCGCCGTCACTTCTGAGGAAAAATCGAGATGTCCGGGTGAGTCAATCAAATTGATCAAGAACCCGTTGCCTATTAACACGCCGAATGGATGGAAGCCCATTAAATAACAGAGGAGCAACGAGCAATGCGGTCGAACTCACCGTCGGCCTTCTGCTTGATCTCAGGGAGATCCTCGTCGTCTACCTCAAAATACATGGAAATGGCGGTAGATTTTATCGTGATGCCACGTTCCTTCTCGTCGGGTCTCGTGTCCGTGAATTTGTCACCGGCCCTCGAAGACGCGATAATACCGGCTTTTGAGACAAGAGAATCGGTGAGGGTGGACTTTCCGTGATCAACTACACAGTTATTCAGAATTTAGTATAGGCTCCATTTCAGAACGATGAATGCACTTACCATGAGCGATAACACTCATGTTGCGGATGTTTGTGGATTTGTCCATCAACCCACGGATCTGATCTGTGAATGGAAAGTCGTACATCAGCGGATGTGACCGGGCTAGAGGATATCCGCGTGCACGAGCGTGCGTGGCGTGCTTGGCGTGCTTAGCGTGGCACGCCAATGCACGCTCTTACATAGGCCATGGTACTACTTGAAAAAAGAAATAGGCTGCTATAAAGTGTACATGTACCTATAAAAATGTGAGGATGTTCTATCCTGTACCTACTCTCTTGTTATTTCGCCGAGAGATCATATATGAGCATCAAAATGCCTGCCTTTTGAAACACATAAGCACGCAGATGCACGCAGGTGCACGCGTGTGAATTTTAAGATTTTAGCGTGCCACGCTCACGCACGCTTACACATCATGACGCACGCTCACGCACGCTCGCACGCCAATTGGGCATGCGTTCACACACTTATAGCACGCTCGCACGCCAATTGAGCACGCGTGCGCACGCTTGTAGCACGCTCATCAGCATGCTCGCGCACGTTTATAGCACGCTCTCAGAGCATACTCATAGCATGCACATGGAGAAACCCAGGTAGATGTGGGGGGAAATTGTACTCAGTATTCATGTTCTCATAATCGAGAGAGATTGTCTTTGTGCAAATGTATCTTCGACTAACTTGTGGCCCTGAATACATGCAACTTGGTGAGTAATATGCTCTCATATTTCTCCTACTGTACCATTTCGTTCAATTCATCCATCACAAAGTGATAGGGATGATTATGACCATTGACACTATCAAACAGCCAAAGATCCCAGAAATTACCAAAGAATGACTAATGCCCAGGCTGAAAAGAAGGAATAAAATGAAACCTACCAATACAGCACCATAGATAATATATACTTATATTTTGTTCCTCTGTACTGTTCTCCTCCGAAATTACAAAAAACTTGTTCATATATGTACAGCATAATTATATAGAACAGGACACAAATGTCAAAAAGCAACATAGATCAATGCATTGATCTATGTGAAGAGATGCGCCACACGCCAAAAGGGTTGAGCCTGCTGAGCATGGCACGCACTGCACGCTAAAAGGGCTGAGCGTGCTGAGCGTGGCACGCATCGCACGCCAAAAGGGGTGAGCGTGATGAGCATGGCACGCTCAGGCACGCTTGTGCACGCTCAAGGCACGCCGATTTTCTCTTGCCCGATGTGACCAACTTCGGGTCTGCAAGCGGATTCATTGCTGACCTATTGTGAAGTTACTATGTTTAATCAAACATGTCACGTCAATTAGTGCAGCAAAAAGGTAACGTATAGGTACTTACACCATGCTGGACCGTTATGAGAACAGCAGACAAGAAATAGGGTTTGGTTCAGAGCGTATTTTTTCTGCTTGTCAACGTTTCAACATAGTCTGGTCTTATAGGTGTCTTGGATGCGTATATGAGTCAGGTAACAATAGGTAGTGCCCGGGCTGTCCGGAGCCTTGAGCGGACCCGCTGGCGCTTTTTGAGACACCATGACTCACTGTCGGCGTCCATGCCTAAATACGTCGAGTAAGTAGGTACATATGCACCATATAGGGCAGTTGCAGTTCATTGACACGCCCTAAATTGAGGGAAGTGTTAGCAGAGGAACAATCACGCTCAATCCCTTCCATCCTTCCGAAAGGAGAACACACCGAGAGTTCGAGACTTCGAGTCATCGATACGGTATAAATAACCTCCACATATCTATACATAGGAATTCTCATAATATCCACTGTGGGAGCGGCTTAGGTTGCCGAGCAACCAAGGACAGGCTGAAAACTAGATTTCAACCTGTCCTTGGGTGATTATTAGGTTGATTCAATTCAACCTAATAATTAGGTTGCGCGGCAACCTACCAAAACAACCAAGGAGATAGTGATGTTAAACATGCATAGTTAGACCATCAGTATGCTACTTTTCAACCTGACTCGTCAACCAGTAGATAGCTACTTATTAACCTAAAGTATGCCCTAGTGGAAAAGGTATTATTTTTTCAATAGGATTGTTAATTAGTATATTCTAAACATGTTCTGAAGAATTTTGAAGCAAGAAGGTTAGCACCTGGAATGCGGTGACATAAATAAAAATTTGGCGCGCACCTTTTTTCCCTAAGTCCAAAATGCCGCGTTGGATACTCAGTATCCGGCGATGGCCGACATTTCAGACTCCGCCTGAACAGAGCGACAGGGTGGTTGACTTCTGCTCTCACCATCGTCCTGGATCCACCCTTCTAACGCCCAACCGTATATGACCCCGACAAGTCCCCAACAACCCGACTCTGCCCACGCCATGCTGGCATTCGATTTACAGCAACACAAGGGTGTAGAAAGTCTTAGGGGGATAGGAGATAGGGACCTGTGGTAGAAGGCCCATCAGGTATGTCGCGAACAATTCCCCCATGATGCCGCTGACTGATTGCCTTTCGCTGTGCCTAACCCATATCGAATACTGCCACTATCCTCCACTGCCACTATCCTCCACTCCGACTCGCGGACTGTCAACCACCACCCCCACCCCCCGTTTCAATCAACACAACACCTGTTGCCACCGACAATGGAATGTGAGACCGCAGGCAAATGCAATGAGACGGATGCACCTGTATGGTCGGTGGTCTCATTTCGAGTATATAGAGTTATTGCTATGATATGTAACTTAATGTGTAGTCAAAATAACAACCTATTTTACGAATTAAAAAAAAAAAAGATGTCTAAAAGCAACCTACTGTATAGTGACTCTAACCGGCTAATTGGGTCATATTCAACCGACAATAGGTTGACTTTCAATACTACTGTAGGTTGGTTAAAACTACACACCAGGTTGATCATAAACCTTACTGAGCCATTTGTACATAGGTTGAAAAGTTAAAAAATAGGTTGTAAATTAACCAAGGCACCAACCTACTCACAAGGTTGATCACCAACCTAACGAAGATGAAAATCAATCTTTTATTTACTGATAAGTAACCTAACTTAGGTCAAATCCCCAGGTTGACCATCAACCTGGGCCGCCCGCACAGAGATCTGGAAAAGAGGGTCCGATTTGGTCAATTGACAAGAATATAAATAGACGAGGACAGAACAGACAGACAAGAAGGCTGGCGATATTGTCAAAGAAGGGGAGCAGGGGGGTTAAAAAGCACCAAATTGGCGCCCAACGCGTCCCACCCGGTGCTACCGACGATGGTGCGGCCATCCCTCAGAATCTCATCCAGGAAGCCACTACAAGAGTAAAGTAGGTCCACATCAGCGACGAGAGCCCCACGCTAACACCGACAACACAATAATGTGAAGCTAAATGTAAAGCAAGATTTAATACACATCAGAAATTAGAGAAAGAAATGGCGCACCGATTCCCAAGTATTCCCATCAATGTAGTTGGGGCTCAATTAGTTGCTATGCTCGAACGCATGCTACGTGGTGGGACGTCCAGAGGCCATCGGCCCCAGAGTTTCGCGAAAGAGAACCATAGATCGAGACGAATATAGCGAAGAGTGGTACGAAGAACCCCTGTATTATGCAGTTGCTAGGCTTGTTGGATGCGGACGTACGTGGTTGGATTGATGATTGATCAACAGAAAAAAATGACTGGATGGTCTGTGCGTTTTGAATGCCGTCGTGCCGGTCACGGCTGGCTTGCCGTCGAAGATTAGATAAGATAAGATGTCGAGTCCCGTTGTGTTTTCCAGTGCTCCCTCAGACTCTCTCTCACACTTGCCATTGCTGGCGGAGTTTCTACACTTGCATACCACCTCGACGCATCACAGCACCTTCCTTTTTTATATATTTCCCTCGGGGAGCCAGAAATTATCGACACGACATATAATAGCACTTTCCGACATTCGTCGCGCGTTCTTGCGTGAAGAGTGCGATCTTGAAAATCGCATAGTATGTGCAAGAGTCACTCACAGCGTTTAGAAGGAAAAGGTGCGTGGCGCATGCGCATACGTTGGGAGAAAGTGCCGTCAGGCACATACCACCTCCCCGCCTTTGGAACCTAACGCACACCAGGTGTCCGAGGGACGCTGCAATTCCCAGATATTAGGAGCCTGGCGACGCATCGAAGAGTGCGAGGATACGCAACATTTAGGAGGCAGGTCCGAATATCGGTTCGTAGGATGTAATTCCAAAGACGACGTCTGGTCCATATATAGGGTTGACAGTAATTTGGGCGCTTACCCTGTCATGATTAAAAAGGGACGGCGTTTAGCTCAGATGAAGTACCCGAGAGTCCGGGACATGTTTCCGAGCTATTTGGAGGGATGATTGCATACTACACGGAGCACTGGAGTAGATAAGTTTGTCGGATGTGGGCATTCACTTGAATGATCTTTGTTACCCAAGGTGGATCAGAATTCAATGAACATATATATACCAGTGGACAGCTTTACTGATTGAGAGTGCATCCGAATAGCTTTGAGAATAGATTATCCGAGGGAAGTGAAGTTGGTGCCAATGGTAATGGCCGTATATATGCTGTAGTGGCGTACTGTAGATTACAAGTTGCTGCCGAGTTTGCCGATCATTGGACCGTCCTCGAGCGCCTTTGAACGGATGGGTTCTTTAAGACCTCTTACATAGAAATATTGTTTTGCATTTTGTGCCTCCTTGTTTTCGGCCTTATACTCTGCCGTATTTACTACATTAGAATTGGGATTCCCTTTATTATGGTAGATTTCAATGAAAGACAGTCTATTCTTTTTTGAAATATCCTGACCTGCTCCTTAATTCCCTCGCCATCCTGACGTAGGGAAGCTGCATCTCATTTTCAGTAAATATAATAGATAAGGCTTAAGATTGGTGATGTCGGAGGAAGTATGAAGAAGGGACAAAATGACATCGACAAAATAACATGCCATGAAGTTGGCACGAACACACCCAGTTGATTTCCTTGATCTCGATGCTTTACGTCTTTTTGTTGTACCCAATCAGCTATAATATGCATACATGGTAGTCCCACAAGCGACATTAGGCGCCATTGTTCATCCCATCCACCTTTTGTGTTTGCTATCGTGATTACTGTCGGCTAAAAATCCCAGAGTTCAGGTACTAGTTATCCGCACTATTCCAAGTATGGCGGCGATGTTTCCGGAGAGAATTTTCCCCGAAACATGAGGCATGGGCGTGTTTCTGCCACAAGAGAATGCGGTAAGGACAATGGTAAGCTACAGGAGAACACAAGCAAAGGGTGATATTGGCGTGTCCATGTTCAAGTTCCTGGCCGCGACTGCGCTGAATGTGGGCAGGGCTCGATTCGAAAGCATTCCAGGCTGAGCGCTGAGCGCTGAAGCTTGAAGTCCATGTAACATTCTATATAGAATTCGAAAGATATGCCGAGCTTACCCGAATCAGTTCTAACTTCTGGAACGGCGTTTGAGATGCAGCGTGTGCCCTTGAGTCAGAGGATGCGTCTTTCGAAGGATGGGTACATCAATACAAAATGCATCGAGTAATGGGTAAGCAGAATCTCTTGGATTCGATATGTTAGCTTATAATCCAGACGTAGGCCGAAGATGCCGGGTATGCCACAGTTGGGCTGCACCGCGCCGTCGAATCCTCTGATCGCACTGGATTCTGAAAAAACGAGAAAAGATGGTGGGCGCTCGGCTGTTCCTTTCAATCCTAAAGGCAATCACATCTGGAACGCGTAATAAAAATGTGCTGTGTCTATTTAGGAGCACCAAATTACCCACCGAATCGTCAGATCCGTCAGTACTACTATTGGTGCTTAATCCAATCTGGTATGGCATAGATTCTTCTGAATCCGACCGCTAATGCGAATAGTCCTGTGTCAAGCTAATTCAAGCGAGCCTCCACGACAGCTTGAGTAGAAATAGGGTTTGTCATAGAGTGGACGTTGAACCCACAACGCTATTGGAGAGGGCTCGGAGTGAGAGCAATCAAGCAGCTTCTGCGTGATACGAATGAACGGGAACAGAAGCCTCGTTTCGTTGTTTTGTGCCCACAATCCCCAGATCGAATTTGGCGCCGTGGACCAGGCTTGTGCGAGCGCAATGCTGTATTAAGGCTCTTCTACATGGCACATGTCTACCCAACTTCTTCTACACGGCCCGCTGCTGCTTTATCGCGGTGATATTGTACTAAGTAGGAAGTGGCGCTTACATTAGATACAGTGCTGTGGTTACCGAATTCACGATCATGGGTAAAACTCATAACCGTATGCAACCCGAAAATTTCATTAGAGCAAAAACAGATCAGCACTAGCGAAGTGTGGGTGGAAAAAGAAGCATTCCTTATATACAGGTTTTCTGAGTTTCGTGAGCCCGTGAATTTTGATAAGCATAAAGAGATCGTCAATTGGTTCTCGCGAAGTTGGCCGCTTCTAAGTCCCACAACTCGCTACCAGTGGACCGCTCTCAGAACGGAATCTCTGAGGTATTCCGGTTATGTATGCCCCTCTGAAATATTGAAATTTTGTTTGAGACGTTGTATACTGTACCTTCTGAGTATACTGTACGAGCATAAAAATCCTCAGATTTACATCGGAGAGTGTCATACAACTATAATCGAATACATAGGTAAAACGGACCGCGGAAACCATTACAACAACTATTACAATTACAGCAAGTACGTTAGCTATATCGTACAATAAACCATTATCTTATTATAACATGGCCCTAACCTGAGTCTTCGGGACATGATAAGGGTGAACGTCCTGGGAGACCCCATCGCGAGTAAAGGTCGGTAACGACTCGACATATCGTTTCCACTTCTCATCAGAAATGATAGGCGCTGAGCAATAGCTCTCCACGTCGAGTCCAAGAAGAAGCTCATCCAAGCATGGCAGAAGTGCCTTAAGCGCACTTCGTTCAAGATCCATCTGCTTTGCGCGCGAGATACCGCCGACCTCGCAATACCATGCGCGATCCTCCTTGACAATGCTAGCAACGAAAACATCGAGGATACGTTTGTCGACACCGTCCTCAACGGCCGCATCGTAAGCCACACGGTGACCTATGGCTTCTATCAAGGGCTGGCATTGGGGGAGGATGATGGCTTGGAATTCGGGGTCGCGATGGTGTTTAAACTGCGACGCCAAGGTACTGCGCAGTTCCTGGAACATGGACGATTCATGCTTCGCAAGAAGACTGTCCGGGTTGCTGGATTTGGGTAATTTAACTCGTTCGATGACGAGTTCCACCGCAAACCCTTGATGAATGCCTTTTAGTGTTCATATATGGAATAAAAGGAGCAAGTAACTCACGAACTGCAAGTCCAAGGAGATCTCCTTCGGCGATAGCAGCTCCACGGAAGTCCGCCTGTAGCCGTCCATTAGTAACATTAACCGAGAAAGCATGGGCAGATCTCACTCACATGCATGACGGTAAGCTGGTTGGCTTCAAACATGCCCTGTGCGCCACATCTGTCGCCCAAAGAAATAAGAGACGAATGACAATGCTTCACAAGCGTGGCTTTTGCAATAGCAGCCACGCAGTGGCGCAAATTGTAATCTGTGTCGGGATCATTGAATATAACCAGAGCTTTCTTCAAGAAGGACTCGAAGACTATTGCCTGTGCGAGGGTCGAGAGGACGGGAAGCTGTTGGGTGGTGAACGAAATGATGGGCCGCTGCGCTCCGGTGAAGGCGTCAGTGACCTTTCGTCTCTGGCTGTAACGACCGACGATGTAGGTTCCCATCTTCATCGCTGAAACTGCCATGCCCGCTATCGACATCGTCCCCACAGCAACACGAGAGATGCTGTCGAAAAATGCCGCGCGATCATCGAGGTCCCTTTCGGGAGAGGCGAGTAGCGCGGTAGCTGGAAGGCGCACATGGTTGAAATATGTCAAGCAGTGGTCTAGAGGAATGGAACCGCCGCGAGGTGGAAAAAGCCTTGATAAAATCATAAATGTCGAATACTCGACAGTTAAAGACAACACGGGGGACGTACTTGCTAGTAATGCCTTCGCTCATGGTATAACCATCATGCAACAAGACACCGAATGGTTTGATACCTCTGTCCTCCCCATTCACAACAAGGCGGGCAAACACAACAGCCATAGTGGGGATACCGCAAGGAGAGCTCGGTGGCATGTGCCTGCGAACGAATGCGGACGCTTAATTGCGATTCGTCTATATAAAAATACACATACTTGGCGGCTCTCTCGAAGGGAGTATGAAGATCAATGGAGCCATCGGAGAGTAACGTGGCGGTGGTCTCAAGGTTTCTCGCATCTAATCCATGCGCTAGTTCTGTCAAACAGAATTGGCCGCTACAAGTACATCAGTTTCTGATCACACCTTCAAGGTTCCTAATGCTTACAATAGCTGAAACTTCAGAAGCCGTTGCAGAGTCGCCGCTACATCCGGTCGACCGGTGGCGTACCGGGCGAACGTCCCAGCGCAAAGGTTGTAATGTAAGCTAAGGAGCGAGGCCGCTGCGCCATCCATTGGCAGGATTGGGTCTGACTGGAGCTCCCAGAATTTCGGGGTACCATTTAGGATGTCCTCAGCCGTAAGCTCTACAAGGATAATATTCGTTAATGACACATAGCAAATGTATTGACAGTGAAATAACTAACGATAGGCCCTCCCAATGGCCACCGCACGCTCATAGGAGAGCTGAATTCGTTTCTTGTGGGGCAGGTGCCCAGAGACGTCTTGGAACAGTGGTGATTGAGCCAGCAGAGAAGTTCGAGAGGACATAACTGTAGGAATTCAAAGTCGGGGTGACAGGTGATAGAAAGAGGCAAGTTGTACCCCGACATTTATGAAATTTTACAATTGCCCTAATGTTTCCGGGCTGCCTTGCCGCTGCCATAACAATGACAAGAGGCGCACTTCTGGAATCCCCGCAAATAGCGTTTGCGCGTAGATTGCGATAAAAATAGGGGCAGGAAGCCCTCTGCAGAAAAGGTGTAAGCTATGTCAACGTAATCCATACCCAGAATAATCTATTATACAGCAGATAAGCCGAGACGCGGGTCTATAAGATCCACAAAGAACAAGCTAATAACGCTAACGCTTCTCATCCACAAAGGCGTGGGCATGGTCGCCTACGGCACCTTGCTTGAACATCAACATGATAGTACCTCAGAATCAACCCCACTAAGAAGCCCGATTGGCGATGTACATCATCTGCCAGACATCAACGATCTTCCACTGCCTCGAGGCCCACCTGCACGGGTTTACATATGCAGAGGAGCAAGCATTCTGGTATTAGACCCGCATGGGAGCAAAATCTGATATCGTTGTTGATAAGTCAGTACACATCATAGGGTCATATTGCCTTAGCTCTCGTTCCTGCCCTTCATTGGTCCGAGAGGCTCCAGAACGCGCATGCACGGATCAATCGTCAATATCTTATTAAGTTTGTTATCCATAAACTCTTGAGAGATCATTAGACCATTACCAAGAGTTATGAGGTCATGACAGTCTCAATCACAGAGATAGAAAGAGATGGTAATACTACGCTTTACCTTCTGGACCGGTAGGAATCAAGGGAGGCTCTTTGATCCTTGTTCATCCGATGCCATTCAGATGCCAAGCGACGAGCTACACACAAACCCTTGTATTCGAATGTATTTATGTATTCTAAGCATATGCACGGAAATTGTGTGAGCGAATTATTCTACTAAAGATTAGTGGGTTTCAAATGCCCTGGACTTGTGCTTCGGGCAGAAAGCTTCGCCACAATGCCGATTGACAATGTATGCCTCGTGTGATGATTGCTGTCAGAACTCCGCCGTAGTGGGTTATGATGCGGACATGTGGATAGCATGTTCGGGCCGCTATACACACGCTCCGAAAGACCTGCACACAGCAAATTCAAGAGGATTTGATGATTTTCGATCAGAGAAGCGAAGCAAAACACTCACAGACCAACAGGTGGGCCTCGTTGTGTTTTCCGTGCTACATATCCTACCCGAGAAGAATAGCAATATCATGGATTTCGCAAGAGATATCGAAGTTACACTAAGTACATGCAAGTCGTGGGCGTCGGGATATGACAAGGCGCGATGACGTGCTTTGTCCAAACTTGGCAAAAGGCTAGAAACGGTCGCTCCGAACCTGTTACTTACATAGCCGACAAATGATGGATGCTTCCGATATCACTCCCTGACAGTCCCTGACCCACAACTTCGGGTCGCACACAGCTGAGAGCTTCTTCATAAGTGTGAGGGGATGGAAATATATGGAGCTGAGATTCGCTGAGATTCGTTGGGGATCGAAAACGGTTAAGATTCAGATGTTGGGGAAAGTTTGGGAACGACACAAAGGAAAGTTGAGATCAAACATATTGTCTGCCTGGCACCTGCTGATTGACAAGAACTACTGAATTCTACTCATGTTACGCCTGCGTACGGTACGTACCTGAGAAGGCTGAAACAATTCAGTTGAGGTAGAAATCGTGAAAGACATGAACCCTTTACTGACTTCAACGCACGGGCTGGCAAGGGTGTACGGACATTCTCGCTCGTGTCGCCAATTCAAAATTGGCTTCTGAGAAAGAATTGAAATATTCGGATCGCCAGGATTCGATAGGACTTCATTAACATTTAGTAAGATTGAATCAACAGTGGTCGAGACCCCCATAACAGTGCGTCTAGGTTAGTAGGGACGGAGTCCCGACTCCCGCCCCATCCCGCCATCTCCTAGACACTACGCCAGAGAAATACCTTGCTTCCGGACGTTCCTGGAGGTCGTACTTACCTTCGCACCGATAATAATATGTCCGGGTGCGGCACCATCGGCATGGGAATTGATTTCTATTGGGCTATTTCAGTATGTATCCTTGTGGATGACTTTCAACTTTCATTTATCAGTTCGATCCAACTTTCAGCTTTCTCGCTCTATTTACGTGCTTGGATACGGGCTTAGAAGTGTCACCCATCGATATACATATCATCCTAAAGTTATTCGCAATTTAATGATGCACCAACGGGCTCGAAGTTGGAGGGTAATCTCTCAGTCGTAGCTACATAATATGCACGTCAGATTACATAACTCACGGGAACAGTTGTGGTTCGATAGATGATATTGAAAATCAACTGCGGAAAAAGCTCGGGTCCAACGGCCAGGAGGAGCCAGGAAATAATCGTGTGCAAATGGGCTTGGAGAGAAGAAGCAAGGAAAATCTATTCATTACAGAGAGTAGCGAAAACAGGCACAATCGTTTCAACAGCTCCGCCTACAAAATGCTGCGGATTCTTGACATGCAATCGTGCTTCTTGTCGAACTGATGCATTGTATCTACCAGTAAATCACGTTTATTGCCTTTTTATTTATCAAGGAATTCCAATGTTCAACGCCACAAAGCAGCTGAAATGAACCAAAACATAAGACTCGACGAAGATTGAATGAGTTCATGGTAAGCTGTCGAGATATCTGCACTAAAGCATGACATTCGTGCCAGATCATTAAATGATCGGTTTGAGCTTCTTTGAAGGACCATGATCCATGAGACGCACATGGTATGGCAGGCAATTTTAGCAGCATATCACCGCCAATGTCAAGGGCTGTTTTTGGAATACATCCCTTGTTGTTCCAGTGGCGCACCTAAATAAAACCTAAATCGAAGAGAGATACAGCAAAGAAGGACCGGTTAAAGAGCGTCTAAGCTGTGCCAAATTGTTTCGAAGTCAGGGTAATTGCGCCACCCGCTCGCTCATCCTTATTTGCATAAGCCTCGTTTGTAACATCAGAAACCTATCGAGCATTTCTAGCCGCTTCCAGTGGCTCCGTATTCCAAGGAGTCGAAACTGATAAGTGATTTACAATCTCTGATGCAGAGCTACAACGTCATCCCGGCGGATGGAACGGCGCCGACGTGATGAGCTTATTATCAAGCATACTTGGCACACCAGAGAAACAACGCGACGGTCTGGAACCGGAAGGCAAGTATACAACGGAACTCAGTTTTTCTAAGATTCCTGCAACAGAACACCTAATTCAGCGGACCACAGTGCAGTATCCGCCGCCGAGGACATCATGAATGATCAAAACGTCGTCCGGCTACCTGAGATACCATCGAACAGGCCCCGCTGCTCGGCTAGAGGAAGTGTATTGTACAGCGCCATTCTGAATTGAATGAATTGGCAGCCGAAGAAACCCGAAGGCTCTGAAGGGCATCATGAACAATCGGGTCACCAAAAGGATAGTTGCACGGGGTTCTGACTAGGCGCAGAGTAGAGTCTCGCCAACGTAGTGGTAATGATGCATAGACGCTGTCGAAAACATGGAAATGTACGAGCGAACGGGGCAGAGTGTGAAGAAAAGTGACCCAATAGATTTAAGAAATGGAAGGACCGAGGAATAGTCGAACATTGCCATGGATCACAAGCAAATGACCTTATGAGGATTCGAACATCCATCAAGACCTAGAGGCCTGGAGACCTGGACTATACAGACATCTCCGTTCTTCGCCTTTGGATCTGCTCCGGCGGGGAGCCAGCGTACAGCGACAAAGATGCACAGGAAGGCACAATGATTTCAGAGTGGAGAAATTGGAACACACTCGGCGGCAGGGCCGAACAAAACCAAGGCGCGATCCGCATTTTCATGGCGTGAAAACGAAATCTATGAAATGCTAAATCAAGTCCAATCCACGCTGCTACGAAAACAGGTCAAATATAATGCTCGCTTTCCAATTGGCAAAAGCAGATGGCTGGGATTCAATCGGCGAGCACGCCAGTGTTGATACAGGCAATGATGATCTCTAGTCTCGGCACGAGAAAAGCGAAAGATAGCCTCGAAAACGCAGAGGAGCTAGACTCGCGACCAGTCTGTTCGCAAGCTCACCGGAATACGCCTACAGAGGAGCATAAATAAAACTTGGACAATCAAAATAGTAGAAGAGAAAATGCGGGAAAAAAATTAGAAAAGTGGTGGATACTGTGGATGAAATAGGAAATATAACGGGAAAGATATCGCCGTAGGCGGCTTGCAAAAATAATGAGAAATGGGACCTGCACCGCCAAAAACACTTGTCGTGGATCAGAGAGAACGACTATCAAAGATAAGGACGAAATTAAGGGTCCTGATCGACAAGACATAGGGTAAAGGTTAGATGCGCAGAATATTCTTTTCACATGGAGAAGAACACGGAAAGAAAGAGACCAATGAAATGGCGGAACGTAGATGACCGCGATCGCCGATGGAAAATATAGAAAATGGCCAGTTGAGCATCCGAACCAAAGGCGTGTCGTTTCCACCGAACACAGCTTAGAAGCATGGAACAGGACAAGCATGCATGAATGATGGAACAGGTCGTCAGGTGCAGAGCTCGTGGCGGACCTCGAGGAGATATTTCCCTTGCTGACAGACGAAGCCATGCCAATGCGTACCCGGCTAAGGCTCTCTTTCAAGCAACGAAGGTGGCCGATCATGCTGCGGGGAATAAAGAACAATCTCTCCAACGGAGTTTGTCCCTTAGCAGGTACTGCCCAGCCCAGCCAGCAAGTCTCGTAATGTTGTCTCTTGGGCCGTTCCAGATGGAGAAACACGGGAGAACCTCTGGCGTAGGCAAAGAGATTCATAGATAACATACGCGAATTCCCCACGGATACAATCCAATCAGAGGATTTTCGATGAAAATCATCGATGATGGTGTATCGATAGTGCTTGAAGCTTGGATCTTTAACTCTAGAAGAGGGTGTGCAGATATCAGTGGCAGGTGAAAGGGAGCCAGGACAAGGAGTGTATGATGGCGAGCGGAACGGAAAGAATCGGGGAGCGATGCTGAGAAAGTGGCATTTGACAAGCAAACACAAATAGCGGCCGGCAGAATCTGCGTGGGAAAATGAGGTCAACTTGAAAGCGGCGTCAAAGCAAAATGTTACCCAGATCAAAGCCGTATCCCTCTTTCCAGATCTTTCGAAACGACTGCCACTGCCGGAATAAGTGGTTCCAGATAAGAGCGGCGGGTCATTGAAACCAAGGTCAAAAACGCCATTGACGAGCTGTCCATTGTTAATCGTCAGTTCGAGGTCGGTGGGTTCAACGTTTTCGTCGGAGAACCAATGCCAGCTAGCCCAAATCTATGTACTTGAGAGTAGCTTTTCGGCCAGCATAACACGGGGATGTTGGCTGGGTTAAGGCTGCCAAGGGAGTTCCATTGGCCTCTCAGTCACAATTAAAGCGTACAGACCTGTTGTCTTCAAAATTCATCATTACTGAACCAAGAACCAACCAGGCTCGGAAAACGATCAACAACTTCATTTCAAGCGAAACATTATACAAATAGACTCATGGGAGATTCACCCTCCCCTCCCTAAATACTTTAGAGACGAACTCTGAACTGTCGGCTACTTCTGTGGTGCAGAAGGGTAGTTCCTTGCTGTCTAAAGAAAGAATTAGCACAGTGACTGAGGTTATAGACGTGACACGAGAAAGGTAACGCACACTTAGTTCTGGGTCCAGACACCGCTACCGGATACAGTGCTTCCAGGCGAGAGCGGCATGTCAAGAACACCAGTAATGATCGGACCATTGGCAACCCTGAGTTCGACCGTGGTTGGGCCAACGCGTCCGTCGAAGGATCTGGTCGAGTTCAGCTGCCTCACCGCATTGTAGCTGAGACTAGCTGTGTTGCAAGAGAAGGCGGGGACGCTGGATGCGAAGCTGCCGGAGAAATTGTACATGAGGTCGTCGATGACGAACGTCGCGGCGAAGCGGCCACCAGCGGTGGATTTGATGAAACCGTCTGCGGAAGGCATTTGTGTTGTGCTGGTGTTGGGAGGCATCGTCAGTTTATGTGCAGATAAAACTATTGTCGAACTCACAGTAGCGAGAGCGAATTGATTCTGATGAAAGCCGGGCGAAGGGTGAGTGTCTTTATACCTTTGCAAACATTGTATATTTCATACCTGCATTCGGTACCATGTCATTCTAGCCAGCCCATTGTGCCTTCACATTGATATATATTGAATGAATCAGGAAGCTTTCAATCAAGAAATATGGTGGAGTGTCCTTGGCTTGTCATTCTAGGCTCTTGTCCAATCAAGCGAGCGCGCGGCGTTGCAGGGAATTTTCCCTTTAAGAAGAATGGTAAGGCGGTCTTTAACGTCTGAAAGGATACACCTCTAAAATGCGAGCAAATTCTATAAGACCGCAAGACGCTTGACAGAAAGCTTGATCAATCTTCCATACTACCGTCGTTGACATTGTCTACGCACGAAATAGTCAGGAATTTAAATCCAATACAGTTCCGAGTTCGCTAATACCAAGCCGTACATAATGCACGCCTGGTATTCTCGATTGGGTGATACACTGTGCTTCCGTTGTGGCGATGTAAGAAATATTTTTCCCGTACATAAAACATCAACGACTTAGAAAAGAATATATCAGATGAGAGTCAACCTGCAAGCTTGCTTCAGCAGAACTAACTTTAATCCAATTCTCCAGTGAATTAGACCACAATTGTCCTTGTTTGAAGACCTCCGAATGACGTATACCCCGAACTTTCCACGTCGTTCAACTCCGGTTTCTGTCGTCTGTCTGTATTCTTATACTTTTTCTATGCCCACGTTCTAATCCGTGAGCGGGGATCCACTGCACATTATTTGCATGAGCGACGAAGAACGTGAATGCTCGAAGGAAGACCGGCATGTCAACGAGAGACGTCAGATGTCAGATAGGCTATAGGCAGGGCAAGTGCTCACTGGCACGCTAGAAGGTGAGTGAGTTCGCGTGCAAAGGAATATTTCCGAGTGTAGGGGCTCGTCGGCACTGCTCAGTGGGCAGGAATCGCGAGATGCAAACTCCAGGGAGGAGACAAGGTGGCTACAGCGCGCGTGAAGTAGAAGGGTTATACCGAACAGATATCAGCCAAGACCAGATTCCATGAATCAGAGCCATTGGAGTCGAAGAGAGAAGAAAAAGGAAGAAAAATAAGTTTCAGGAAGACCCGACGGCATAGCTAGTGGCTTTGACAACCAAGCACCCCTTCGTCTTTCTCTCCTTCTTTTTCTTCTTCCTGATCTCGATTGCATAACACACTCACATGATATATCTCTGTTTACGAAAACTTTCTCAGCGCTGAGGCCCCGAGGCCCCGAGGTTCTCGTTATCGTTGTTTTCATGGATATCTGTGCATAATCGTGAATGGATATGTGTTTAAGCTGGTTGGACCCGATGTTGCTTTCATGCAAACAGACATCGTAGATGTGGGCTGGGTATGCTGATGTTGTGCAATTTTGGTAGACCATCTCGTCAGGACGATGTATTCATTCATCGTCAAGCAGTGCGTATTGCTACATTATTTCATGCGATGTGGTCGATTGATCATTCAGATCCGAGTTACAGAGCTACAGTGGCTACATACCCAACATCGTGCAATGTATGCTTCAACTTTTCCTGATGGCCGGCCAATGGATGGGTATGAAGTTCGGTAAACTGAAAATTTGACGGGTGAGGACCACCACTGGTAGCCAACGGTACTCATCAAAAGAGGAGGTGACGACCATCAGATATTACTGAGCTCTGTTGATGTCTGACAGTCATGCAACCTCGGGGCACGGTATTACGGCACTACAACTATCTATCATATAAAGGTCCTGTGCTGCGTAAGGCCTTAAGGTTTAATACATTCGTTGTCGGGCATGCTGGAGGTGCATCTAATCCAATGGGGCAGGATTCTCAACAGGAACTGACCTCGGACTCTTCGTCGAGCCACTGTGATCTATGCACGCATTGAAAATAACGTCGTAGGTGGTCGAGCTGCTCACAAACCCCCTTCCTTCCGGTGAATATGGTGTGAGGCTTGGAGTAGTTGTTGTCATCTCATCAACATCGCACACATCCAGTTATTTGTACATAATTGGCAGCAGTCTCGACAAACTTTGACAGTGATGATGACTTGTACAGAAGTGGATACGCAGTCTCGCAGCATCATCATCACACTTCGTTCTCTCCTCCTGCAGGGTTGGTCCTACCATTGTTTTACCCGCACGGACAGAGCGCATGAGTATGGTGTCTAGTCGACGAAGGGCTGTGCTGCTGCGCGGCCTGCGCCTGCACTTGAAGGTCGATAAATAATCTGCTCTCCCTGTCACTGCTTTGCACGGATTTTCTCTATCATTCTCTGTCACCTATCTCATCAGCAGCTATGTCCTCTGTCATCAGTGCAGCAGCAACTGCTAGCAGCTCCAGCACTACACTCTCTTGTATCACCTCAACACCAGATAAGAATGGCCATGTTCCTATCACCGATTGTCGCGCGCTATATAATTACTACCCTTCGTTTGGTGCCGCTATCCTCTTCAGCATCATATTCGGAATCTCGCTTTGTCTGCACACTGTGCAGGCATTTTCTTGGAGGAAGGTGGGCTTGATGGGTTCCACGTCGTCGAGAGGATGTGCGCTAACTCTAATTCGTGGAGTGTAGAGGTTCTGTTGGGTCATGATCATGGGCGTTGCATGGGAAATGGCGGCTTTTGTCCTTCGCGTCGTCTCGACACGACATCAAATAAGCACAGGGATATTCATACCCTCCTTCTTGTTGGTCTTCCTAGCACCGCTGTGTAAGTTCGCCGCTCTGACTCTGTGCCACTTTGAGTTGTCGGCCGTTCTACTTCTGCCGACTTTCCCCCGTAGGCAACCAGAGCACCCTCAAACCTAGTTCTTGTCCCACTCATACGCCGACGCTGATACTCCGCTTTCCCCACCAGGGTTTAACGCCTTCGACTACATGCTCCTCGGCCGCATGATATACTTTTACCTCCCATCCCGCTCCATCTTCGGAATATCTGCCATGTCCCTCACCAAGATATTTGTCCTCGCTGATGTCACCGCCTTCCTGGTGCAAGCCGTCGGTGGGTCCATGGCGTCGAACGGACCCAGCGAAAGCCAATCGGCCATTAACCTCGGACTCCACATCTACATGGGTGGCATCGGATTGCAACAGCTGGCGATCTTGGTCTTCTCATCCCTGGCAGTGCGATTGCATCTCCACCTGGTGCAGCTTGAGCGGAACGGCGCACTGGCGGAGGCGGGCAGGGAGAGAGGGTGGAGGAGGTTGTTATATACACTCTATGCCTCTCTGACATGCATCACCGTAAGTTCTTCCTTCCCTTTTCCCTAGTCCTTTCCTTCCCCAGATTGTCATTCGCTAATCCTAGGGATTTTCAGATCCGTATCATTTTCAGGCTCATTGAATACTCCCCCGCTGGCAACGGTAGCAGTATTCCGGGCCACGAAGCCTTCTTCTACTGCCTCGATGCCCTTCCGATGTCCGTCGCCGCGTATTTGTTCAATTGCATCCACCCCGGCGCTATCCTCGTGGGTCCGGATGCCGAGTTCCCAAGAAAAAGCCGCAAGCAGAACAAGGAGGAGAAACGGTTGAAGAACGAGGCAAAGAAGGCGGAGAAGGAAGAGAAACGTGTGCAGAAGGAGGAAAACAGGGCGGAGAAGGAGGAAAGGAAGAAGATGAGGTCAAGTAGTGGGCTCCCGACCACAACTAAGGACGTGAATGGACTCGAGGTAGCGTGATACAAGGGCCCCGGCATCAGAGGCCGACGAAGGATATCGAACGACGAACGGTACCAGCTTTCTTGGCTCTATCATTGTATCTGAGTGACACTATGTATTAACTTGAGTCAATATCCTCCCCCAAGCCTTTTAAAAAGTACTCAGTAGTATATTCTACAATGGACAAGAATGAAATTCTGAGAGTGAGCGCTGAATCGAAACGTTTCGACGTGAATACGCAGAGCGTTGGGTGTCTGAGTTCTACGGGCCCCAGCATGGGCTCTCGTCCACGTTCTGTGTAAATATCCTCTTGGAGCGCTTGTCTCGATTGCCTTTGATATCTGGGCAACGTTCAATAGTGATCAGCGTATGAGAGCATCCCCGATGAGCAAAATTACAATGCGTATGCAGAAAGGTGGTGCCTATAGGTCGTCCGCGTCCGCATCCTCCTCCACCTCCCGCTCATCCGCAATCGAAAACCTCATGCGCAGCCAGCAACGCGTGCCGCACAATCCAATCCGGGCTCTGCCAGCATCCACGCTGCACATGAACTCTCGCAAGTTGGGGCACCAGGCATTCAGGAATCAGGGGAATCCTGAAATGGTCCATGTCCGTGTCGTGCAGCACAAACTGTCTGAGGGGTCCATAACCCATGCCTCCTCGATATCGCCCGAGGAACACCCGAGCTCGAGTTGCAAGATCATGGTCTCGCGCACCTGGAAGAACTGCTCAAATTCTAGCATAGCCAAAATCTGCGGAGAGTACAGAGAGGTGAGTAAGCAGTGGCATGTCCCGGTCGCATTGTCGAGGGTAACCTTGAGCGAACGCAGTAACGGAAGGCTCCACCCCGGGTGGGGTGCATGTAGACATCGACGACAATGAGGAGGAAGCCGGAACACCCGACAAGCCCGAGCTAATAAACCTCGTCATAGCCGTATAACTGGCCTCCAACTCTGTCAACATATTCACCGCAGCATTCCTCCTCATCTGCAGTATCTCAGGTACATATCGCTGCCTGCTAACAGGCACAGTCGCAGAAATGGGACTTCTCCATACACAACAGCCATAAACGTCATTGGCCTCGAGTTCAACTCATTGGTGAGGTCACGCTCGGACCGACGATTCCTGGGGTCCATAGAAGACAACGACTGAGAGGACTTAAGCAGCGTCGCCGAGCCGAACTCGGTGTCTTCAGCGTCCAGCATAGGGTAAATACACGAAATCGGATTTCCTGGGGCGAGCACTGGTGGGCAGTAAGAACACGGACACACCATGATTCGTTGAGGGCGTCATGCAGCGTAACATGACTCCGGCATTCGAGAGACGACATGGAGCCCATCGAAGAGCTTCCAGATGATGGAGGTGCGAGGACTGGAGGAGAAGAGAGGAAGGAGACGGAAGTGTATGCAAGAGAGGGTCTGAAACATCAAAAGATTATTTTTCGCAGCTAGCCCCGAACATCTTTTCCGGTGATAGAGAGGATATTTCTGTCACGGTGCTCTTGGCTTGAACGACTGGGAATCTATGTAGTAGAAAACTTTATAACTGAGCAAGGGTAAGGGCAATGACCACAGTAGGAATGATTTCCAGGTCACCAGGAGCTCGGCTCGACAGTCTTGTTGAGGCCGGAAATATGTGAGTCCTTATGTTCATCATTCGACGTATGGCTGACGTTCAATTGAGACTTTTAAGATTCAGATAATACTCACCATGATTGAAGAAGACGCAATAAATTATCTACGGGTCATGTGGCTATATTAGTAAAGAAGCGTCAGAGTGATAGGTAATAGTACATTGTAAGCATTCGGCCAATCCGACTCAACCAGGTTCTTTCCTAATCATCTAAATAATGGCTGCGAGCATGGATTGGCGTCATCCATCTCAGGTAAACCGTCATAGAGTGAGAATGTACCTCTATAAGTATGGGGGGGATACGTAATGGAAATTTTCAAGCCATCCGATATGTGCATCGAAAGTTGCGGCATGATATCTACAGTGGGTCGACGAGCGAATGTAACATTCACCGATTTCAGTTTCTTGATCCTCTTATCTTCGCCGCTCTGCTTACGCAGAATAAACTCCAGAAGAGCGTCGTCGGAAAAGTGTGCCTCGGTAAGACAGGTAAACTTCTCCAAGTTAGGGCACAGACATTCGTCGTCTGCTTTCGAATGGGCGAAGGATTGAAGGAGGGAATCAGAGACGGGAGAGTTGCTCATGTCATGAGGCATAGGAAAAGTATGGAAGGACGACCCTGGTGAGGCGAGAGAGAGAGAGAGAGAGGTGAGGGATGGGCACAGATGGAGATATTTGACCAAGTCATGCGCTGAAAATAGCCGAGGATCGGTAGAGAGCTCTTGAACCCCTCCACCTGAATTAGAGAGAAGCCGCGTTAAGAATGAAGGGCCCGCCATCGGTGATCGTGGCGTCCAATATTCAATTTTGCGAAGTTTTGGAGCGTCAAACGCGGCGAGGAACCCGGGAATTTGCTCTGTTTCAAAAAGCCACAACGATTCGAGGAGAGGGAGGGAGAAGGTGGGGAATTCCGTGCGGTTTCCGGGATTAGCGCCGTATCCGACGTACAGCCTACAGGAAACCAAACAGAAGCACCTCTCCAACATGCGAGTAAAAGCATCTATAACTGTACCAATAGGGCTCCACTGGTAACCATTGAGAGTGTCACCATTGAGAGTGAGGTGAGTGAGTTTGGACCAATTAAGGGGAAAGTGTGAAATATCTGCATTGATGCCAGAAACGGAAATTTTGCGCAGGCTTGAAGCCTGGAATAGTCTGCAATCATTCCATTCTGCATCGGGGAACCGCTCCACTATGACTGATGGTGAGGGAGAGAGCTTCAAGAATAGGAACCTCGGATGGCGAAATTTCCCTGAAATCCGTGAGAGACGTTGCAGGGCAAGCCAATGAGATATTCTTCCATCTCGAGGACGATGGCAGAATCCATTGAAAGAATATCTTGCAGTGATCAATTGGTGGTACCATGTCCCATCCACAGATGGAAATGCTGAGCGGCAACGTTCCAGACCTGGCGATCCATCCCTTCACAGCCGCGGCGCGTATCTCTGTTAGTTGCGAGACCATGAGAGGATCGCCCATTCTTACGCCATGAATTGATGCATAGAATGCAGGACTCGATTTGGGGACGGCGATATGGAGTGCCGCCCAAAGCCCTGGCGTCGTCATGGCCAGGCTTCTCCAATGGCTCGAGACCCGAGTGAGCAGCATGGGCGCCTCATCGTTACTCATCGTTGGATTGCGATCGAGGGGCAGGCAGGATATGAAGATTTCCCGCAAGATATCAGGAGGAAGTCGACGCATAGGGGAGATAAGGCCGCGATATTTGTTGATCGAGCAATTTAGGTCGTCCTGTTCTTGACGCAGATTTCGAGCCCTTAGCTCGATACCAGCTAACTCTTCTTCGATCTTCGCTAACCGTGCTAGCGGCTCCTTCAAAATTTCCTTTATCGCGATGATCTCAACGTCGGTGGGGACGTAATTCGTACCAAAGACGCTATCGAATCGGATCTGGCTCATCGTAGGCGTGCTAGATCCCAGAATAAGTCAAGCTGATTACTAGAGAAGGCGTTGAGGATTTTCACTCACCTGAAGGTAAAAAAATCACGTAGACTCAACGCGCAATCTAGTCTTGAACGAGGGATAGAAATAGAGGGCACGGTATGGGAGGAGGAGGTATTGGGATGATTATGGGGTGCAGGCGAACTGGAGACGTTCGGCAACGAACGGAACCGACGGCGGACGCCTTGGCTTATGGGTTCTTGTAGGGTCACGTGCACATTCCTCATTGCCATGTTTAAGTTAGTGGTGATGGGCATTGCCTGATGTGTCCGTGTGTTGCTTATGTCATCCAAAATGATCGCAAAAGTGTCCGACGCAGCTGCCTCCCACTTCATATGATTTCTGTCCTACGTAGATGCATTTAAAGGTTTAAAAGCGATTAAATAGTACTTACAAATGTTTTAGAAAGAAATATACTTTCATATGAGCGTAATGCTTCGAATTTTTGCACATCTGGTAGCAGTTACACGACTTGTCACAGGTCGGTCACGCGTCTGCCGCGTAATTAAGTAACTACTGTGACTCCGGCGCAAAATCCTTTTCACATTCGAGAATCTCATTTTTTCCACTACTTTTGCAGAGACAATTTGAATCTTTTCCTTGAAAGATTAATTTGTCCAAAGGAATAATGAATATTTGTACAACTGAGCCAGTTACATGATCTTTCTTATGCTTAGACATATCCAATTTGATATTCCTTTGGAGGAATTAAAGATTTACTTAAGATAACTCGATTCAAGATATAAAATCTTTTGTTAAGCCCCATTTGCAGACGTGAAAAGCATCGGACACTCAAATTTATGAGATAGCGGGTGGGAAACCTAAATACACAGCCACATCATTTCTGACCCAAACCGACAGTGCCCATCACCAATGTTAGTATTACGTTTTCTGAAAATCTCCCAGGTCCCCGGCTATAAAATAGCCCCTTCTCTCGTTGTTACCGGAAATTCTACACGTATCGCTGGATCTGCACCCTGCTGACAATACATTCACATTCGGCTGTCTCGAAAGACTTACCGGCAGCAGCGGCTGGCTCTGTTTCTGGGTGATGCCATCAAACGGACCCTAAGTGCGGAAAAGTTCGAGGGGCCTATCGTTATGATAATGGCTGTAACAACGACGACGTGTTCCGGCATTAACAAGAAATCGTATCATCTAGCGCACTCAACAGAGGCTAATCCTATCTTTCACCCCTCCAGACGAACACGGTTAAAAGAGTTCGAGCCCCCCATCTGTGTACTATTCAGCCTCCAATCTACAAAACCATCGAGTCGAGACGAAAGCGAACCTAGTTCTGAGTCCACACCCCACTTCCCGAAACCGTGCTTCCAGGCGACAACGGCATATCAAGTACGCCATCAATAACAGGCCCATTCGCGAGGTTGAGCTGGACCTTGGACGGACCAACGCGACCCTCGAACGATCGAGTCGAGTTCAAGTTTTTGAGGCTGGAGTAGCTGATAGTCGCAGTGTTGCAAGTGAACGCGGGGACGCTGGACGCGAAACTGCCGGAGAAGTTGTACATGAGGTCGTCAATCATGAACGTGGCGGCGAAGCGGCCACCGGCGGTGGATTTGATGAAACCGTCTGCTGAAGGCATGTTGAGTTGAGTTGGTACTATATTGGCGAGGTCGTTAGTAGGTAAAAGGCGGAGAGTAAAACTGTACAACTCACAGTAAAAATAGACGAATGGGCTTTTCTGAGGAAAAATGACAAGTTGATCCCGCTTTTATGTGTTGCCCCCACAATGAAACGGCATATCCATGTTCGACGCAATGCCATTGCAGCTGTATAATGATGTCTTCGACTAATTCACGAAATGTTGAGCGAACCATTTCCTCCGCAAACAACCACAGAAGGGCAGATTTTACGGGAGCGAGCACTCAACACTGAAAGTTCAGCCATTACAATTCAGGGACAATAACGCTGTACGGGAAGTAAAGCATGCACGTACGAGTAAATTCGCCAGTAGATCGGGGTACGCTGCTGTCGCTATCTCCCATGATAACGTGAATATTCCGAGTGTCGGGTACGATCAGATACACCGGCATATTTATGAGCTGTCCAGCTACTCCAGCATAAGCACTCATGCGTCCTTGAAATGCGATATGTATTAGTGACACTGACAGACGAAACGAACGACATGACTGACAAGCAACTGTGACAACCCTTTATAACTACACGAGTACGTGCGTTCTTCGACGGAAAGTTCATAGTCCTCGACATAGGCGCTCGCCTAGACACCTCGCCCTCCCGAGACCGGCAAGACATATATCAACCAAAGGGTATATAGGTCACGGGCATTGGAAGATCTACTATCCAAGTTCACTGTCAGGAAAGACGTCAAGTATGAAAATGCATCCCATTGATTTGGAATACACCGACACGCCGACAGATATCCAAATATTTCGTTTCCTCGACACTCATAGAGCATACATGCAAAAAAAATACGGCCCACCAACGGGAAGGATAACCAAAGGCGCGAGAGAAGCGCGGAGAACTTGAACAAAAGCAAAAGGAAGGGAAAGCCAGGCCCAAAGAGACATTTGTTCGAGCTCCAGTGTTCGATACCCGACAGCACAGAGGCCCATACACTTAGTGGACTAGGCCGCAATAGGCACCTCCATCACAGTCGATCGTAGAAAAGAAGTGGCGTGAGGGGCCATGCATGACCCCACGGTGTATGTGGGCGCGCTGTTGTTGGGAGAAGGGAGGACGAAGAACTTAATTAAAGAGGCTGGCTGGAGTGAACGATATGAAAGGAGAAAAACACGCGGGAAAATGGAAGCACATGGAATGATAATCGGAGAGAGGTTTGTCATCGAGCATCACAGAGCACGATTCTGGCTGAGAAAGATGACAGGGAGGCAGCGAAAGATGGAAAGAACATCAATGAACATACAAAAAAAAAACGGTCAGGAGATCCCATGAGTAGCATAACCATATCAACGAAAAAGCGGAAGATAAACGAGGCACCTAATCTGGCTTCCGTAGATCTTCATCCTAAAAGATACCATCTTCTGCATATAAAAAGACAAAGAAAAAAAAGTCAGGCAGTCTCGGCACAAACTGCGGTTGTCGTATCGCGCAGGTATTAAACCACTTCTCCATACTCTAGTATATGGGCAGGATACAGCGTGACGTGGCCAGATGCCGCAGGAAAGACGACATACGTGGAAGAGAAAATGGGGACACGGAATCAGGGCGATCGCCCGAATGGTTGATGAATAACACACACATTAAGCCCAACTCATACAGACGTTCGGTGACAAGGCAAGTGGGCCGATATGATAGCGATGTCCTCTGTTATGGCGTGATACATGGAGCCGCCTTTGTTTCAAATGCAAACAGAAAACTGAAGTCGTCAAGAGCAGAAATCATCCGCGACTGACTCGTGACTCATCAGTAACGCGAGAAAGAACAAGGGCGGCTTGGGCTCAACACGGCTCAAGACTCGTAGTGGGTAGGAAGCAAAGAACCGAGATCCGTGTGCAGGTCTGGGGGTGGAGCAGACGAAAAAAAGATGCGATGAGGAAGACGAACCGCGATGAGAACAACACCAGAAGAGGTGATTCACAGGGTCGAGAGGTTGGTGCGGGCATTTGATGCAGAGGTTTGGTGAGAGAAAGAGGAAAGAAGAAAGAACGTCCGTGCGTGCCTTTAAACACAATCTTACGTCATCCCATCCCACGCCCAATCTCATCGCCCATTGGGTGGAATACAAGGACGACGTTGCTTGGGTGCATCAGAAAACGGCGCGGGATCCGGGTCATATTCTTTTCCCCCGCCTCTCTTGTTTTATTTCCTGTACGCTTTCCACTTCGGTGCCGTGAATCTCGCCAACGACCGTTAATTCTTGCTTGGAGCTCCGGGGTGTCTGCATCTCGGTACATGTCAAATTCGAAGGCAATCGTGCTTCCACTGGTGGCCCTCCTAATCCCTGAGTTATGTTGGGCGCTGCGTCTTCGGTCATTTGCATTTGGGGAGCCTGAGGTGTGGTCGATCATGGTAGTGCAAAACGTGGGGAAGGGCAATGACAAGCCAGAGCGCTTATTTACCTACGATAGTGCAAATGCTTGACACTGGGCTTATACGTGCACCATGTCCCTTCGACGAACCACACAAATTGATCACCTTTTTTCCTTTATCATTGACTACTATACATGCTATAATTCTTTTCTCCGGTCCGAAATCCATCAATTAATCGTGGTCAATGATGGTCTACCTTCTGTTCGACACTGGCAGTTTTCGCAGCATCACGGTCTTCATTTACCTTCATGAACTTGAAGTCACACACAACGCAAGAGTGACAACCAGGCACAGGTGAGTGCGTGTAGGGTATGTCGCATCTCTAAATACACAACGAGAAGATCAGAGGAGGGTAGATATGTCGATACGAGGGGGCTAGTGAGTACATATGAACACACCTTGATGTAACGTAATGCTTCCATCGCCAACTTGACAACACAATCCTTTACATTGTCCCGGAGTTTCTGTTGGCCCTTGTGGTGGAATATAACCGACTGGTTGCTTAATAAAAACGCCAAGTTGACGTCGATCGAAGCTTTAGGAAGAGTGAAGGCCAGCAACGGCACAGCGTCACCCAGATTTGTGCCAACGTACGACATTTTGCTGCGTCGGTATATCCGTCAGTCATTAAATTAGCTACTGTATACACTATATCTGAACTGACTCACGTTATGAAAATAAAGGTAGCCAAGGTTTTTGCAAGTTTCGTGAAATCTTCCCCATCCACCACGTAGGGTCCAGCGCGAGATGGATCAGTAATGAGCTGAGAAATTTCAGGCGCCAAATAAGACTTTGGAAGCAACTTTGAGAGTGACTCGATGAGGGTATCCAGGGGACCCGATGGCAATGTTTCGAGGCGGAGATACGTTTTCATTGCATACACGTTTGTCACCCTACAGAAGGGCAACAATGCAATTAAGGCGCATAAATTAGACGGACTTTTTTGAGGATACGCCACGACTTCATCCATGAACCAGCGATTGAAACTGTCCAAGTGATGGCAAAGTAAATCTTTCCCCGAAAACGTGTGCTTCTGCATAAGTATTTTATTCACGGTTTCGTAATGAAAAAACTGGTTGAAGTCATACCTGGTCGTCCAGCCATTGAAAAAAAAGGTCTAACTCCACATACAGGGAAGTCTGGTATGTCGGCATATAACACGCAAAGGCAGGCAGTGCTGCTGCTAAATCGAAAGTATATAAGGCTGCCATAAGCTCCTGTGAAGGCTCTGACTGTCTGCAATGGAACAGAATATAACCGACAAGTGTGAGGTCAGTCGGTTTAGCTGTCAGAGCATAGGACGTTAACCGGTCAGGCGAAATTGCATGCCCATCACGAACACAAAGAACTTACCTCTTAATGATCGGAGCATACTCGTCGCAATCTTTGCGTGGGCCTTCCTTGAATCAATGAAGAAGTTTCCCGATCGTGAGTGATCGAGAAGGTAGTCCGGGAGAGATGCATGGTGGATCTTGAGTTTACCACCGTCATCGGGCACATGAATCAGGGAATGCAGGTCGCTCAAAATAATGTGGATATCGCCCTGCTCGTACCCTAGGATATCTTCGATATATGCAGATGTGAATGCAGAATAGTGTTGAAGATAGAGACTTATCCGACTATGTAAGATGAGGTAGCCCAGGAGTTCGATGACCTTTTGAATACTATCGGCCTCGACAGATGAGAGAATCGCGCTGTAAAGAGCGTCTAATTCCATGAACGGTGTATGGTTCCCAGGTGGTGATATTCCAAGTATGACTTTCAACCTGTCCATTGGACGATGACGGGGAGATTCGACGACTTTCATGATAACAGATGCGTAAATGAACTGCCCAGAGGCTTTCTCTACAAGCCGACTCAGATCTCTCTGTGTCGGCCAGTGAGCGGGTAGCGATGCCCTTGATGGATGGATGCGTTTAATTTCCTCGAATTTGTCGTGCAAGAAGATTTCGATGTCGTGATCTGACTGGTACACATCATCCAACGCGAGCCCTTTTACTTGACAACTGACGCTTTCGAGGTTGAATATGTTGCGTATCTCCAGCTCGGGCCGGCTAGCAATCAGGAAGTATAGAGGTATTTTGAATCGATGAATAGAGCGGAACAGGGCCTCGAGAATGGATGATTGGGCTTTATGGCCAGCGCATTCGTCCAGTCCGTCGATTATGATGAGAATAGGCTGTCTCGCAACTGCGGCATTGCCCTGCCGAGCTAAGGCGGCGTTGAGGGGCCGACTGATTAGTAAGTCGATCTGCGTGACAATAGACCGAGAAAAGAGGGCGGGGTCGTTGCTGAGCGCATTGAAGACATGATCGGAGACGCCGGGAATCGAACTGATGAGCTGGTAGGCGAGAGTAGGGATAAGGCGACTTTTGTCGTGGCGTCTAAATGCTGTGCGGGAAAAGAAGAAACTAGCGGCGTGAATGCCAGCTTGTTCGCATAACTCGGCAATGGTTTGCGCGATGGCGGACTTTCCTGCTCCAGCAGGACCGTAGAGCCACAGAAAGAGGCGACGGTTGTTTGGATCCTCGATCCAGTCCATGATCTCCTTCAGAATGGATTCGCGTGTGTGCGGATGGCACTTCGGAGCATCGTAGCGTTCTTCGGAGTTATGGAAGGCCCCAGGTGCGATGTATTTCAGAAGTCTATCCAAAGCTGAGATACATGAGTCACAAGGTAATAGCTCTTTTTTATCCAGGAACAGAATGAGACATACCTAGTTGCCTGGGCTCTGCGCCGACGAGATACGAATGGTAGTGTATATTGTATACGTATTGCCCCTCTCGTTGGACGTTTGTGAACGATCCCCCTCCGATCGTGACCCTTTCGACATTATTAAACATCATGCATAAGGGGGTACGATACTCAAGCTTTCAAAACGGGATCAAGGACGGGATGGCGCAAGAAATGGGCAAGTAAGTCGTCAATATCCAATTTGAGGCCTTGAGGACCCTCTGCAAGGGGCTACTCGTGCCCTGTGTGGCAGTGACATCAGGCGGACCTTCGCTTAGATTAGATTAGATAGGATCAGTGGCAACTCAGCGATGGTCGTGCCTGGCAAATCATATGTAGATGACAAGGGTGTATTAATTATTCCTGAAGTTGGCCGCAAAATTCCACTATATTAAGGTGTGGTCGAACATATTCATTGATCACCTCATGCACCACGTTCCCGTTGACTCCTGACACTCTATTCCTGTGGTGGTGTACATGTATTTTTAAATAATCTATGGAGCATTTGTCAAGCGAGATCTAGCTATGCGAATCGTGTTCACGCGTCTCGCGCGCAATAAATACATAATGACTATCATCCCTCACGACTTCAACACAGGGACATAAGCCAACGGAGCCTTAGGATACGCCCACCTATCCTCCCCCTCCGGCACTGCAGACTCTCTTCCAAGCCTCCGACTCTTCCGTGCTGCAGTGTCGCGCACATGCGCTTCGGGTGGTGCGCCTGCGAAGAGAACCGATCCATCACCGTCAACTTGAACATTACTACTCCGCGCTCGCGACCTCCTATCCTCCCACGGTTCCGGAACGCTTCCACGATTGGGTGTATACGTAGCCTGCGAATACTGGCTCGGGGCAGACTCTACTGCAGAGTCTACTCGGAGGGAGCGAACGGGGTACGCTCGTGTAGGAGACTGTGGCATCCCCCGAAGAGCACCGTAGAATCTGCCGGGAGAGTGGAGTTGGGTAGTAGGGGGAGGAGAGTCGACGTCGACATCGGCCGCGGGTGGGTCTTGGGTGGATGGGAATAGGTCCTTTTCTTCGTTATTCATATTATGATCGGCAGGCTCGTCGTGAAGTACACTCGTGCGGTGGAGGTAGCTTTGTGGACGGGTTCGCCGTTTTCGGGCACAGAACCACCAAATCAGGAGGCCAATGATAAGGAGCAGAAGGAGAGCCACGATGGGAAGAGCGATCGCCAGTTTGTGCCGTTTTGAAGACTTAGTTGAGGCTTGTACTGCGGACGGTACTGCGGATGGTACCAGAGGTACGGGTGTCAGTTGATTGGGTGGATTGCTGGTGGTTGAGGATGGGGCGGTTTCGCCGTCGCTGAGAGCTGTATACCTGGAATCGTCCGCAATCAATTCAATTTGTCTAATATATAATGAAAGGGAAGTAAACACGGGAAGAACGCACATAAGAGCATCAACCAGGGCAAATGTCTGACCAGACCCGACTGAGATTCGAAGAGTGTGCTGTATATTCGCTAGCCCAACTGCCCTGGCGATAACGTGCGATGTGACTGTAGGCGGACCACCTCCTGTATCGTTATGATTATGATCGACAAGATCAAGCAGGATAATTGGTCCTTGATCCAGAGTGACGGCAGTATTGACGGTGTAAGGCCATAATGCAGACAAGAAATAGATAGCGACACCTGGAAAGAAAGGTTGGAATGATCTCGAAGTTAGTATAAAAAACACACGATAATCTTTTCAGATTCCGGAAACGCACCTGTGAAGTTGAATGTAGCCGATGCCGCTGGATCGCTAGTTAGCATATGGCCTCCATCGATATCGAAGGTACTGGGATCTTGAATATGGTACCAGCTCCCCGCAGGAGAATAGATGATCGTCGAGTTTTGATCGTCGACTGTAACGTTGCGGAGGCCATATACAGCGCAGCTGAGAAATAACTCGAAGAAGATGAGACTGATAATGCGAGTCGCAGTAAGGTAGGGCATGGAGGTGGATCGGATGAACGACGCCAACCTCATGGTACTTAAAGCCCTCGTGACCCTGGGCACGATGTTCTCTCAACACGAGGCGAACACCCTCCCTCCTGTCAAATGTCGGCGGTGGCTTATATGACGTTCGAGGAGGTTCGGAAATGACAAAAATAGCTGTTGCAAAGCCTCATTCCCTCAAAACACGGTTCATGCGAGTGCAGTGCTCGTTAAATGAATAATAATTCTCGAACGCTGGGCAGTTGTTCTTTAAGGGCAGGAGTGAAAAGGCTGTTGCTAGTAGACGGCGCTGGCGCTTAGCGATTCTAGACAAAGATGTTAGAACCCCTCGAAATTGATGACCGAATTGCGCAGCCTACTCACCTTCCAGCTCACCGCCTCACTTCGCCTTCGCCTTACCCGAACCTTTCTTCAGTCCCACTCCAGCCAAAAAGCACATGCGCATCGTCGCACCCACATACACAAATCCCACGCTGCCCCAAACCATCGCATTCCACTCCCAAACGCGCCAGAACACGCCGTTTCCCACCGGCGCCATTGTGACCAAATGTCCGAAATCAGCCACGAGCAGCCCCAAGAGCAGCCTCTTCCACGTAACGAGCGAGTTCGTGGAAGACAACACGAAGTGCTCGTTCAGCGCGAAAAGGAGATAGAGGTTGGCCAGCTGGAGGAGCGCCATGCTTGTCTGGGTGGGCATGGGCGAAGCGGGGTATGCGAGTCCAAACGAGAGGTCCTTGAGGTAATCGTCAGATCTGAAGGCGGCATAGTATGCCCCTGCCAGAGCGGAGATGGGCTCGATGTAGAGGAAGAAGAGGCGGTATGGCCAGAATGGGATGGTGGAAGACATTGGTGGTAAGAAGCAATGGGAATTTCGCTGAGAAAGATGTGCGTGCGGTTGATTGTCATCCCACGATTAGGTTATTTTAGTCCATCATGCATTATCGACAGCATCGACCTCTGACGAAGCTTGAAACATATTCTGTTGGAGAGGAGTTGAAGCTGAAGCTTGAAGCTTGGAAGTCTGACTACGGGAGACTAGTATTATAAAAACGAGAGAAGGGGCTATTTTGTAGCCGGGAGAGATTTTCAGAAAACGTAAGTAGAATGTGCACGTGACCCTATAAGAACAAGCCAAGGCGCCGGTTCCGTTCGTTGCCGAACGTCTCCAGTTCGCCTTCGCCCCATAATCATCCCAATATCTCCTCCTCCCATACCGTGCCCTCCACTTCTATCCCTCGTTCAAGGCTAGATCGAAGCGCGTTGAGTCTACGTGATTTTTTTTACCTTCAGGTGAGTGATAAATATTAAATCCTCAACGCCTTCTCTAGTAATCAGCTTGACTTATTCTGGGATCTAGCACGCCTACGATGAGCCAGATCCAATTCGATAGCATCTTTGGTACGAATTACGTCCCAACCGACGTTGAGATCGTCGCGATAAAGGAAATTTTGAAGGAGCCGCTAGCACGGTTAGCGAAGGTCGAAGAAGAGTTAGCTGGTGTCGAGCTAAAGGCTCGAAATCTGCGTCAAGAGCAGGAAGACCTAAATCGCTCGATCGACAAATATCGCAGCCTCATCTGCCCTATGCGTCGATTTCCTCCTGATATCTTGCGGGAAATCTTCATATCCTGCCTGCCCCTCGATCGCAATCCAACGATGAGTAACGATGAGGCGCCCATGCTGCTCACTCAGGTCTCAAGCCATTGGCGAAGCCTGGCCATGACGACGCCAGGGCTTTGGGCGGCACTCCATATCGCCGTCCCCAAATCGAGCCCTGTATTCGATACAATTCATGATTCAAGAATGGGCGATGCTCTCATGGTCTCGCAACTAACAGAGATACGCGCCGCGGCTGTGAAGGAATGGATCGCCAGGTCTGGAACGTTACCGCTCAGTATTTCGCTCTGTGGATGGGACATATTACCACCAATTGATTACTGCAAGATCTTCTTTCAATGGATTCTGCCATCGTCCTCGAGATGGAAGAATATCTCATTGGCTTGCCCTGCAGCGTCTCTCACAGATTTCAGGGCAATTCCGCCATCCGAGGTTCCTATTCTTCAAGCGCTTTCCTTCACTATCAGTCATAGTAAAGCGACTCCCGATGCAGAATGGAATGATTGCGGACTATTCCAGGCTTCAAGCCTCCGCAAATTTTCCATTTCTGGCATCAATACAGATATTTCATACTTGCCCCTTAATTGGTCCAAGCTCACTCACCTCAGTCTCAATGGTGACACTCTCAATGGTGACCAATGGAGCCCTATGGGTTCAGTTATAGATGCTTTTACTCGCTTGTTGGAGAGGTGCTTCGGTTTGGTTTCCTGTAGGGTGTACGTCGGATACGGCGCTAATCCCGGAAACCGCACGGAATTCCCTACCTTCTCCCTCCCTCTCCTCGAATCTTTGTGGGTTTTTGAAATGGAGCAAATTCCCGGGTTCCTCGCCGCGTTTGACGCTCCAAAACTTCGCAAAATTGAATATTGGACGCCACGATCATCGACGGCGGGCCCTTCATTCTTAACACGGCTTCTCTCTAATTCAGGTGGAGGGGTTCAAGAGGTCTCTACAGATCCTCGGCTATTTTCAGCGCATGACTTGGTCAAATATCTCCATCTGTGCCCATCCCTCACCTCTCTCTCTCTCTCTCTCGCCTCACCAGGGTCGTCCTTCCCTACTTCTCCAATGCCTCATGACATGAGCGACTCTCCCATCTCTGATTCCCTCCTTCAATCCTTCGCCCATTCGAAAGCAGACGACGAATGTCTGTGCCCTAACTTGGAGAAGTTTACCTGTCTTACCGAGGCACACTTTTCCGATGACGCTCTTCTGGAGTTTATTCTGCGTAAGCAGAGCGGCGAAGATAAGAGGATCAAGAAACTGAAATCGGTGAATGTTACATTCACTCGTCGGCCCACTGTAGATATCATGCCGCAACTTTCGATGCACATATCGGATGGCTTGAAAATTTCCATTACGTACCCCCCTCGTACCTATAGAGGTACATTCTCACTCTATGACGGTTTACCTGAGATGGATGACGCCAATCCATACTCGCAGCCATTATTTAGATGATTAGGACAGAACCTGGTTCAGTCGCATTGGCCAAATACTTACGATGTACTACTGTCTATCGCTTTGACGCTTCTTTAGTATAGCCATATTACCCGTAGATAATTTATTGCGTCTTCTTCAATCATGGTAAGTGTTATCTGAATCTAAAAGTCTCAATTGGACGTCAGCCATACGTCGAACAAGACTGTTGAACCTCTTGGTGACCTGGAAATCGTTCCTACTTTGGTCATTGCCCCTGTACATCCTTGCTCAGTTATAAAGTTTTCTACTATATAGATTCCCAGTCGTTCAAGCCAAGAGCAAAGAAATATCCTCTCTATCACCAGAAAAGATGTTCGATGCTAGCTGCGAAAAATAATCTTTTGAAAGTTGGAGACGGGCCACAGGTCATCATGCATGCATCATGCGTGACGCACATTGTTTGCTTTGGGTTATGTACCAATGTCAAATAAATAAGAGCGCACGGACGTCCTTTTTTCTTTCTCCTCTTCACAACTATTGAATATTGAATGTTGACGTTCCTTCCCTCAAGTTCTCTCACTGTCAAACATCTTTGGCAACTATCTGACATCAACACGTACGCCCGAAGCGCAACAACTAATGTCATTCTCATGACAGTTCCCTGTCGTCTCTGCTAATGAGAGCGTCGCGGACGACACCCGTGAGCCAACGGGAATGGCTATCATTTCGAATCGTTTTCCAACTTCATGGAAAGCTGTCTGGGCTTCACATATGCGCATTTTTATGGAGATTTGCTGTCGTTCATGTTCGTCCTTTGTTTTTTTTCCCCTTCAACGTCTCCATGGCGGTCTCCTTCTTTGCATGGATGGTTCAAAACTCTGCACAATATTGCAACCGTGATTGTGTTATAACCTCGCTATTTTTTGTCTGGGGCCATTCGGGATGGTGATAGTTTGCGGAGCAAGGAGTGAGACTACGTGTTTTATCCAAGTTGCATGTCTCTCCACGCATGTCGTTATGTCACTTGCAGGATCTCTTGACCGGTTCTTCGCTTGTTTTTCTTTCGATTCTGCACTTCCTTCATCGCATCGCGGTCGAGCTAGAAGTGATGAAAGGTGCTGTTTCGCATTGTTGAAGACAGTATTCTCCCCAATTCGCACTCCACGCTCTTTCTTTGCTTTGTCTTTTCTTCTCCTAAATTTATTCCGTCATTGGTGCACACTGCATTGCAATATCACGGCCCACCGCAGCTGAACATTTGTTTGAACATTGACTTGGGAAAGTCTTTGATTTATGTTTCTATGACGCCTGATATACATATCTCTGACAGTCCTCGTCTCTTTTCCCAACACCGGTATGCCCATACATCCACTATCTGTGATTAAACAGGCCCCTCGAGCCTCTTCTCTCCATAGTCGGCTACGTCGCATGTGCCTGTTAAGATGACAACGACGTGTATGGGCTTGGTTGATAGCTGGGTTCCGAACGCTGGACTTTGGAAAATCGTCATGTTCTCGCGCGGATTTCCTTCCTGTCGTTCCGGGCTGATTTCGGACACTAATATATATCTCATTTAGAGTACGCCTTGTTCTAGTCGGGTTGAACAACAAATATCGTCATGGACTTCACCTCATCGACCCCGGGAACATTCGAGTTATCCAGGGCGACAGTGGCGTACCCCGACCTAATGATAATGCTACTTGGACATGCAAGCTTAAGTTCGCCTGTACCGTTTTCGTTCCGGACTTGTAATGGCCAGGCCGCTGAATGTTCATTGCGGAGTGCTCGCTCAGTGACGTCCTTTCCTAAAATCCCCCCTTCCATTTTTTTCATGCGGAGGAAATGGATCGCTCAACATTTTTGGTATCGTCGAAGACACAATTGTACAGCTGGAATGTCATGGCTTGATTTCGAATATGCAGTCGTAATGTTGGGAGAGCGTATAAGAACGCGGTCTACTCCTCGACTCTCATCAGAAGTCTCATTTCATCTACTTCTACAGTGGGTTGTGCAGTTTTGCGTTGCATCACTTACTTACTAATGACCTTACCATCCATATAGCAACACGACACACCATGCCCTCCGCAGATGGTTTCATCAAATCCACTGCTGGTGGACGCTTCGCCGCGACCTTATGTACAATTTCTCCGGCAGTTTCGCGTCCAGCGTCCCCGCGTTCACTTGCAACACTGCGACTATCACATACTCCAGCCTGAAGAACTTGAACTCGACGCGATCGTTCGAGGGTCGCGTTGATCCGTCCAAGGTCCAGCTCAACCTCGCGAATGGACCTGTTATTGATGGCGTGCTTGATATGCCGTTGTCGCCTGGAAGTACGGTTTCGGGGAGTGGTGTGTGGACTCAGAACTAGGTTCGTTTCTTTGACTCGATGGTTTTATAGATTGGAGGCTGAACGGCACATAGATGAGGGCTCGAACTCTCTTAGCTGTGGTCATCTGGAGGGGTGAAAGATAGGATTAGCCTCTGTTGATGTGCTGGATGATATGATTTCTTCTTATGTCGGAACACGTCGCCGTCGGAATTTCTGGTTATAACAAGAGAAGGGCTATTTTGTACAAATTTTGTAGTACTAGTAGACTCGAACCCAGTCTACACGTCACGTGTAATTATGTACTTAAGCCTTAAAAAATTAAATTGTTCGACGCTAAAAATAGCATGGCTTTGAACATGCAGCATGCTTGACTTATTCTCGTCCAGTGCTTACCCATGAGCTCTACAACATCCGTGAGAGACCGATATACTACCAGAGTATTTCTGCTCTGTGAGAATGTGGTTCACGGCGTACAAAATGTCGCCATCAGTCTTGGGAAAGGCGTAACTCCTTTCTTATCTTCAGTCTCTACGCTTCGAGCTTACCGTCATCGTCTCCAGCATGTCTACCTCTAGATTATTCCAACCTATCAAAGTTGGAACGCAAACGCTACAACACATGGTAGTACTTGCTCCCTTGACGCGATATAGGTCGACCAAGAAAGAACATGTTCCCATCAACCCACTTATGAAGACGTACTATTCTCAACGAGCGAGTCGACCCGGTAGCCTCCTTATCACAGAGGCTACTTACATCTCCCCGCAAGCCGGCGGATATGATAAAGTTCCTGGAATCTGGAGTGACGAGCAGGTGGCTGCATGGAAGGAGGTGAGTTCTATGATTGGTTCTCTCTAACGAGACCTGAACGTTCGAACGCTATCTTATCAGATCACTGATGGCGTGCATGCCCATGGATCTTCAATATTCCTCCAAATGTGGGCTCTCGGAAGGACCGCTTCTCCTGCGACTCTCCGGGAAGATGGGTTTGAACTCGTCGGGCCATCGCCTATCCCTATTAGCCAGGAACACGAGACTCCGAGAGCCCTGACCGTCCCAGAAATCCACGAATACATCCAGTGGTATGCCAAGGCGGCGAAAAATGCCGTGGATGGAGCAGGCTTTGATGGAGTCGAAGTGCATTGCGCGAATGGATATTTGCCGGACCAATTTCTGCAGGATACGTGCAACAATCGTACTGATGAATATGGAGGCAGCGTGGAAAACAGGAGCAGGTTTCCATTGGAAGTCGTTGACGCGGTTGTGAAAGCAGTTGGGCAGGAGAAGACCGGTATTCGTATCAGTCCCTGGAGCACATTCCAAAGTATGACTTTCCGCTTCTGTCTGACATTCTGGGCACTTACCATTGATTCACATTAGACATGAGGATGAAAGATCCGATCCCTCAATTTACCCATTTCGTCAGTTGTGTTAAAGCGGCACACCCCAACATGGCCTACGTTCACGTCACAGAGCCCGAGGTAGATGGGACGGCGGACTCTAACGATTTCATTCGCGATATCTGGGCCCCGAAACCGCTCATTAGTTGCTTAGGATATACTAGAGAAACCGCAATCGAAAGGGCAGACACAAAGGGAGACTTGATAGCATTTGGGAAACTGTATATCTCTAATGTGCGTTTTCAACACTTTCATGGTGTCGATGCATCCATTCTCATTTTTATTCACGCTAGCCCGACCTCCCAACGCGCTTAGAAAAGGACGTTCCGCTCACCCCTTATAACTCCAAAACGTTTTACACTCCGGGTGAAGTTGGATATACCGATTACGCGTTTGCAGAAGCCTCTCAATAGAATGCTCAAGTTCAAACCAGCCGTTATCCAATTAGAGGTAAATCGATATAGCTAGACATTGCAAGATTGGATATAATTCCGAGAAAGTTGAGATCATAAATATGAATATAAATCGGTACATCGAGGAATGAATGTGATAGAACTCATTTCATCGTTCACCTTTTGAGGACCACGTGTAACAGGGGCGAAATAGCCTCATCATCCAAAGCTCAGGAACTCTCTCTCTCTTTTACATCCTCGATTTTCAACTGAGAGCTCTTGCCAGTTCTCAAGCTTCGGCGGTCTTTATACCTTTGTAAACATTGGATACTTCACACCTGCGTTCTGTACCATGTCATTCCAGCCAGCCCATGATGCATGATGCCTTCTCGTCGATATATACATCAGTATTCTAACAAATAGCTTTTTTGCGGTTGTACAAGTGAAAAAAGCTTAAAAAAGCGTCAAAGTAACAAGTCAAAAAAGCCAGGTACCTTTTCCGAAAAAGCGGGCTATTGCTCAGATCTCTCAAATGAAATAACAAGTCAAAAAAGCTACAGAAAGCTACGAAAAGCGAAGAAAGCTACTACGGAATTTATATACAGGCTTTAAGTCACTATATGTATGAAATTATAAATCCGAGATCAAGCACGAAATTATGCGGGACTACAACAATCTATTACCTGTGCGAAAATGGTGTTGTGGAGGCCAGCGACATCATACGGGGAGACTCACCTGGTGTTCCACATCGGGCCACCGATCCTTGCCGCACCCTGTCGCGTTCTTGTTGTGTTTCGTCGCCGTTTGGCTTATTGTCAGTGACCGACAGCGGCGACGGGCAGACATGCGTGTCGTCCTGGATGCATACAGCCACGCGGCATTCTCCTAGCTTTGTGGTAAACGGAGTGGGTGCTGTCGTTGTCGTTGTCGGACGGGGACAAGTGGTGCAGAGAGGTGGACGTCGTAGGAGTGAGGTGGCAAGTTAGTGTGGACAGCGGAGCTTGAATGTTCGATCATTACAAATTGGTCCGTGCGCATATCAGCAACTATATAATCCGATCAACCATTTCCTAGGTTTCTTCGCCCATTCGGGTATTTATCTGCCAGTATTTTTAATACGTACATAGCTTTCTGAACTTTTTCACTTTTGACTTGTGAAAACGCCGCAATAAGCTGAAAAGTGAGAAAAAGTGAAAAAGTAAATTGTAAGATTGCTGATGTATTGAATGAAATGGGGAGCTTTCACGGGTCCAAATGGTTTCAAAAATCAGCTTCGTGCTACGCGATGTGAAAAAATTGCGATGAAAACTTGATATGGGAACCTATGAATGTTTATTCAAAGCAACCTGTTTTTGAGGCATTGACCTTGCTATATGCATTTTGTAACGGTTTTGAGTGAATCCTATTAGTTTTTCTTGATGATTCTTACACAAGTAAGATTTCATTGCGCACATAATTGATCAATAACAGAAAATAGGCGATATAGACGCAGTGGCACCACTCGTACACATAGTAAACGTTAAACCCATCTCGCCGATACTACCAAGCCATCTTGGCTATAATCGACTGAAACCGCACAAGTGAGCACCAAAACAACAACGAGAGGGGGACAAAATGACGAAGGTCACCCTTACCTTGGGATACGTCCTGACTATTAATTTTCTCAGCTCGTCCATAATTAGTATACCCAACCCGAAAGTAATAGGGATTCCCCAAAACTTTCCCGGAATCGGAGTCGTCAAAAATACGCCTTGTAGCCCAGGTCCGTACAAGTTCGCAACTGCAATCAGGGCGGTCGCTGCCATGCCCATCGGCACGGCAAGGTTCCTACGTGGTCCCCATAGAGGGTTCGAGTTCAATATTGAAATCCGGCGGTTGCGGGCGCCTTTTCCCTTCGGCTGTGTACCACTCATACATTAATATATCTCTGCTCACGAAACTACGTCGAATTTCTCGGCGCTGGGGTCTCCGTGCGGATCTTTCACGATATATCGACCTCTCGCCCTGATTGATCTATGTGCGTGATCTTGAGGGGATGGGTGTCTATGTGGGTGAACTAGATGTTCATGTGACAGAAAAGGATTTCGTGCTGCGGGCTAGGTACGCTCATCCATGCCATTTCGATGGACCATCTCGCCGGGACGACGCACTAGCTGTGCTGTGTTATTCTCTATCATGTAGCACCGGACACCTACATTGGATATAGATCGAGGACGAGGACATGCAGCCCACATGTTCCACGGTGCGTCCTATGTCATTCTATACCCTATCTCTCCTGCTTCCCCCCTTCCATCAGCTTTATTCTTTGTCTCCATTGGCGTCGTATGCTGTGTCAATAGCGTCGGTTCTCATGAGTTGCTGCAAGCATATACGTGGACCGTGCACTTGATTCAGATCTCTGTTGTGTGCAGTCTTCTCTCTCGCTCACATTTGTTTTCGCTTGCGTGGCCGGGCTTATATTCTCCTTTCCGTTTTTTTCTTTTATTACTGCTCGTTCACTCCTGCCATAGACCTGTCCAACATCTGGCAGTACTGGTCCAACCTCCCCCTGGCGAGATCTTCATTACATACTGTCCATGTATCATCGCACGTTTTTGTAACATAATCGTGCTTCGATATGTGGCCATCATGTACTGTGCGAAATGGCCTCTCCTGGTCGGGAGGTTGGATTTATGTTACTCCTTGTATGCCGAGATTGTGTTGGTTGGTTCGAGTGATTTAGCTTGGAGGTTTTATTATTAATGGCACAGATACAGATGCTTTCTCTTCTCTTTGCAGCCAGGGGCTGCTTCGCTTTCTCTTTGTGCTTTAGATTTCGGACTCTCTTGCTCGATTTGTGCCCACATCAGGGAAATCCAGGTTTCCTAATCCATTTCAATTATCTCGGATGAGACTTGAATAGATGAGAATATGAAGAAAAAGTCAGGAAAAACCTGGTAAGAGAGTTTAGTTGAATTGGGGCTATATAGACACGTATCTGGGTTATTCACGGTAAATTCTGTCTTTTTTCCTGGAATTACTCTGAATAACTGGGCCTTCATTAATCTTCATTACTCATCAGTGAGATTTTCAGGGTAATCTCAACGACTTGGGATCGCCATAGCACGGTTTCCACTTGTATTATTCACAATTTTCATAGAATAGGATGAAGTTGATAGATCACATTGGAAGAAACCGTACAATTAATCATACATAAACAGCTCAACACGCAATATTAACTACAATACAACTACTATGCTGCGGACATCGCGAAGCCGTGGTCTAACAGATGAGTCATGACAGACTTAGGAAACCAAAAGAGTGACTGAAGCATGAATTGGTACATGAAACATGATGCGAGAGACTTGGAAGGTACACATAGATACAAGATAGCAATGGCACAGTTGACGCACCCACGAGAAGAGCACCGACAGCCTGACAGTCCATAATGCGACGCTGACCTCAAAGTCACCACCCAGAACCCTACTGCTCAAACGGGGGAATAACAAGAGGACTTGTTGTGGGAAGAAAGGAAGACCGACGAATGCCCTCAGACATTTAACCAGTTTCTAAAGGAAACACTGGTTCAGGTTAGAACATGAGCCTGACGACGACAGCTGACATACAATACTTACCAAGGAACACAATGTGTCATGCAGAATCAGCATAATAAGTGCCTGAGTAGAATAGAGAGCAGTTAGGCGCAGGAGATAGGTTAGGGCTTCGAGCGCTCACATACCTGTCATGCTACGCCTGAAGTTGTGCAGAATTTCTGACAAGTAAAGAATATATGTGGGTGTATGTAGCACTTACTGGCACACGAAGGGGTTGTAATGTCGTAGAGTCCAGAGGAATATATAGCAGAGTGCAACGAACCAACGTTGTGGGGGAAAGGAAGGAAGAATGAACCAGATTCCGAATTTGGATCATGGCTTGTTGAATGTTGCGCCAAGTTTGGTCGTCGGAGTTTGGATGGACTTGGAAACGAAATCCAAGTTCTTTCAGTTCCCATCAACCACGACTGCACATTGCACGCGCTTGGTATGCCTGCCACCATTCTGACCTCCATCGTGAACCAAATCTGACATCTAGCAATAGAAAGGAAGGCTATTTGGCCACTGCCTGCCTCGAGAAACTCGCTTGGAAGGGATTGGCTGAGGAGGGCCATCGATGGCGGGGGGCGTCGGGGGTGATGGGTCGCACACTAACAGCTAAGTGGCATATCCGTGTCATTGCTGCCATTTCATCTCACTTTCCTTCCTCACAGGTACGAGCATTAAGGGATATTGGGAGGGCTTTCGCCTCCTCGTTGGAACACATATTGTAGAGTTGACACTGATAGCAACAACGCAATCCAGTTCACAGCACCCTCTCGCTTTCCCTCGCTCGTGCATCCACTCTCCTTGACTTCATCTTGGTCATCGGTGGTGGCAGAAGGCCAGGGCAATGTCTGTGCCACGCGGCGGGCACCCACGTTGGTGCACCGCCCAAGGCAGAAGGGCGAGAGGGGGATTTGAAACCTAATCACTGCCGCCCTCTCATCCTGGGCACTTCCGACACATGGCCCGACCTGAATAGATGCCTATGTACTCAATGTATCTAACGTCCTAGCACACTATATAGCAATAAAATTCTTTCTTCTTGTCTGTATGCATTGTGCACTAACATGTTGAAATATAATACACTCAAATTAACGGGGACCGCTCAAACTTTCCTATTTTTTAAAATGAATTTCCTGGACTTGATAATATAGGTTCAAGAAACGGCGACAAACAGTCTCGATAAGAAGGGGGCTGTCGTAATCCTGATTATTTACTGACAATTAGTGAGCTTCCTAGGTTGGTGTGGGTTATTTCAGGTAATTCTCAAAACAAGCATCAATTACTCCCAATACTCTGAATACCCCGGATTTTCTCTTTCCCCAGGTAATTCTCAGTAATTTTTTAGGATTAGGAAACTGGGGTTTTCCTGATGCAATTGGGTGGGCAGGGATTTACCTTCCGTCCCCCTTTTTGCTCTTTTCTTTTTGTTACTGCTCTTTCACTCCTGTCATAATATCCAAGATCTCGCAGGACCGGTCCAACCTTCTCCCGGTGGGATCTTTATGGTGTATGTCATCGTACGTTTCTCTACTTCGAGATGTGGCCATGAGTTTCCATATCAGGGTCTGTTCCGCCTGTGGGAGGTAGGATCTGTGTGCACTCTACGTATGATGAGATCGTGATTGTTCGTTCGGTGGATTTGACTTGCAGGTCGAGGGGATACGGCGCGGATACGGATATTTTCTTTTTGCTTCCTCCCTTGCTCACCTGCTTCCTCTTTCTTTTCATGCTTTATGGCCTTGGATTTGGGATGAAGCGTGTTCGAATTCTCAATGTCCGCGCTAACCTTCTACGTTTATGGCATGTGTCAGGCTACAATCCTCTGGCCAACTCGCCTTGGGTTCTTGCAGCCTTTTATTGCTGATCGTAGTTCCCCCCGTGTGTGGCTTCTTCATTTCCGGCGCTATTAATAATTTATTTATTAGATCTGTATGTAATGTTCGAGCTCGTGGCATCCGGATAGAAGAGTGTTGGAGAGCAGAACCAGGGTTCCTTTGAGGGTTCGCTGTACCTTGTACATTATCCATTCACCATGGCCTATCTCTGAGTATTCCGGGTGTGGGAAGGTAATAATACGATTAAGATGCACAAGGTAGAATGCACAAGGTAGATGAACTTTCGCATGCAACCGCAGGAGAGTGTTAAAGGTGTGGACAGAACGAACTATATAAGATGGCCCGCATTCACCCAGTCCGTCAATTATGAGATAGAAAAATTTAAGGATACATTCAATGAAGGGCGTGATGAATACTGATGTGGTTCAGATTCTCCATGGTCAATGGCTACTTTTGGCTTCGCTCTCCTCCCACCCCTCCGGGTTCTTTTTCTATTTCCATCCTCGAAGAGTTTAGAGTAATTATTAATCGGGCGGTTGCCTCCGCGCAAACGGAGGGCGGTCTGAATTACAAGAAGCCCACCCACACGTCCAGCCTCCAAAGTGCGACCCGTCCTTTGCATACCCGACCGTGATCGAGTCGTCCCCTTTGATTGCACGAAGGAAACATAACTTGAACGCATGGCTATTGGAAATGAGCGTAATCTTTTGTAAATTTTAGTTCCAAAGCCAAAACTAAAGCGAGCAGAAGCGGTGGATTTGATGAAACCGTCTGCGGAAGGCATTTGTGTCGTGCTGGTGTTGGGAGGCGCCATCAGTTCGTATGCAGATAGAAGTAATGGAGAACTTACAGTAGCGAAAGGCGAATTGACTTTTCTGATTCTGATCAATGGTGAATGTCATTAAACCTTTGCAAACATTGGGGATTTCACACCTGCGTTCAGTACCATGGCATTCTAGCGAGTTTTATTGAATCAAACGGGGACTTTCACGGTTCCGGAAATCGGCTACATCGAAGGCAAAGCTTCGTGCTACGCGAAGTGAAAAAATTGCAGTGAAGACTTGATGTGGGAACCTATGGATGTTTACTCAAATAACCTGTACTTTGTAACGGTTTTAGGTGAATTTTATTAGTTTTTCTTGATGATTCTTACACAAGTAAACTTTCATTCCAACACATAACAGAAAATAGGCGGTATAGGTGCAGTGGTACTACTCGTACACATAGTAAACGTGAAATTCTGAAGTGTAAAGATCTGCCAAACGTGTCGGAAGTTTCCCCATCTCGCCAATACTACCAAGCCATCTTGGCTATAATCGACTGAAACCGCATAAGTGAGCACTAAAACAACAACGAGAGGGAAGAAAGTGCCGAAGGTCACTCTTACCTTGGGATACGTCCTAACTATTAATTTTCTCAGCTCATCCATAATTAGTATACCCAACCCAAAAGTAATAGGAATTCCCCAAAACTTGCCCGGAATCGGAGTCGTCAAAAATACGCGTTGTAGCCCAGGTCCGTACAAGTTCGCAACGGCAATCAGAGCGGTCGCTGTCATGCCCATCGGCACGGCAAGGTTCCTGCGTGGTCCCCATAGGGGATTCGAGTTCAATATTGAAACCCGGCGGTTGCGGGCGGCGAGTAGGCCGCCGTACTGTAAAAACACGAGCGTCACGTAGCTGTTTCATTTTTTTGGGGAGAACAAAGAAATAAAAAGAGAGAGAGGAGGGAAAGGCAAGAAGGAAGTGATAAAAGGACACCATTAGTGAAAGGATTAACAGGGAATTTTTGGGTACGTACTATATGCATTGGCCTACTTGGACAATGTGGTTGAGTTCGTCGGTGGTGTACCCATGGTAGCCATCGGTCCATTTGTCGAACACAAGTATGACCTCATGGAATCTGAGATGCTGTTCCTTCATCCAGAGGAACCACATGCTCATGGCACAAGGCCACATCAAGAGCCCAATCCACTGTCCAATAACCACGTCAACATAGGAGATCAGATTGTCGAAAAAACGCTCAGTGCTTACGAGATAAATTTGGAAAAAGAACTTCCAGTTAGTCAAACGATCGGTGCGCGCATTGCGGGGCTTGCGCAACATCAGGTCTAGATATAAAAGATAGTTATTACACACCATGAATGAGGGGCAGGAAGAAAATATACTAACCCGACTCAGACTTCTCGTACATCAAAGAGATAGACATCACTACATCGTTTGTGATAGAGAAGCACACTTGAAGGTAGGAGCTCAGGGCAAGCTGCATCCCTAAGAACACATTGCAGAATACGGCTATGAACTCCGTGTACGTGCCAGCCTGCCAAACGTCAGAAAGCCGTACGTTAGGTGGTCACAGACAATACGGACCGGCATCAGGTACAGGACGACCTTCTTCAGATTATCGAATACGAGGCGACCCATTTCAATCGCAACCGGAATCGAGGACAATCGATTGTCCAATAAAATCATTGCAGCTGGTAAAAAGAATGGGGCGTCAGTTCAAGTGGGAGCGTCAGAGGCAGGTTCCTTACCAGCCTCTTTCGCGACGTCGCTGCCAGCACCCATAGCCACGCCAATATCAGCGGCCTTCATTGCCGGAGCGTCATTCACACCATCTCCCGTCACGGCCACAATATTATCGCCTCGCGCCTTGATCTCCTCGACGATACGTAGCTTCTGCTCCGGCGTAGTGCGTGCGAAGACGATCTCGGTGTAGTGTCCAACCAGCATATCCCAGTCCTCGGTACTAAGTGACTCAACGTCGTCTCCCGTCAGCACGAGAACGCGGATAGGGTCGTCGTCAGAAGGCTTGATATTCGGGCGTGGGGCGCCGACGAATCGCTGCGCATCGGTAGAACCTCGCATGGCGTCGATTGTATCATACTTTTCTTGCGTGATAATACCAACCTAGGTTCTCCATATAAGCACGACGCTGGGGCACGGCAAAAAAACAAAAACATCAACGATACCTGTTTCGCAATCGCCACTGCCGTCAGCTTGAAATCGCCGGTGACCATGAAGACTTTGACACCCGCCCTCCGGATGATCGAGATGGCCTCCGGTACATCATGCCTCGGCGGGTCACGTATCCCGACAAGCCCGATCAACGTCAAACCCTCCAGCTCTTCGTACATGGACTCCTCCACCTCATTGGCGGACATGGTCTCGAAGTTGATCTTGAAAGCAGGCAGGCGACGCTGGCACAGCAAAAGCACACGCTGGCCCGCCGTGCTCCAGCTCTCCTGGAGCGCCGAGAGCTGCGTACGCGCCACGGGGTCAAGCGGCACGACCGCGCCGTCCGCCTTCATCACACTCGTGCAGGACGGGAAGAGGATGTCCGGCGCGCCCTTGACGAGCATCCAGGGGTCGAGGGACGCGTTGGAGCGTTCGCGCACGACGGTGAGCATCCACTTGTTCCGCGAGTTGAACGGGATCTCGAAGAGCTTGTCGTAGGACGCGACGAGCGACGCGGAGTCAACGCCGATGCTGGGCATGTGGAGGGACTCGGCGAAGCGCAGGATGGCGGTGTCGGTGGCGTCACCCTTGATGCGGCGCTCTTCAATTGGGAGGGACTCGTCCTCGGGCGCATCGAAATTGGCGCCATTGCAGAGGCGCGCAACCATGTGGAGAGGCTTGAACCCGGCGGGTGCGGCGGGGACGTCTTCACTGAATTTCTCCTTGAGGTCGTCTACTTGGTATTGGTGATCGACGAAGGCAACATTTTGCAGCGACTTTTGTTTCAAATGAGTATATGAGTTACGATTCGGTATGTGCGTGGAAAAATCACCATTTTTCCCTCTGTAAGAGTGCCGGTCTTGTCGGAACATAAAACCGACATGCAGCCCAAGGTCTCAATCGTCGCGAGGTTCTTGACGAGAACATTTCGTTTTGCCATGCGTTTGGCGATAATCGTGAGCGACAAAGCAACACAGACAGGAAGACCCTGAAATAATAGTCCTTACAAAATGGTGGACAAGTCCAAAAAAAGTCCACTCACCTGGGGAACAAACGCCGTGAGGCATCCGATAGAATTGATGATGGCGCCACTAGCAGTCTCGAAAAGCGGGAAATCCCTCCTGAGCCAAACTCCCCAAATAAGAATGGAAATCGAAAAGAGAGTCATGGCGACGCCGGAAATGATTTTCGTGAAGAACCAAATTTCCTTCTGGACGGTTGTCAACTTGAACTTGGTTTCCCCAGACATGGCGACAATGCGGCCCATGACTGATCGGTCACCGATGGCAAAGACGATGCCTGTGCAGGTGCCTTGTACAACGAATGTGGAAGAAAGCGCGAGGTTACGAGTCTCCAGCGCATTCTGTGAGGTTGCTTCGATGACTCCCGGGATCAGCTCACTGACGGTGGCATGTTTTCAGTAGGGAAAAGTGTAGCGAGGAGGGGTTGACGTACCTCTCTCCAGTCAAAAGCGAGCGGTCGAACTTGAGGTCGCTGGACACATTTACAATCCTGAGATCCGCGGGTACACGATCACCCAAGGACAGGATGACGACGTCGCCGACGACAACGTTTTCCGCTGGTATGACCTGTCGTTTTCCATCACGGAGAACGGTTGTCTCATCCGCAACGAGGTTCCTTATGGACTTCATTATCCGGGAGGCATGCCAATCGACGAGCGCATAAAAGGTCGAAGAGACAATGATGACAAGTAACTGTGCGCGATGGTCAGCAAATAGGAATGGATAAGAAACAAGCGATGATAGCGTACAAGAAGCATGGCGACTCCCAGGTTGAATATCGCAGGGGTTCCACCGTTAAGGCTTCCAAGTGGCTGGTACGAAAGCTAATTTATGGACGGTTAGAGCGCTACCGTCACAACATTAAAGCTCAATACATACTATCGTTACGATGAAGGCAATCCACATGAGGAAGTTGAAACCTCCAAAGATGTAGTTGAGGATCTTCTTCCAGTATTGAGTAGGCGGAGGTGAAATAACGTTCTTGCCATCCTTGGACCTGCGCTGGACGGCCGCATTCTCGAGACCGAAAGTTAGGGAAGTCGAGAAACGGTTGAGGACGTCGTCTGATGAGACGAGATGAACATCAATCTGACGGATGGGGTCTACATCCTTTTGAGAAACCTTGGCTTTCTCGTGCTGGAGTGTTTCCACATGGATGGATAGAGTACGGTAACTGAAGAAACATTGGTTTCGAAGATGGATAAGAGACACGACTAACAACCGACCTTATTGGTATAATATTCTTCTCCTTGCTGGAGGTGTCGTCGTCAGGATGAGAAGGCGAAGCCATCGTGGCTCCGTGAAATGGGGATCTCTCCGCTGCTGATTTCTACTTTTGCTTATGTATTGGCTTGACTTTATTTTCGGTTCTAGATACAACACAAATGGGATAACGGGCCAGGCACGAGCAACTTTGTCGACGGCCCCTGGGTGTCAATGTCAGACACATATAAAGCCAAACAACATGAAGACAGTTGAAGCGCCAACCTAAGATTCCTTACTGCACAGCGCGACTCGCTTCAATTGATTTCATATTCAGCCAAAGACGAGTCGCAACACTATTTCGTTCTTTCCAGACGCCTTACTCAAAGAGCTATCATTGTATTTCAGTGAACAAACTGAGTTAGATCCATACTCTGACTTACGGTGCGTGGTTTTTGCCACCGCATCATCCTATTTCAGTGAACAAACCCATGCTCTGACTTACGATGCGTGGTTTTTGCTATCTTATCATGCTATATCCGTGAACAAACCGAGATCATGCATGCTCTGAGTTACGGTGCGTGGTTTTTGCTATCTCATCATCCAATCAACATGCGGCCAAAATTGCGCACTGACATCAGCTTCGGCGGTATGCACAAGCATCGACAGCGTAGTCCAGCCTGCTCCATCAGCAAAGTGTACAGTCTGTCTGTACCACCTTTTGCATGAGAGCACAGTATGCAGCTAACGGAGGCTGCGAAAGGCGGGGAAATCACGCCATGGAAGACGCCACGTCTGGGCTAAGATCATACCTTGCATAATAATGGTAAGATTAGACTCGAACGAACTTGGATGAAGGACTCATATAGCCTCGGGTATACCAAGGTTTCTAGTACTCGTTAGAGGCGAGAATGAAGCCACCTTCAGAATCAACGACCTCGGAGCTAGTACGGGATTCTTTTTGCAAGCTGTTGATGGATGCGACATATTTGGTTGCGGTTTGAATGCGCATTTTGACGCCCTTCTTCTCTGATATCACTTCGACGTTATTAGGGGTAGACAATTTCTTTGGAATGAAGCGTCCCATATCACTACTTCTCTTCCCCTTCGTGCGGGAGGCATACATTCCATCATCCGCTCATCATCTGCATTTCGCTCTACTCATATAACTCGAGAATTTAGATTTTCTTGTGCACCTCCAAACCACGGGCGTCGCCATCATTTCGACCCACTTTCGATCCCGCGGAACAACCGTAGACCTGGGGTGAATACGTGCGTTTTTTCTGTCTGTCCATTGTCTTTCCATTCTTTGAATCTTTCTTCTTCTACATCATCTTTGCTGCGGCTCTGTCACGTCAAGCCGTATGGCTGGTGATACCCAGACGTGATTGAATACCTGCGCAATCTCACCACTGTTTTTGTGCGTCCTGATCGTTTTGTGTCTTTCGGAAGTCATCTTGCCACATGGCTGACGCCTGAACACTTCATCCTTTCGGGCTTCACGTCCTTTTTCTCTGATTTCATTTTCCGGGTCGTCTTCCTCTTTTTATATTTGCCATCGTCCACACCACATGGTCCTATCGGTCAAAATGAATGCTGTCCAGATGATGCTGCGGAGGCGGGCGTGAAAGCCTGACGGGCTGACAATGTCTCTTCTGGTCGTGTCTTTTCCCGTATTACCCCTATGTTCGTTCAAATTTACCTTCGTTTCGCGCTTTTGGCGACATCGTGTGCCCCGCACAGCGCCGTCTGGCCATTTACCTCAGGGCAGGCGCTGTGGAGTGGGGCGTGAAAGATCAATTGGAGGTATCACAATTGAACGGGATTTGTAAACATGACTTTCCCGGTCTTTTCTTGACATTCTTCTCACCGTAATCAAGGCGCTGCGTCATTGTCGAACACAGTGTTCTCTTATGTGCCACAGCGGTCGCGTTTTGAAGGCAGGAATCTGGATCAACGTCTTGCTTTCGCGCGGCGTTTCCTTTTTCACGTTCTCTCGCACTTATTTCGTATCTTTCGTGTCATCGTTTCCCTTGTGTTGTATTTTTCTGCGTTTATGTGACAGAGGCAAAACGTCTACTGTGCGATGTACGGTCGCTTGCGTCATTTGTATGCCTTCTCCACTACTAACACGATACCTCTGTGGACGTGCTGACTCGGTGTGTACCCCGGGTAATGGAATGCAGTTTCATATCTGACGCCTTCCCATATAGTGAATTTGGGTGAGCATCAAGTCTAGATCTTTCAACGCCCTTAACTTGTATAGCCTTGGGTTGACGTTTATGTTAGAGATGTCAGGTGGATGGGATATCATCCAGGCGGGTACCCATGTCCTGGGCTAGCAAATTTCCGGCAAAGGAAGAACACAAAAATATGCTCATGTCGCTATAACAAGTCGTTGTGGTTCCTTGTGAGTCATGATTGCTGGTTTCGGCCGTTGGTCAGCGTTAATGATATCTATCTCGTTTGAAGTGCCTGTCTATACTGGTGATCCAGTAGCTGGACATCATTTACCAGATGGTGTACTTGATATGCCGCTGTCGCCCGGAAGTACCGTTTTTGGGAGTGGTGTTTGGGCCTAGAATTAGGTTCGTGTTTTACTCTGAACTGATACGCGGGGGTTAGTGTGCTATTATGTCCCTGGGACAAGCAGAATTCGAGGCGCTCTGTCAGGGAAGGAAATGAGACGTGGTTCGAACTTTATTGGGCTCTATGTAGATGAAGTTGACAGCCCTGAACTTGAAGCTGCATTTGCATCATGCTTTTACTATGAAATTACCCTGTTATCTGGTACGTAAGGCCTTTAATTTCAAGTTGTAACCTTCCAATGTGGGAGGATTGAAAGGGTTCGCTATCTCCACTGATGACACATATGCCATGACGCACATTATTTGTTTGAGAAGATTGATACCAAATAAGAGCGCACGGACGCTCTTTTTTTTTTTTGGCGGCCCATCGTGCTTTTGCTTTCTCTCACTGTCCTTCTCCTTCTCAGCATTGGTTTCGCCTTTCCTATGGTGTTTTTGACGTGATAAAATCTCTCTTTCGCCTATCTGACTGCAATTCTGCCGTCGCTGGCGAAAGACCTTCGCTGGCTATGTTGTCTCTCATGATGGTATGTCGCATATCCTCAGCACGTTTTCCCGCATGGTCTTCTGTTCTCAGATCTGCTCGACGTTGGGTATTTAGAAAATCTCGTCAAGCTTCAGACTCGTGGTATATCCGTCGCGTTCTCCCTTACGTGTCGCCTTTTTGCTCGCTTTGCACACATACCGATGTCAACGTCGCGGATGGTGTGCATCTTGTGTCCCTCTGACGAGTATCAGATTCCCGAGGGGATGCAAGACGAACTCTTCCTCCGGCTACGTCAGCTATATCGTTCGTATCGTACTGCGTCAGGATGGTCTCGCCCCCGGGAGGGATGTCTGACATACCACTGTCGAGGAGCAGAACTACGTGTGCAGTCACGCTTCTTTTCTATTTTTCCATCGATGCGGTTATGTTGCCTGCGGGATACGTTGCAGTTGCCCCGTTCTTTGGACGTTCTCTCCCCTGATTTCCGTATCATGATCTACATTACTCGGTCGTGATTATCGACTCAACCCACAACTCCTTCTCGTGTTTCTGCTTGGTAGGGGAGATCACGAAGATTAGACCGAGAGGAGAATAGGAAGAGTCGTTCCATGATCGAGGACTGAAGACCGTCGTCTCAGGGTTGGTCCAGACGAAAAGAGGATAGGGCCTCCTGCAATATTCCACCGCGTATTTCTCACGTCCGCGTCCTTTCATCCCTCACCGGGCTTGCCTACAGTGCCGTCTGGTCATCTATCATTCATGCATGATGTATTTGGTTCGGCGGAGTCTGGCACGAAAGACTGGAGACATGACGGGATACCATACTGCATCTTTCTGCACAGGTATCGGAATGCCTGAAGGTTTACTATCAGGTACCCGTTACCATTTACTTGTTTTCTCTTTCGATATTTTATTGCCTTCATTTGCATCATGGTCAGCCAGAACTGACTAAAGCTGGCCCATCGTTGTTCTCCCTTTGGCATTCTTTGTTGTGTCTTTCCTTCTCCTTTTATTTCATCTATGCATTGCCATATCACGGCCCACCGCACTCGAACATGATTTCTGACTTTGGACAGCCTCTAATTTATGTTTCTACGAGGTCTGATACCGTATGTCTGATAGTCGTCATCTCTTACCCCAACACCAGCTCGCCCATACACCACCTTCTACGATGAAATAGGCACTTCCAGCTGTTTGTCTCCGCCGTTGACTAGCACTGAGGTGCTTTTGAGATTTTCCATAAAGGCGGTGTATGCGCCGCGGCGCTGTGGGGTATCAAACGCTGGATTTTGGACAACTTTTGCGTGGCTTTCCCTGGCATCCCTGTTGTCATTTCGAGTTCCCGCAAGCTGATTTCGGGACCTTCGTGTTATCGTCTCCCTGGCCCTTGTACGTGTATTGTATTTTTCAATGTTTATGATCTATGAGTGTCGCAGAAACGATACACCAAGGGGATGACAGCCAGCTATCCGTGTTCTTTGTACCTATCAAGACAATGCATCTGGCGGCGTGTCGGTGCGTGGTGCATACCAAGGCAAATGAATACTCTTTCGTATCTGAAGTTCGTGCTTACAGTGACTTAGGATGAGCATCGAGGAGCGCAATGTTTTCTTCCAATTAGCGTCACTCGTATACCTTTTGATTCACTTTTGTTTTAGAGATCTTGGGAGGGTGAGATGTCCAGGCGAGCACCCATGTCCCGGGCTAGCAACTTTTGGTCGAAGAATGCGTATCGGTTGCTTGTGAGTCATGATCTCTCCTTTCGGCGGTCAGTCAGCGTTACTGAGTGGTAGAACTTCTGCGGCAGCTTCGCCTCCAGCGTCCCCGTGTTCACCTGCAACACTGCGACTAGCAGCTACTCCAGCTTGAAGAACCTCAACTCGAGCCGATCCTTCGAAGGTTGTGTTGGTCCGGCCAAGGTCCAGCCCGGATCCTTCAAGAACGTCGATCTCCAACTCACACTCAACCCAAATTTGGTGGACTCGACTGCCCACCACAAACGCGCAGTCCACACGAAATCGTCCACCTCCGAAACCCAATATCCACTATCCTTCACGCTCTCTCCTCCGCCTTCACCACTTAGCCCTCCTTGGACACATCAACCCACCACACGAGCCAGGCCAACCGGAGCGGAGCCCTGGGAAAGAGAAGTGGATCTTGGACCGTTGGTGGGGAGGAAGAGGGGGGGGGGTTCAAAACGCGCGAGAGTATCCTGTTCAGCGGTGGGGTTGGAGGGTTGGAGATGTGGGTCGATGAGGAGAGAGGTGGGGGTGAGAATAGGCATGTAAATGGAGGTGGTGGCGGCAATTGCAGGCTGATCGACTACCACTCTAATATTACTTAGAATACATTCGCTGAAAATAAATCCAGCGATCTCTCATCCCCTCGAATTTGCTACTTTCAGTCCAACTTTGAATCATCTTTCGCGCCGTACATACGCCAGTAAGTACAAGCACAAGTTCTTGGAGGGTGTCGGATAAAGCCGCCGTTCGGCGAGAAGGGACGGCATCTTCGGCAGGTTGCCCACCTCATCATGTTTGACAGGAGCAAGAATCAGAAAGATGGGAGCTCGTCTTCAACATTTTCAACTCAGGTCGACTTCCGGGCCCACCGTCACCTCGGCACATTCACTTCAGCGCCCCAGAATTCGTCGATCGCCAGAGCCACAACTATATCCACTCACGACAATGGCAATGGCCCGCTCACTGCCACAGGAGAGGAATCTAATCCTGACATGTTGTATTGGTGACCTCGATCAGGAGCAAATCCAGGGTCAGCGGCGGGTGTCCGAGGCTAAGGGAGACGGGGATAAAAAGGCTGACATGTAGCCAAAAGCGGGATCGTCATCCCCACTATGCCTTCCAACACACCCTATAGAGGATCGAGCCGCAAGCTCGTCCTCGCTTTTGATGTCGGTACTACATATAGTGGAATCTCTTATAGGTAAGTTTGAGCCTTACATGGCCGCCCTTGGCGAAGGCAAAGGAGCTGATGTTCAACCTCAGTGTTCTTGATCCTGGTCAAGTGCCAGTCATCAAGGGAGTGACCAGGTACGTCTTCCAGACACTCGTGAATTAGATATTGGATTCAATTCACGTTCCAATATCGAAGATTTCCAGCACATGAACATATCAGCGGCGCCTCAAAGATTCCTACCATCATCTATTATGATCCAGCGGGCAAAGTACGTGCAATGGGAGCGGAAGCAATGCGAGATGGCATAGTGGAAGCCGCTGAAGACGGGAAATGGATCAAAGCAGAATGGTGCGCGAGTTCCTGCTTTTCGATTGTACTCAACTAATCGCCCTGCTTCAGGTTCAAGCTACATCTCCGTTCCAAGGTCGGCGAAGGAAAAACGATCACTAACCACATCCCACCTCTGCCGCTCAATAAGACCGTTATCCAAGTCTTCGCTGACTTCCTCCGGTACCTACTCCAATGTGCCTCGACATATATTCAAGACACACACGCCAATGGTCCTGATTTGTGGAATTCTTTCAAAGACGATATCGAATTTGTGCTATCGCATCCGAACGGATGGGAAGGCAAGGAGCAGAGTCAAATGCGCGACGCAGCGTTGTTGGCGGGCCTCGTGCCGGACACCCCGCGAGGTCGTGCTCGTATCTCTTTTGTGACCGAAGGAGAGGCAAGTCTACACTTCGCTGTCCAGAATGGGGTTTTATCTGCAGCCATGAAGGTGAGCGCAAAATATTGAGTACCTGTTCCTCGGCGACTGATTTATCGCTACGGCTATCGTAGAAAGGGGAGGGAGTTGTAATCGTGGACGCAGGCGGTGGAACCATCGATGTCAGCACATACAGGACACAAGACGCGGCGAATACCTACGAAGAAATCGCCGCTCCTCAATGTTGGTCTTCTTCTGCACTAGCTCCGTTTTCGCTTTTCCCTAATCTTCTGCGTTTCAGGTCACTTTTACGGATCCGTTTTCGTTAATGTTCTTGCCGAAGTATTTCTTTTGGGTTCGTGTCTCCCATGATATTCTCGGGGCCGGGTCTCAAGTGGCAGTTTACAGAATATCTGGCCAAATCACCTTTTATCGATGACCTCGACCACATCCTTCATTGTTTTGACAAAACCACCAAACCAAGGTTCAGAGATGCCGGGGAACCCCAATATATCAGGTTTGGATCAACTCGTGATAACGACGCCAACATTAATATACGGTTCGGACAACTAAAGTTGGAAGGGTACGTGGAGGCTATGTTATCGCCGAGTGTTATATCTAATACCAATTTGGTGAATAGATCGGACGTTGCCCAGTTTTTCCAACCTTCCATCGATTGCATCGTCAAGGCAGTTCTTAATCAGAAGAAAACCTCGCTTCACTTGCTCTCTGTATGCTAGACATTATAGTTTCCCATGGCGAGGAACGATCTAACGGCTCAGTATTGCAGCACGTCGTTTTACTTGGTGGATTTTCAGCTAGTGACTGGCTCTTCGATAGCGTCCAGCGATCCCTGTCCAAATCCGGATTGAATGTCCTTCGTCCTGAGAATCATGTGTAAGTGTCGCCGTTGTAGTATGTCTGATACCTAATTCTCAGCTACTTCTAGTAACAAGGCAGTCTCCGATGGTGCTATATCGTTCCATCGTGATCATTTTGTGCGCACACGCGTGTCAAAAGTCACTTATGGAGTCGTTTGCGTGGCCTACTATCAAGAACACAATGCAGAGCACACAAAGAGGTTGGCAACGGCAATCAGTCTGCCCAGCGGTCTGTCCGCTATTCCGGGTGCATTTGCTGTTCTCGTACCCAAGGTAAGCCAACTGGTATCTCTGAAGAAAAAATTCAGGAAATTCATTGTATGTTGCTTCAGAACACCCAAATCTCAGAAACCAAAGAATTCCGTCGCCGCCTGAATCAAATATTCACCGACAAGGATAACCCCAAATCGACCACGGTCTCGATATGGTGTTACAGAGGGGATAACCTAAACCCTAGATGGAAAGATGAAGATGCTGGTTCGTTGAACGTGCTTCTGAATCCTGTTAGATATAATGTTCATTTTCCCCTTACAGAAAATTACACGAATTTGGCAACCGTCGTCGTCGACTTCACGCATCTCCCTTTAGAGCCGTTGGTAAACAAAACAGGAAAAGCGTACTATCGGGTCGATTATGAGGTCGTGCTCTTATTTGGACTGACGGAGATGCAAGCCCAGCTTGCGTGGCAGGAAAGGGTACGTGGTTCTTAATGTCTTTTTGCATGCACCCAACTTATTTCTATCGACTTGAACTTTAGCGTGGTGAAAAACGGTGCGTCAGGAGTCTCCAGCGATGTATAGGCCTTTTTAAACTGAACAAATATGTAGGAGTACCGCCCAAATCGTCTATGACCTGGATGAGCAGCCTGATAAGCAGTGATATATATGCAGATTATTAGTTACCATGTAGATCGTCTTCAAAGATTAGATTAAACCACGTATATACCCGACTCGGACCTTGGATAAACAGAAAGCTGTTCATAATGATAGGACAAATTATTGACATTCTTATTTATTTCACTTATGTACCATTCAATTGTGAGCGTCTAGGCATCTGCGTCGCCATGACTGTCCTCCACTATTCACTTGGTCTTCGCCCAGGGTTACTGAAAATCAAGGAGGCCATTTAATGACGCACGCTGACTGCTCTCTGACTAAGTCTTACTAGCTGCTCTTGCTTTATCTCATCGTGTTTGTGCCCCTCGCGTCGCGTTTGTACAGTGTTCGCGCAGCTGCAGTATGTACGACGAGTGTCGGGGAATAATAGTCCCTTCTCCTACCACTTCACGCTCACACACCGCCGTCTGGCCATCTATCTTCAAGCAGGCCCCTCCTGGCACTTGTCTCCGAGGTCGGGGAAGTTATGTGCGCAGGTCTATCAGAATGCTGTCCAAGCGGCGCTGCACAGTCGGGCCTGAAACATCGGAGGTCTGACGATCGTGCTTTTTTGGTCGTGGCTTTTGCCCTTCTTTTCTTAACGTTCTTTTACGTGTATTTTTTATTTCGCGTTTTTTGGTGTTATCGTAGACCCTGCAGGTGCGCGCAGCATCGCATTATTCAAATTTTCCCCTCTGATCTCTGATTTCATTCTGTGATCATTCGTTCAGTTGAAAACAGACAATGAATATCGTATCCCCCGCAAGCAAGGCGGCGGAGGTAAGAGGATCAAGAAATTGACTAGTAAACGGTAAGATTCATTTGATTCCTGCACGAGATTCCCTGTCATTTAATATTGCTACTTTAGTCAAGCTTCATGGAGGGGCAGGCAGACGTATAAGTGCGCCAGGGATGATATGTATTCCATTGTCACAAGTTTCATTGTTTCTATTGGCTTACACGCCGGCCTTGGTTGTGCTTCCCCCAACCGCGATCCATGTTGGCGTACGTCGTTTTCAGCGACCTAGGATCGATGAGAGTCACTTCTGGAGACCAGAGTACGCCAGCGGTTAGACTGTAATTACCTCTAGCATTCCGTTTCTCGACTCTGGAAATAGATATCTGGCAATTCTCTGAATGCTCCACAGTCCGCTTCTCCGAGGGACGACAGACGATCAAAGAAATAAAAGGCAGTATATTCAACAGAAAATCATAGGGCGCGCCCCTAAAGAAAAGCCAGAGAAGTACAAAACGATGAACCCATTTCCAAAAAGACCGTTTATCAGATTGCTACCGAAACTGAAGGCTGAACCGCAAGACTATCCCATTCATGACTACGGAATAAATGGGGTCCAGAGCGAACCAGGTGTGCGTCCGCCTGCTCTTCGTTGAGGCTAGGTAGCCTGCACACTGGTATTAGAAAATATTTATGTTGGAGAGAATTAAAACATACTAATTTAATAATCCTCGTATTTCGCGAGAGCACCGAAGTTCTTGGCAGTGTGCAGGTCGGCAATGGTCTGAGCAGCACCGTCGGCAGTGGGGACCTTGATCTGCTTAGCTGCACCGGAAGCATCCTCGTACTTGAAGTAGGTGGGCGAGGAGCAGTTGGTCGACGCCTCCGATGCGGCCCTAGCCTCGATAGCCCTCCTGTGTTGAGGAGAATGGAACCAGTTCATGTTCGTGGCACGCGTTCCGCCTCCGTTGAAGCACTTGGTGCCAGGGCCGAACAGCGAGAAAAGGAACGACGAGCAGCCGTTGTTGGTGTATCCCTGTCCTTGGGTTCCCGACGGAAGGTTGTTGAATTGGACGGAGAACCCGAACCCGGTAGGGAGCGAGCAGCAGACATTGCCGCCGTCGGAGCAACCGAAGGCAGAGCCGCTGCAGGAGACGGTGCTGGCGAACCCTTCGTAGCTGATGGCTACGGCGGGTGCTGCAAAGAGAGCAGCGGTGACTGCGGTGAAAATAGTAGCGAGTTTGAGCTGCATGTTGTAGAAAGGCTGGAGATTTCTTTAGCTGGTGTTGTTTTGACTCGGGGCCTGCTTTTCAGCCTCGATTTGTCTGCCCCTAAATACTGTTTCGTTTGCCTATGGGAATTTTGCGAAGATGGGATAGGAAATATACAGGAGTTCCAGTTCTCGTTCTCGCTACATGTGTTCGGAGAAACCTAACATGCTCGCTTCCTGTGCATAATGGCAGACAATATTGCATACAACTGGATGGCATCGCAGAAAATCCATTTGCGTGCTTGTGTAATGTGAAACGGACGTCTGTCCAAGGCCGTGGGGTAATCCTCTTGACACATTGAATAAATTATGGCTGGGGTTCCAAAGAGACAGTATGTGCGAGGTCTTGTAAGAAGCTTCTCACAGATGGGGTATTTTTGTGTTTTGACGTGGACGTAATTACTGTTCGACCCATGTGGCCTGAATCTTTCCCTCTCCGGTGTTCGATTTACAGCGCCAAAACATTCCAGACGTTCTCGAGTGCAGATTTCGATAGGATATCCAAAGGAGGCTCCACATTGGAAGCGAATTGGAACTCGGAAATGCCCGCCCGGAAGTCGCGGAGCGTCTTTTGTGGATTCTGGCGGGTTGCAAATCTCTATTTTCCCTCAGTGCGTGCACTTGGTGGAAAGTTCGCTGAGATATGCTCCAGTGTCCACTTCGTCACGACCGCGTTCCCAGGGTCCTAGTGCGCACTGCGTACATTTGTCCGGGGCTTGACCCTCCTCCAGTTCCATGGCTCCAGCGCTACGCAATGGCATTCCGATGTGAGAATCTCCACGCACGGACCAAATTCGCCTACAAAGTTGTTCTCTCGCTCTCCTATAAGCGGCCTGTTTCTTAACGTTCTATGGCGTGGATGCGCGTCTTGATTCTGGAACAAACCGGTGTATTGTACAGCCTTCGTTTGAAACCTCACTTTTATTCCTCCCGACGCACATGCCCTCGACGAACAGGAAGCTCTCCGATCAAATTTAACGTTAACGTTAGGTCTTCATCATGTGCTGTTTTTCGCTCTCTCCGTTGTTGTTGTCGCCGCTGTACCGCCACGATTTTTGTTTGTCCTCTCAGTGCTTCCCCCGTTCCTATTCTTATCCCCACTCAGCGAGAAGGATACCCCGCGACTTTGAAAATGTTCGTCGCACATTCGTTCGATCTTTTTGTCTCCATTGCTCTTCCAACAGTCAGACTATAGAAATAATCGTCGACACTTAATTTTTCCAGCAGGAGTCATTCAGAAAATTTCTATTTCTTTAAATTCTCGTTTTACATTGGGAATTTATTACTTGGTCTGTACCGGAGAGGGGGTTGCCTTTTGTAATGATGAACATCAAAATATATCCCTTAGCGACAGCATTTCAAATTGAGGTGGTACAGCCTAAGAGTCGCAGGATCGTTAGTACCGATTAACATCGGTTGTCGCTCCGTGTCTCCTCGAGCGTAGTCATTCTCGCATGGAAATTGGTCGCGAAGAGTCAAACGAAATCAAAATCAATGTACCCATCATTAAAATATTTCCCAAACTCATGACAGCTAATTAATTATCGACAGATCCACTTTGCAAATAGAGTGCAGCGCTCAGCGCCTTTGTTTAGTGAGCGTACACAAATAAAACTAGCCTGATTTGGTTTGACCGCCCACGCAGAGAGGGCTCAACAAAAGGCTCTCGTCTTTCCGGCTTCGAACAGCATCTCCGGCACTGTGCTAAATCCTGAGCGCTGCATATGAGAAGTGGGTCTATCGATAATTAATTAGCTGGAAGCCAGAACGTTTCTATACGCTCTCGACCTGTTCATAGAACTTGTACTAAATTTAATCGAGAAGCATACAGCCGACCCACTACATAACCCCGAAACTTAAGGAAGTACCCCAGATGGGGTTTAAAGATCAGGTACCGGTGCAGTCAATTGATCTCGACGCCGGGCAAATTCCATTGTCGATCCCACCGTCAGACAAATTCGCCTATGTGATAAACGCATTACTACTCTGAACGTACTCAGCGTACTCCTAAAATATCTTTGAATCGGGGAAATAGACATGTCCAAGAGGCCCTATGCGACGGACTGAACGTCAGCCAGGAGTTACATATGGCCACTTCACTGGTCACTGGTAGTCAGACGCTACCTGAGAGTTGTACAGCTGTAAATATTGGCCTTTTCCTGAACAATAAGGAGCAAGGGGAGTGACCAAATTATGTGGTGGGGCCACAAGAAACTGCGACGAATAAATCTGATCAGAAACACTCAGAAGTTTACAAGCAAAGAAACGGGTCATCGAAAACTGCGGTAGACCAAGAACCTTCGTAATTTTTTCCTGTCAGCTGAGCAATGTATGTGAATGCATTGTGTTCAGACAAAGTCGCGGCTGGCCAATGATGTTCTATATTTAATTCTGTACTTGCGTGTGAGACGCAAAGAGTCGGGGCTGGGGTATGTCCGTACTCGCCTGTGAAATTGATGCCCATAAAACATAAGCATGAACCTTACGTTAGTCGGATGTGTGAAGCGACGTCGCTCGGAATAACATACAAAAATGTCTAAATCGCTGGGATGGAAGGAGGTTGGGTCTTTGCGAATCTCAGCACCAGGATCAAGTGGACCACACAAAGTCATACAGGCCATCTATGAGGAAGTGTAATATTCGTCTGAAAATTCCCATAACTAAGAGAGAAGGTATTTAAGAGGGTTGAAATTAAAGATGAAAAGCAGGCCCCGAGTCAAAACAACTCCAGCTAAAGAAATCTCCAGCCTTTCTACAACATGCAGCTCAAACTCGCTACTATTTTCACCGCAGTCACCGCTGCTCTCTTTGCAGCACCCGCCGTAGCCATCAGCTACGAAGGGTTCGCCAGCACCGTCTCCTGCAGCGGCTCTGCCTTCGGTTGCTCCGACGGCGGCAATGTCTGCTGCTCGCTCCCTACCGGGTTCGGGTTCTCCGTCCAATTCAACAACCTTCCGTCGGGAACCCAAGGACAGGGATACACCAACAACGGCTGCTCGTCGTTCCTTTTCTCGCTGTTCGGCCCTGGCACCAAGTGCTTCAACGGAGGCGGAACGCGTGCCACGAACATGAACTGGTTCCATTCTCCTCAACACAGGAGGGCTCTCGAGGCTAGGGCCGTATCGGAGGCGTCGACCAACTGCTCCTCGCCCACCTACTTCAAGTACGAGGATGCTTCCGGTGCAGCTAAGCAGATCAAGGTCCCCACTGCCGACGGTGCTGCTCAGACCATTGCCGACCTGCACACTGCCAAGAACTTCGGTGCTCTCGCGAAATACGAGGATTATTAGTCGGTAATGTTTATTCTACTACTGCACCCAGATTTCTTTCTAACACTGCACCTCCAGTCCACCATCGTCGAGGGGCAGGCGGACGTATCATGAGTTCGCCGCGAGTTACATATATTTCATGGTCACAAGTTGGGTTATATTGTGGTTCGGCCTTCCTTAGGGTGAAACGGAGATTAAATAGTTTTTCGGGTTCATAGTTTTGTACTTCTGGCTTTTTCCTTAGGGGCGCGCCCTATTTCTTCATTCAATTTCACAAGTGACATCGAACGCCGACTGAAAGCGGATCTTCCTCTGCTACAATTTGAATGCAATTCAATTTGGTGTTATCCTAATCGTCCACAGATTTCGACGGTATCAAGTTCATTGTCTGCCAATTGCCTACAGCGGCGGTGCCGCCGGCTTTTTTATCGTGACTGTTTGTCCCACGCACGGACCTGATAATTGATTTCCCCCGTCAATGCCAACTCCCTTTCACCTTCATCGACACTAGTCACTCTGCTTCTCGACCCTCCTCCGCATCGGTTACGGCCAGCTTGCATGCATCAAACTCCATCCAGCGATGTTCTCATATCGACCTCGTCAGCCGTTGTGGGTCTTACTGAAGCATCCATGTCGGTCTTCTTGTCTCTGCCGCCCATGCTCTCATCTTGGAGGCACCAATAACGGCGTCGCAGATCATCAATCACCTTCTGTTTCCCAATAACAAATCTCAATTCTCTGTTGTTTCTGGGGCTAATTGAAAGCCAAAGGATGCACTTGCGTCGCATTGGCCATCTCATCGAATATCCCTGTACGGTGTACAAGTGCGTTGCGATTCTTCCTCGTATTCTTTCATTTCGTATTTTCTTTTTCCATGTCTTCTCTGCAGCAGCCTCTGGAAACGTCATCCCATGCCGTACCACCACATTGGGAGGTGATTGAACACTGGCGCAACATCATGTCCGCAATCTGTTTCGCGCCTTATTTTCTCCTTCAGTCTCCTTCGTGATCACCTGTTATTCAAGCGAATCTCGACGGTTTATGGACCACTGCGCAGTATCGAAGCTGTGTGTCTCACTCTCACTCTCCGCTTCCATTTCCTTGCTTTCCTCCCTATCTTTGTCGTCGTTCTTGCGTACCAGAGCGGCTTCTGTTGCTGAAGACTTTTTCCTTTCGTACCTCCTTTATGATCTGCTGTTTCTCGTTATGCCTTCTTTGGAAGCATTATTGCTGGACCTTCGATGTAGATCGGCTAAGAACCTTGAATCTACTCTAGATGCGATCCGTGATTATATTTCAACCTCGTAAGAGGCCCGTCTCAAATATCCACCATCAGGATATCTATGGTCACACACACCATTCCTCTCGTCCTAGTTTCAGGAATAGTCGACGAAGACGCGATTGTGCAGCTGCAATGTCATGGCATCATTGTAGGTATGCATTATCGATTCTGGGAACTCGGTTAAAAGCCCTCGTCAGAAGAGCTTTTCTGTCTATTTCTAATGTGAGTTCTCACATAATTTCTTACTAACGACCTATACTATCCAGTTAGCACCAACACAACACAGTTTTATCAAGTCCGCGGCTGGTGGGTGCTTCGCCGCGATGCGCAATTTCACCGCCGGAGTTTGCGTCGTGGTCGCCTCGTCTTGGAGATTCCGCTTGGCGGCTCATGTCTACGTGCTACCCTAGAGGAACCCAGTTGTGTGTGTTCCGTCTCACATCCTGTCTATCCTTTCCTCTGGCGTCGATTTGTTGACACGTTTATTTCCCATCTCTTCTCTGGCCCGTCTCATCGCGATCAGCCAGAATGGGACCACCCCTCTTTAGCTTTTCTTCTTTCGTGCCGTCCTCCCTTTACATTCTATTTGTCTATGTTCATCCACTGCAGCACATTCATACACCGTCGTCTAGCAATATCTGATCCTTCAGGCCCCTCCTGCCGCTTCTCTCCAAGTTTGACCGAGACGGAGGTGGCTGATACTCAGTTTTCAGCTGACTGGTGTATGTGCCGCTGCGCAGTGGTTCATGAAAGACTGCAGATACTCTTATTACAAATGGGATCTGTAGATTTAGCTTGTCTCTGTCTTTCCTTGACGTTTATAGCTCATTTTTCGTGTTCTTATTTCCCTTGTGCGCATGGTGTCGCATTGTTCAGTGTTCACGGATTTATTATGTACGACGAGTCTCGGCAGACGAGTCCCTTCTTCTCCCACGACTTCACGCCCACACACCGCTGTCTGGCCATCCTCGATCTCCAGACCCCTCCCAATGCCGCTCCTCTCCGAGTTTGGCAAAGGCGGTGATGCCTGTTGTCGTTCTCAAGTATTCCCAGCGGCGGTACGTGTTGGGAATGAGGGATGGGAGGGCTTTCCCGCGTCTTTCCTTAGTGTTCTGTCACATTTCTGGTGCACTTTTCGTGTTCCTCCGCATGGAATCGCAGTTCAGTGTTCGTGCCGTTGCAACGGGTATCGAGTCTCGTAGGAATCCGGCACCCAGTCTCTTACCTACTCATGATCTTGTTTGCAGGACGCGGCGGCCCCACTACGGTCAGCTTAATCTCGCCAATGGACCCGTTATCGATGGCGTCCTCGATATACCGGGGAGCACAGTTTCTCGGAGTGGTGTCTGAAATCAGAACTGAGTACGGTACATGGTCTATTCTGCCTTGATATCTTATATTTGAGTTTGGGGTCTGATTCAATTGTAGTTGAGTCAGCGAGACTAGGCGACGTGAACGTTACGTTGGTGGGAGGGAATGACGAGTGATTCGAATTTTTTTATTTAGTCTTGCAGGTTATGGTAATACCAGGCAGGAGCTGTGATTTATAGAAAATATTCTACTGGGAAATAAATATGTTTTCGTCTTCCAGCATACTTAGCTACCTGTTCGACTTTGGTCAACTCACGTGCGTTATGCGCACGGACCGATTGTGACGCTATCGATTATCTGATCACTACTAGTATCACTCACGAACCATGATGTCGTATCCTCCTCGCACCTTCTCTCATCCATTCATCGTCTGCTGAGCAGGGCTCGCCGACGAACGATGGGCCCCGCCATCACCTCCACCTGCTTTCCATCTCAGGGGTCCACCGTAGATCTGGTTCTTACACGTCGGTTTTTCTATGGCTCTTCGCCGTCACTCCTATTCTTTTACGGCGTCTCCTCCACGGACTCTGGCGGTGTCAACTGTATTGCTCGTTTTATCGAAACGCGACTGAACGCCTGCGCAATATCGTCATTGTAGTTGGCACCAGGATCGTTTCTACTGCGCGTATGACGGCTGACATCTACATATCGCCGTTGGTGAGCCGAAGTGCTGCCCCATTTACTTTCTCTCTTTCGACTGCTAGTGCCTTCTGTCGCATATTCATTCATATTGGATGATTTCTCATCTTGTCCCTGACTCTTCTCATCAAGGTCAGCCGGGGCTAACACTCTTTTGGCACCATACGCCCCCTTCTCTCTCTTTTCTTCATCCGCGCCTTCCTTTTTTCTTCTGCATTCTCATCTTCCACGTTGATACCGCATATTTCTCGCAACTGCAGTCCCTCATCTCCCAACCTGGCGCTCCTACACCGCTGCTGGTCGTCTGTCATCATCCAGGCCCCTCCTACCGCTTCCCTCTAAGCTGGCCAAGGCGGAGGTGCCTGTTTGTCACGAACACGTATCTCATGCGTGGTGTATGTGCCGCTGTGGTTGGGACGTTGAAGACCGGAGGTCTACCGACTGTGTTTTTTCATCTCAGCTTTGCCCTCTCTTTTCTTGATGTTCTTGCACGTTCATAACTCATTTTTTCGTGTCCTCGTTCCCTTTTTTCCCCCGTTATCGCAAGCGTTCGTGCAGCTATAGACAATGACCCCCCTTCTCCCACCACTTCACGCTCGTACACCGCCGTCTGGCCATCTGTCATTCTACAGGCCACTCTTGCCGCTTCTTTCCGAGTTTGGCATAGAGCGGAGATGCTTGTTTCGTTCTTTCTGACCGCTGTCCCGGTGGCGATGCAAGTCGGGCGTCAAAGATTGGAGATAGGGAAAACCCGATTTGTAGGCGTGGCTTTTTCCGCGTCTTTCCTTGATGTTTTTCTGCGTCAAAGGCTTTTTTTGGTGTTCTTAATCACGGCAGCGCATCGCCGCTTTCATCCCTGTTCCTTTCCTGCCTCGTCTCTACCGTGTCTCCAGCTTGTCAGCCATGTCGTTCGTGCTTTCGAGGTGCGATGGAATGCTGGCACAATATCGTCGCCGCAGTTTGCATTCATGGTCGCTTCGTCTTTTTGATGCGGGCTGATCAGTCTGACGTCTAATTACTACCGTCGAGAAGCCGAGCTATGTGTTCAGTCCTGCTCACTTCCTATCTTTGCACTGCGTTATTATGCAGGTGTGGATGTGTGGACCGGGTTCTTTTATATTGGATCTTTTCTCTGGTTCTCTCATCATCGCCAACCAGAATGCCCAAAACTGCTTCTTCATACTCAACATTCTGTTCTTTTTGCACTGCGCGCTTGCTCTTTTCTTCGTGCCATATTATCTTGTGGTTATCGACTTGGGACAACGTCCCTTATCTTACTGCATACTTTTCGGTGCAGTATTAGTCCCTTCTTCTGCTGCCGCAGCACGCTCATACGCCGCTGTGTTATCGTCTATGATCACACAGGCCCATCCTCTCGCGTTTTGCGCAAGGCGGAGGTGCCTGTTTGTCGGGACATATCGGATAAAGAGGGCGTATGTGTCGCTGCGGAGTCGGGCGCAGAAGATGGGAGGTATGATAACTGTCATTTTTAAGCGTGGCTTATCCCTCTCTTCTCTTAACGTTCTTTCGGTGCATCCTCGAGCTCAGTCTCGGTGTGGATGAAGGAAGTGCAGGAGGAGGAACCGGTGAGGTTCAGGCTGGGGAGTAGCATGCCATCTACTCCAAATCTAATCTTATCGCCATCTTAACTGGAGGAGGATGCGCTTTCGCTGGTACACTGACGTCGGAACCAGTAAGCAACGGAAACTATAGGCCCACAAGCCAATTTTGGTTCGCTCTGCCTGCAGACTCGGAAAGCCAAGGGCACGACGTCAAGTGTATGGGCAAGTTAATATAAAAATACGAGAAGTAAGCATTGGCAAGATAATACAATGTAGAATTAATATCAACATATCCGAGTCCGTTCGCGTCGACAGTCCTCTGAAAACAGAAAGGAAGGACATCAAAAAGAGCGTAAGGCATAGGACAAATAAAACTAATATGCGACAAGCAGAAAAGGTCCAACAGGTCCGTCAATACTATAAGGAAATGAAACCAATCACCCAAACTTCACGTCCATTATCATAATCATGAAGGATCGCGTCGATATTCCGGCGGCGGAGTTGTTGTATCCCTCACGACATTCACAGGCCGCCGCATAGGAGCGAGCGCAGCAGCAGGCTGAGAAGGCCGTCGATCTTCTATTCTCGACTCCTGGCCGGCGCTAGCGCCTGATAGTCCTTCATCCATTACTGCTTGCAACGTCTGGTTCTGGCCAAAGGATGGCGTCCGTCGCGCGCCTCGAGGCGGAGGCATGAGCTGAGGCGCGGGTATGATATCAGGCCGATATTTCCCATCTGGTGTGAAGGGTATCGTAATCACTTGAGTCTATATAACCGTCAGGCTACATGTATAAGAAAGAAACGAGGACAGAAAACCGTACATTTGGTCCATATCGTTCTCCGGGTAACAGGTCGGCGGTCGACGAAACATAGGTCTCTCCATAGGTCCCTCCAGAAGAGGGCCAGAGACCAGTAGATGGTGGCGTCGCTTGCAACGAGGAATGCGAAACCTGTGAGCGACTCGGAAGGAGTCCATGGGAACTCGAAGGTGTGCCATGACTCGATTCAGCTGCACGAGTAGAGGTTTGTGATTTGCCTTTTAGGTGGAAGAATTTCCGGTAGGTCAAAGGCTTTAGGTGGAGGAAGACGAAGAAGGAAACTATAAGGGTGATCAAGGCCACAATTACCCCGATCGAGATGCCTACGATGGCGCCGGCAGACAATCTGACGAAAAATAGGTGAGCGAAATGGCAGAAGCAGAAGCAGGAATAGGAACATTTCTCACCCAGAATTCCTGCATTTTGGTAGATTATCAAAATTATATCGAAAACAGGAAGGAGGTGATCTCACATGTGTTGGAGTGATGCAGTGGTAAAGACTTGAGCGTAGTCAATAGCGAACACCAATCCAGAGTTGTTCGATGCCTGAGATTCCAGCTTAATTGTATGCTGTCCACCTCCAAGGTCGTTGGCCTGATACAGCACCATTTGCGGTCGGTAGAACTGCTTATTCGCAGAGTAATTCGCAGGTGTCCCACTGTCTAATTGCACAGAATATGGTGCACAGCTTGGACCCACAGGACCGAACAAAGCGACTGAATCGCCTAACCACATAGGTTAGCAGATAGAAAAATATTTACTACCGAGAAAGGCCCGCCCTATGGAACCATCAGGAGGTCTCAAACTGTTTAGGTCAGATGATGCTCACTTCGAATGTATATTCAACCCATGCTCCAGCAGTTGATGTCACACTAAGAAGATCAGTTCAATGGGGTTTTCATTCCTCCTCAAGTAGAAAAATAGACGCACTGCCCCGAACCCCCAGAAAACATCCCAATATTAGATGGACTTGCACTCCATGCCGATGCTGGTATGTATGTGAATGATGGGTCCGAGTCCTGAATGGTCATGGCCATAAGAGATTCATTGGCCAGTCCAACTGGAGTTTGCCACGTAATCTAAGAATATTTCGTTGTTGGTAAGAAATTGTTCGCACGTATTGGAGCAAGGAAGGACGCACGAAATCAATGTCCAATAAAGCTGTTCCCAAATTCATCATTCTGACTGTGTGATAGCCATTGCTCAACGCCACAGTCGAAAACAAAGCTGTCTGGAAGGTTCCCGGATCGTTGGGGTCAGAGCCATTTACTTGAGGATACACGACAGAATCGATGCTGATCTGGTACAGGCCATGGTTTGGGCGTTTAGCGCCGTATAACTGCACCCCAGTGCCGTAGAAAGTGAAGGAGATGTCGGCTCTATCAACCTGCGTCATCATAAAGCTGCTCTGAGAGTACCTGCATACCTCATCAGACGGGGCAAAAGCGCGACGTGGACTGAGACTCACTGGTCAGCGAATGGATCCTGCCTGGAGGTCCCCGCAGTCCAATCTCCGCCCCCATTGCCAGAGTAGATGATCACAGGCGACGTGTCCTCGATTGTGGTGCTGAGTGTAGGCATAATGAAGGGATCCGTTGTTAGTGGCGCTCAGCCCACTTTTTCATTCACCTGGTTTGGCTGGGATGACATCTTCATTGAGTGCGGCATTCAGGGAATCTAAATAACGGACCCGAAAGGTCTGTCCAGCGAGGTGTGAATATGTACCAAAATTGGTTTTCTGGTGTGTTAACTATCCCATTCAAGGAATATGAGCTGAGATGAAATGCCAATAGATCGACTGTCACTAACCAACCCGTAAACTTGCCCTGGATAGTTATATCAACAACAGATCGATTGACATCTGTTGTATATGGTCTGTCAGGAGAGACGACCTCGACTCGTCTCTCAGAGTTGTAGAAGGTTGTAGATGAGATTGGGTCGCAAGCAGTTGCAAAGGCTTGCCGCTTCGCCGTCAGGTCTACAATTTACCTGATTTCAGAGTCAACAGCCTCCCGCGGCATTCAAGGATTGGGTGCCTCAGGCTGTTTGTAGGGTGCGTATAAGCAGGGCGTATGTGCCGCTGCGGAGTCGGGCGTAGAAGACGGGAGGTATGATGACTGTCATTTTTAAGCGTGGCTTAATACTTAGTACTTATCCCTCCCTTCTCTTAACGTGCTTTCCTGTTCATGGACAAATTTTCGTGTTAGAATGTCCCTTGTACGCGTGGCGTCGCATTGTTCTGTGTTCACCCACAGGTTGGTAGGCGTGACTTTTCCGCGTCTTTCCATGATGTTTATGGTGCACTTTAAGTGTTCTTGCCCACCACGTCGCACTTGTTCATGCAGTTGCAACGAGTGTCGACTCTGGTAAGATTCCGGAATCCGGCGTCCAGGGGTTGATGATGCTGTCCGTATGGCTTTGCAATCATTGTGGCAAGGTGATACCTTCCCCGATATGCTGGCTTATGATGGATGGCCATGGTTCAGCGAGCGCCGTGTCCCAAATTGATACTCTGCGGTCCAAGGACGCATATAAGTACCAATGTAAAAGGTTCGTCGCCGTCTGTCCGTCTGGCAATGTTGCTAAGGTGGGTCTCGTTCCAGGTGCTATGCTTGCGCCATAGTAGCAGGACGGGAAATATACATACTCATGGAACCCTACTAGTGCCATATTGACAGTACGCAGTCTCCGTTCAACGTCCAGGTCGACCTCGTTAATGGGCCAGCGATTGATGTCATGCCTGATATGCCCCTCTCGCCCAGAAATACGGCTTCGGGGAGCGGTGTTTGGACCCAGAACTAGGTAAGTACTTATTGGCCCTGAGATATGTTATGACTTTGAGTTAACTCATGCCTTAGCCAGGAAGAATCCCCGCTGTTTAGGAGACCGAGAGTAAACTGAGAAGGAACTAAAAGACGTGTCATTGGTAATTCCTACGTATCTCGGTAGATACTTAGATGGGTTAGGGCGATAGATATGATGTCTGAGCAATACCTTCGAGTTGTAAGCGCCTAATGCCGGAGCACAGGAAAGCGTTTGAAGTTGGTGTGAAAAGATCCATCCTCTTTTCAAACTCGAGGCGCGAACGAACACATCCGATCAACGATGCCAGTGAGCGCCGCCGAGCGCCGCCGCATGTTGTTTGTTTGAGAGATCGACGCCAAATAGGAATGTTCTTTTTTCGCTGACCACACCGTTCTTGCCTTCTCTCATCATCACTCTCCTTCTCGCCACCTGTTTCGCCCTTCCTACGACGTGCTTGAAGCTATCAAATTATTATGGTGACTACAGACTATCAGACTGTAACGCTGGTGGCACTTTGAAAACACCCTTCGCTGGAGCCTGGCACTGTCACTTTTCGTTGGGGTACATCTCGCGTCCTCATCGCATTTCTTCTCATTCAATCATTATATTCTCTTAGGTCTGTTCATTTGAACCATGATGAATTCAACACCTCCTTGTCTTTCCTGCTGCCATTTTTTGAAATTTGGACATGTCTCAGTTTCCTGGCGGGCTGCGAGACGAAGGATGCAACCACAAACCAACTGACATCACCGTTATGTTGACGCCCTTTCTATCTCACTGGAAACCTATATATCTGGGTTATATTCGTGCGTTTCTTGTATGGCTGTTCGCCGTCATTCCTTTTCTCCATCCCCTTCGCTATGGCTCCGGCGACATCAGCTGTGTCGTTCATGCTCTTCAGACGTGATTGAACCCATGCACAATATTATCACGATATTTGCGTCATGGTCGCCTCGTCTTTTAGGTGCTGGAATGATTGGCTGATGCCTACGGACCAATGTCCGGGCCAAACCAAGCGCTCTCTTTCACTTGTTATTGGTTCCACTAACATGGCTATGTCGCCGGCGGGATCTCTTGTGCTTCAATTTGCGTTCCCGTCGTTGTGATTCACGAGAATTGGCCAAAGCCACACATCGGTGGCACAATTATCATTCTCAAGCACTCCACTGTGCACTTGCTTTCTTTTCTTTTCTTCGTGTATCGGTATATCTGTCGCAGGTGCAGTCCCTTCACCAATCACAGCACGTTCATAGCCTAGGGATATGATAAACGTAATTGTTGGGCGTGGCTTTTTCCCGTCGTTCCTTGAAATTCTTTCATGCTCATGGATCATCATGTCCATTGTACACGCGGCGTCACATTGTTCAGTGTTTAGACGAGTATTGTGGAATGAAAACATCGTCAGCCGCTGCATCACTGTCCAAGATAACATTCCTCCAACCGCTTCTCTCCATGGTTGACTAGAGTGGAGGTGCCTGTTACGGAGCAGGTATGAAGGAGGTATGTGCGCCTCTGCGCTGTGGAGAATCAAACGGTGGACGAGCTCGAGCTCCATGTTGTTGCGTGGCTTTCTTCCCTGACATTCGAGTTTTTACGAGCTGATTTCGGAACTTTCACCTCGTACTCTCGTTCTTGCGCCTGTGGTGTTGTCTTCTCCAGTGTACATGGTCCCATAACTATGGTTATCAGGTTGTGTACGACTTCGGTCTAGCGTTGCATTTGATAACTGCAAACGTGCGAGATAGATTCACATATCTGACATCCGTACTCACGGTAAATTGAGATAGGTATCGGGTGTAGTAATATTTTCGACTGCCCGTTGTTTGTATGTCCGTTGATTGACGTCTATGTTACAGATTTCGGTAGGCAGGATGTGTCGCCTTCGCTGTTTTCAGTGAGTCGCAGTCACCCATTTCATTGTTCTGTTATTAACACTTATCTCAGTTCAAGTATGTATATCTTGCTTGTACTAATATCGTTGCCGATTTTCGCCCCAACCCCAGTGTGAAAAATTCGTGGTTCTCGTCGCCGCCTACGCCGCCTCTGTCTCCGCCGAGGCCTATCCCGATAATCGTGCATACCCCTGCTATGCCTACGTCGCCTGCGCAGCAGCGGCAAGTTTCGACATCCGAAACTCCTTCAGGAAATAGCAGCAATTTGTGCACGCCTTCCTTGCCCTCGTCTATCGATGACAGGGTACCTTCTCTGCCACCAACGCCACCCGTAAACCCGGCTTCATCAAGTAAGCAATCTCCGAGCCCGCAAGTGGAGCATATAGTTACTCTCAACCCGGCTTCAAGTCGATTTACGTTGAGCATTCCAATACTTGGACGAGCAAAGGTGCAACTGGAGAGCGTTTTGGGTGTGGGAGACGGTTCGAGTACCGGCCAAGGTTCGTTCCCTTTTGCTTTTATGTTCTATCCGTTTCGGTGTCCTGATTTTTGACGCTCTTCTTTTCTTCGTCTTTCATTTATCGTTATTATTCGAAAGCGTCCGTAGCAGAGTATAATTTATAGCCGGCCTACACGGGAGCTTGCCATGTCTCTGCGCGCTTCTTGAGCTCGGCACGCTTTGCCAAGACGATTTCCAAGGCACGTTGTTATTATTGCCACACTGTCTCACTTCCATTTTTCCTTCGAGTTTCATGATACTGATTTGAAAACCCACTCCATGTCAGGTGAAACGACAGCGTTTTGAGTTGGTTAAAAGCCATAAGCAAGACGTGCCGCTAATTAGGAGATGAGGCAGCCATAAATAGATCCTCAATTAAATTCAGAGCGATAGAAGAGTTCACTTGCCGTCGCAGCTCAGACTTTTGAAATTTTTGGCGGTCCTTGCCCTCATTTTGGGCTCAACGGTCGTTCGGAAAGATATCGGTGCCAATGTGTATGATATTCATCTAGAGGTGTATGTGTGACCTCTCTTTGCCGCCATTTACTTTCCTCCATTCCATTGTCATCACTTGTGTCGTACAACGCAGCGAGCCAGCATCTCTTGAGCATCTCAATGTAGCCAAATTCTGTGATTTTCGGTCCGAGATTTTAATTCGCTACGCGAAAGTTCTGTCAGGCTTGCGTCGGCAGTTAGCTCATCTTGCTTTGGAGATAGCCTTGCAGACTATGTACTTGGAATCTCTGATGCGATATCGGAGGTGGTGACCCATGTCATGAATCCTCACGATGCATCGACCCATATGCTGCTGGGTGTTTAGTCATTGTCATGATATCTAACGATAGGCATCATATCATATGTTGTGCTTTGAGCCCTTTCCGAATCACCTCTGTTCAAGCTCCGGAAGGCGTCTTCCTGATGTTCGAGACTGCAAAGTTGCATGTTCCGGTACAGCCAACAAACTCATGTTCATGATAATGATCTTTACAGTGACTTGCGTATCAAACTGCCCACGGATTTTTTTTCAACTAGAGTTTTCGGAAGTGCATCTCCGCCAACTCTCGGCACCCAACCACCGAGAGGCACCATCAATCACTTCCGAACCTCCGTGTTAGCAGCCGAGGCATGCCGCGAGGCACCATCACTTTGTCAGCAAGTTGAAAAAAAATCCGTGCAGTTTGATATGCAAGTCACTGTAGATCATTGTATGACAACGAGTTGAACCACGCAGACTGAGCCGTTCACCGTGTTATTCAACTGGTAATTTAGACCGATTTCGAGGCCTTCGGTATGTATGCTTTGCCAAACTCCGGTAAATGAAGCAAACACCGTGAAACACAATATCCGTATATCTCAAGTATAAAAGCCACCCCCATTGTAGAGAAAGCACCAGCTTCAATTCCCTCTTGAACTCTAGCAGAACCTTTCCAAAGCAATGAAATCCTTTACCGTTACTGCACTCCTTGCTATGGCTACCTCCGCATTTGCAGGGACTATATCCGCGACACCTGCGGCCCCCGCAAAGGTACGTCGGCGCTACTTGCCACGGATTACACCGGGTAAATGGCTCTCGCTTTCTACAGTGGCTCAGCATCGAAACTGGCGTTACCAAAGGTCAGTTCATCAGCAACGAATTAGAAATAATATGGTGCGCTGACACCGTAAATTCTATTACCTAGCTGGCAATACGACGACTCTTGCAAAGCGCAATGGTGCGGAGGTAGTCACCTGTTACAACACAGGCACCAAGGTATGTATTCGCTCATCTAGTGAACACTATTTGGTCTTACTGGGCGCCGCTCTGGCCAACTCTTTCAGGCCGATCGTGCACCCATCGTATCTGTGATTGACGACTGGTGCAAGTACGTCGCACTATTCAACCATACCATAACTATCTGGTCTAATTAAAAAATGTGCTCCCTAGCAATCATGCCATTGGCACATTTGTTTCAAATGGAGAGACCATCTGGGTTAGCTTTATCTTCTTCCTTACTGTTCTAGCTCACGACAATTCTAGGCTCGCTATAACTATGGTACATTCACTGTACTTGTGAGCGGTGAAGCCATTAACGGGTACGTTATACGCCGTACAAATCACTACCTGTATGTTGACGAGCATATTCCATTTTGAACACTAGCTGCACCTTCACGGTCGACGGTAACTGCAATCGCCTCCTCAGGGAGCCGGTTGATCAATGCAACACTGGCGGAGTGAATGGCAAACAGGTGTGTTTGTATGCTGAATCTTATATAATTATGATATTTATGCGATGATCGTTTTGTAGGGAGGGTTCGAAACTGATCTTTGCGGCCAGTGGCGGACAGACCCTGGATCCAACGGCAGCGATTTCTGATGTCTGAAGTCTCTGATCCTTCCAAGTGACCCACCATGCCATAGTTTCTAGGTAGCCGTGATTGTGCATGTATAGTAGTCGAAGAACATAGGAGAAATATCGTTCATTCGGATTGATTTGAACTTGCGGTGTCGATTGGCAGTTACGCGAGTACGAACCGTAAAAAAAAACTTGCGGCTGTGCAGTACCACTGCCCATAAGTCTTCGCATTTTGGCATCCTGGAAGGAAATTCTCATAATAAAAACAATTTCATCACGTGAAATGGCCCTTTCGTCCAGACAATAAATTAATTCATGGTCGGCGTGAATGGTACCCCAGCGCCATGATGAGCTCAGACACCGCTGAAGGACGAGGAGAAAACAATGATGTGCAACAACAGAACAGTAGAGAAAAGGAATATCGAAAGGGAAGGTGGTGATGAAAAGAAGACGGGACCCGCCTAACCGCAGCGTACGACGATGGAGAAACGTCGCAGGGGAGAGGTCGAAAGGAAGAGAATATGAAGAGGTAAAAATAGGTATGTACACGGTTCTCAAAAGCCTCTATCAGCTTCTTGGACATATCTCGAGGGACGAGAGTCATAGATATAGATCCCATCGCTTGGCTGTGCTTTCGAAAGCGGGAAAGAACATAGAACAGAAGAGGGTGAAAGAAATGCATGGCACCGAAATCCAGAGGTCAAAGGTAGAAGTCGAAAAGAGACGAACCTGTATCAAAACACTAGCCGTTCGACTGCTGCTATCGTCCACTATTTCTCAGTGTTCAGTGCACGCACAAGTTGCTTCCTTCCTTGATGAAGGTGTAAGGAGAACCGGGCGGCCTTCTAGCTATTCAGGCTACCGTGCTGGTGGTTTGTTCTTTGGGTGCTATAACAACGAGAAATTAGAATTGACATGGGACATGGAGAAGCAAGAGACGATGCGGGAAGCAGATTTGCTTAGGCTTGGAAAGGATTTTGACTCTAGCAATGGGAGGTCAAGATCAATTCTGAATTGAAACAATAAGTGGGTAGTTAAGCGCATGCTGCTTCCAAGTTAATTTGAGGAAAGCCCGAGGAAGATACTTCATGAGATCTCAAGAGGTAATTAATATAGCGCGACACTGTGATTAACAGAGTCGGAAAACACTGGATTGATTTCTTCTGTCAATTTCCTATGCGATATGTGAATCTGAATCGGTATCCGTGAGATTTTATTGATCGTCATCACTGACAAAACCGATAGCGAGTATGTCGATCCTGTTTGCAGAACCGGAGCAGGGGTGCCGCTGGATAATGCCAACTGGAGCATGGCGGGCGCATCCTCGGTCTCGGTCTCGGTGTAGATGAAGGGAGTGCAGGAGGAGGAACCGGTGAGGTTTGGGCTAGGGAGTGGCATGCAGTAGTCCCGGAAATGAGCGGTATGTGTGCTCGTTTGTCAGGAATATGTATTTCTGAATCTGACTGACTCTTTCCCAGATATCGATGTGCGAGAGTTAGATGACAGCAACGGTCCCACTGTTTCTGCGACGTCTGTGTACTGTCTTTCCTTCCTCACATACGCATGCTACAAGAGCAAGCCAAGCCCTCCCGCGTTATCGGATTGGCCGCATATATACTGGGAATAATTATTGTTGAAGTTATCCAGCGCAAGAGCATTGTACCCAGACCTATGTAGCAATGAATTTATTCGAAAATATGTGCTTCAGTTCGTCTGTGGCTTCATTGGTCCCTAATCGGAATAGGCGAACGCTAAGTTCTATATTCGCTCAGGCCTGAGGGATGTCCTGCCGTAAAATCGCTCCCTTTAGATCGCTGTGGTTTGATGCAGGGGAAACGATTCGGTCAAACATTTCGTGTGTCGTGGAAGGCACTGCCAATGCCAGTGGTAGTTATCGCTAGCTCTTGGCAGTCTAATGCGATTTTACTGCAAGTCAAAACAGATATTCTGTTTGCACTATACAGGTGAACTTGAGCGTATCAGCTGGCCTTTGGGTGTCGAGGAAGGATACAATGACGCATGCTGTTTGGCTTAGAGAGCTGAGCCAAATAAGAGCGCACGGACGGTCTTCTTTTTTTCTGCCCGTCGAGCCTCCTCTTTCTTTCTCTCGTTCTCTCGCCGCTTGGCTATTCTCCCTCTGGCAGGGTTTGTTTCACCTGTCCTTGAAGCTATCAAGCGTCTTTGTCCACTATCATACTTCAGTTGCAGCCTTCTGGCACTGTTCTATCCCATGCCGGTATGTCGCATATTCTCCTTGCATGTTCTCTCGTCGCCTGCTCTTCGTCAAACTTCATAGATTATGGTGCATCCATCGCTTTTGTGTCTCTTTTTTGCTCACTTGGCTCATATAGGGACAACATCGTGTGTCCTTCTAGCGGGTCTCAGATCTGGGTGGACTGAGAGACGAAGGGTACAAGGAAGAATTAATGGAACTTGGTGCCATTTTGGCCCGTTTCTATCTCACGGAACATTGGTGCACCTGGGATGTCTACGTGCCTTTTTCGTTGCCTATTCACTGCCATTTCTGTTGCTCTCTGCATCGTCTCTGCTGCGCCTTCTGGGTACGTCAGCTCTATCGCTTGTGATGTCTTCTGGTGCCTTGCATCTTTCCCGTATCGTGATTTGGGCTGACGTCTACGACTCACAAACCGAACTACGTGTTCAGTCTCGCATACTTCCTACCTTTCCACTGATGTGGTTATGTCACCAGCAGACTGTGTTGACCTGTTCTTTTACATTGGACGTTCTTTTGGCACTGCACACCTTTTTTCTTCTCTTTTTTTCTTCGTGCTTTCTTTTTACTGTTGATTATCGACTCGAGCCACCGTGACAGCACGCTCATTCTCCACCCATGGAAATATCTCGTTCCACAGGCCCCTTCTGACTGCTTCTCTCGGAGTTTGACCAAGGCGGAGGTGCCTGTGTTGAAGGAAGTGGCATTATCTATGGGATGAGTTGTGTGCTGCTGCCCGCTGGGCGTGAAAGACTGAAAGTGCGACGACGGTGTTTTTGAGCATGGCTTATCTCTGTTTTTCCTTCATATTCTTTCACGTCCATGCATCATTTTGTGTAATATCAGTCGCCTGTGCGCGTGGCGCTGCATTTGTTCGGGGTTCACGCAGCTACGTACAGCCTTCGTGCCGCTCTTTTTCTCGCTTTGCACATCCATGGGCGGTACTATTGCAGTGGATTACTTATTATGTCCTTCTCGCCTGTCTCACATTGAAGATGACTTTCCTCTGGCTATTCGCAGTCATTTCTGTTCTTCTTTGCGTCGTCTCCGCTGCGGCTTCCGGCGATGTCAACTCTATAGTTGGCGGTGACACGTCGTGCTGAACACCTGTAAAATAAAAAAAAAGTAATTTGCATCAGGATCGTCTCGCATACTGTTTTGCCGAGGTTTCTATATTGGTCTGACGTCTACGGACCATCGTCGAGGAGCGGAGCTACTTATTCATTCCTATTCTCTTTATACTCTTATGTTGCATGCGGGATACGTCGATCCGTTCTTTTACGTTGGATATTCTCCTGTGCCCTGGCCCCCTCTCATCACAGCAGCCAGAATTGACTAAAATCTATTCTTGATAATCGTAGCCAGCACTGCTCTTTTGGCATTATATGCCCTTCTTTCTCCTTTCTCTTCTTTCTTATTGTCCTCCTTCCTTTACATCATGTTCGGTCGTTTCGACTCGGGCTACCATTCATTCTGATGTTCCTACGAAACTTTGCACTGCATATTTCTCACCCCGCACCCACTACAGCACGTTCATACACCGACGTCGGGGAATACCTCATCTTACATGCCCCTGCTGCCCCTTCTCTCCGAGTTCGACTACGGTAGAGGCGCGTGTTTCCAGGATTCGTTGTATGCGTGTGTATGCGCCGTTGCGGAGTCGGGAGTGAAAGACTGAAGGTGTGGCGACCGTGCTCTTTGGGCATGGCTTTTCCCTGTCTTTCCTTGATGCTCTTTCACGTTCATGCGTCATTTTTCGTGTTACCTTGTCCCTTCTGCACGTGGCATCGCATTTGTTCAGTGTTCCTGCAATTTTGTACAACGACCTTCTTCTCCCACCACTTCACGCTCACACAGCGCTGTCTGGCTATCCTCGCAGCTTCACGTCCAGTGTCCCCGCATTCATTTGTGACAGTGCCACCATCACCTGCGCAAGCTTGAAGAACCTGAATACAACTGGGTCGCGCGAGGGCCATGTCGATCCGTGTAAGGTCCAGCATATACCTCTTTCACTTAGGAGTACAGTGTCTGGAAGCGATTCTTGGATCCAAAACTAGGCAAGTGGTGTTTTTCTACGACATGCGCGATGATTTAACTCTTGCATCAGATGGAAAAAATTCCCGCTTCGTGGGAGGGAAGGAAAAGACACGTGGTTGGGCATTCCTATGTCCCTCGGTGGCTACATCGGCTAGGGCGATGGATACGACACTGCGAGTTGGACTTTGGTATGTTTCACAACAAAGTCAAACTTCCATGTTGTCTACAGTACCTTCGAATACCAAGTTGCCGCCACACTGCGTCTGGGGTTTTTTTTTCTTTCACTCTTTCCGAAATCTCTCTCGCCTTTCCTGTGATGTTCTTGACACGACCTAATCTCTCTGTTGACTGGAATGTGATTCTGATCTCAGTGCCCGAAGCTGAGCAATGAAGACCTTTGCTGGCGGTGTTCAATTCACGACAGTGCGTCGTATATCATCCTGGCATCTTCTCTCGTCTGCTCGCAGACCTACTCTTAGACTTCCGACATTTCAAGCGTCTGTCGGTGTCATTATTCACAGAAAATTCGGCACGTCGCGCTTTTTTCACATTTCTGCCGTTTTCCATTTTCCTCTCGCGGTGCGCGCGGCCACCAACTTATGTTTCTTTCCGCCGTAATTTCTGTTCATCGTTTTTGCTGCATATCCCTCATCGTTAGGCCTCTGCCAACAGCTTCGCGCCCATACACCGCCGCCTGTCCATCTGTCCTCGAGCAGGCACCTAATGCTGGTTCTCTCCGAGCGTGGCGAAGTGCCTGTTATCAAAGGCATCAGTGGTGCCCAAGCGGCGCTGTGGAGGGCGTGAAAGACTGTATAACAGAAGACGATCCTCGACATATCATCAGACGCTGTTGACATGTTGGTGTGTCACCCATTCTCTCGTCCTCATATCGACCTTGTCGAATGTTTTTCTTGGCTTTACAAGCGCGTCATCCTCGCTGATTCTTTATTACGTGTTGTCCTACTTTCCCGTCTTTTGTTATTCCGTGTCTGCTCTGCCGCGGACTCTGGCGATGTCACCCTGTGTTGTACGAGCCATTCGAGGAGCAATATATATTGCCTTTTACTCTTTTATTCACATTCTCAAACATCAACTTCATCGATCGAGGAGCGACTTTGCCCACATGCATTTCGATTGCACCGCAAAAACATTTGCAATCCTTTTCTGCCGTTCCACCTTACCTCGAGCTTCTGCATCCCAAACACAACATTTTCGCCTGCCTGCACCTTGATAACTGTAGGTTTGAGACGACTCAAACTGTTGGACACGTATCTTGGGCTTATGCGTCTTTACGTGAGAGAGCTGGTGCTCGGGTTTAGGGTTTAGGGTTGGAACTCGTGGTTGGATGCTGCCCTGATTCCGGTCTGCGTCTCCTCGATATAGTGCAGGCAGTCGACTTGGTTGCGAGCTTCTTGTGTTGGTCAGCGAAATAACTGACGTGCTCCCGTTGATGCCACAAGGCATCGAGTTAGCAGGGCGTTCGTGTGAATTCCTATATGTTTCTGGGGAGGTCTGTGGTCGCTTTTTTCGCCTCCATTGTCTGCCTTTTGTACCATCGTCATCAGAGGTATTATCCCGGCCAGGTTTCAGGAATATTCGGACAACGTTCGCGGACCAATGAACTTTTTGCTCGCCAACAGCCCATGTATTTCGGTTGCTGGACGTACCTGCTCGTGTCTGGGAGCGGTGTCTGAACTCAGGACTTTAACAGATATTGGAGGTCAACATTCAGAGAAATGTTTCCATCAATTCGACAGATGCAATCCGTCATACTAAAATCTCAAGTCCGCGACTACCACTACTACCACTACGACTAAAAAATTTCATGCGTCCACCTCGTCGGCGCTTTGTTAAGCAGAATCTGTGGCCGAAACTGTCACGGTTGGCGCGGTCGTGGAAGGTAGAGCACTGATGCTTGCGCTCTCCCTGGCGAACAAGGTTAGTCAGTTTATGCATCATTGTTTCAATTTTACTTACGTCCAGACGACTGTAGTCGTGCGGTCGATGATGTACGGCAACTGGTCGATAATGATGTGACAAATCCTCTCTGCCGTGAGACCAGAAGCACTGGCAGCACTGGGTGTCGAAGCACTGGCAGCACTGCTTGATGCAGAAGCACTGGCAGCACTGCTTGATGCAGAGGCACTGGCGGCGCTGCTTGACACGGATGCACTGACAGCGCTGCTTGACGCAGAGGCACTGGCGGCACTGCTTGACACAGAGGCACTGGCAGCACTGCTCGATGCAGAGGTACTGGCAGCGCTGCTTGATGCAGAGGCACTGGCAGCGCTGCTTGATGCAGAGGCGCTGACAACGCTGCTTGACGCAGAGGCACTGAGAGCACTGCTTGAGTCAGAAGCACTGGAAGCCCTGCGTTCCAACTTCAACTACAAGTGAACGATTTAGTATGTTGAAGGTCGCTCTCGAAGTACTGTTTTACTTACCGCCATGACAGCGATAACTTGGCAGACTACGAAGAGAATGGGTTTGAACTGCATGTTTGTGGTTGGGGAAATCTAACTTAATGGTCCCAAGTTAGGGAGGCGGTTTATATCAAGGTAGAGCTCCACCGCAGCCCGCGCCTTCTTGGTGAGTAACTATGGTTTACAAGATAATTTGTCTCCAGCTTATGCGCTCCGCGACGTCGGGGGAAATCAAGATGGAGCAAATATTGTCTATATTTCGGAATTCTCCTCCATTCCGAGCTTTCATCTGATTTTTGTAACTAGATCGCTCAAATGACTATCACCGTGCAAGTCTCGCCCAGCCAAACCAGTAGCTTTTTCATTTTCCGTTTTAATGGAACTGGGCTTGACTCATCATTTGGTGCGTTTGACCTCATTTCAATGACAAAGTTGTTAGTTCATCGTCAATTTTTCGTGCATTCAACCGGTTCTCACCGGGCAAGAGAAAATCAGCGTGCACGAGCGTGCGTGGCGTGCTTGGCGTGCTTGGCGTGGCACGCCAATGCACGCCAATGCACGCCACACACGCTAGTACACAGAACATGGTACTTTAAAAAATAAACATACTATGAGAAATATTACCTGTACCTACAACAATGCGAGCAGATTCTATCCTCTACTCACTCTCTTCTCATTTCGCCGAGGGATTGTCAGTCATTTCCACGGAAATGCTCCTGGTGAGACATGTTCCCACGGCACCTGGAACACAAAACCTCGCGCAAAAACGGCAACATGTGCCCTCCCTCTTCAAAATTAGGTAGAATGAATTTGATTGGTAGTACATTAAACATAAAAATTATTTATAAGTACTCTGAATTGTTGTGGCAGCTGATATACCCATTGACACTATCTGACCTGTCCAACATCTGTGTACTTGCATACTTGCACAGTGCGTGCACCTGCGTGCTACGCAGAAAAACCAGTGCTCCATGATATACCAATGATGTACTCAAATAAAACTCGAGTACATCGTAGTGTACCTACAGTAACTGCAGTCCGCAACATCCTTGCCTTTGAAATACATAATATGAATATATGCATCAGCACGCCAAAAGTGGCACGCGGATGCACGCAGGTGCACGCGTGTGAATTTTAACGATTTTTAGCGTGGCACGCTCACGCACGCTCACACGTCATGACGCACGCCAACGCACGCTTGCACGCCAATTGGGCAAACCTATGCACGCTTGCACGCCAATTGGGAAAACTCACGCACGCTCGTTAGCACAGTTCGCACGCTCTTCAGGATGTTCATAACACCCAGTGGTATGTGTTGGGAATGTACTTGGACATTTCATGCAGCTTGATTGACTCGAGCGCTTATTGAGCGCTTACCTCGCTGATTCAACTTGCACGGCCTAATTGTTACTTCCTTATTTAGTATTTCATAGCACTTAGAAGTTAGTAGTGTATTCTAGATACTCTGTAAAAGGTATTTATACAGGCCTCTTAGAGACTAGCAATATATAAGTTTACTACCTACAATTTACCTGTTACATGTATACCTGCACTGTGTACATTTCTGCAATCTCTTGTGCAAAATATCAAAGAAATTTATTATACTCTATTAAATGCGTACAACGTGACGAAAAGTAGCAACACGCTAAAAGAGACGGTTGCACGCCAAATGGGCTGAGCGTGCTGAACATGGCACGCACCGCACGCCAAAAGGGCTGAGCGTGCTGAGCGTGGCACGCTCAGGCACGCTCGTGCACGCTCAAGGCACGCCAATTTTCTCTTGCCCGGTTCTCACCTATCTGAAATGCTGTTCTACAGTTATATTTATTGGCATGTCGATCTATAAGTCCCCCGTGATATGTATTGCTTATAATTATCTGATAAGCCTTCCACCCGCAGCTCCACCCGCAGTTGACTATAGCGGTCGTCATGGTCATGGCGGAGGGTGCGCCCACGGTAACTCTCGCAGTAAGTCTGTGCTTCATTTTTTTTTACTCGTCGAACTTGATCTTGGTTTTCAGCTGCTTAAGGTAACCTCTGCCCTGCTTACGATGCTTTGTCTTCCAAGTCATTTGATTGAATGGACCAATCCTTTATGATCGCCACGATCTTGCCACGGCCAATTCTTTTTTCCAGTGGGGGTTTGGCGATGGGGTGGAAATCGAAGATGCTGTTATTCTTAACAGTAATTGTAATATGTGTATAACGGTTGGTATCGTTCTTTAGCTATAGTTCGGACCCGAGAACTCGTTGGAATGGAACTGTCTTATCATCTCCTCACGGAGGTGTTCCTTGGCCAATTGACGCGCGGCACGATCAGACGGATCGGTTGTACCAGTGGCCAGATGATTCAATGGAAATATGTTAGTATGCTTCCATGGCTGCGTAGGTCATTATTCGTCAAGACTGCGGCCGACGACTCGGTTTTGACTTTGTATTTCTATTTCTAGGTAAAAAGACGTCGCGCGGGAATGTACATACGGTCACCGATGATCTTCTGTCTGATGGGAATTTGAGAGCCTCACAGGTCTGCAATTCTCAAGGCATACAGTAGCCTCACATGGAGCAACGCATACAGCACATTTCGTTAAATATTAAGGGGATGAACGTGTTGTCGAGGCAATAACTTATGCTGAATGATATCATAGAAATTGATTGAGATAGTGCCTCCGAATTTTATATAAAGATCATAAAACTCCCCCGACGGTACCGTATTCCCGAGGATCGGCGAGGCAGTACAAACTGGCAAGTACGACGTGCGGACAACCGTAGGCGTTTCTTGGGCGTTTCCGGAGAAGCCGTGTAACCTCGTCACTAATACTGTAATTTGTGGCTTCGAAACTTTCTGACCGCAGTTATCTGATAATCGACGAGGCCAGCGGGGGCTGTTTGTTCCGACTCGCACTGCCGCGTTGCTCCAATGCAATGCGAAATGGGATTGTTGTAGTATCACGAAACCTCAACGTCCGCCGCTCGGTCTTTCACTACCACTTTTCTCTGACCATTCTTTGTATTCGGACCCGCGACTTGTCGGAGAAGGTTGCAACTAATTCAGCGATATTTGAAACCATAGACGGTCAAACGTAAAGGGTACGAAACTCATCTGATGTCAAGTAATCTATTGACAATGCAACGCCTTCGCAGAGTTTAAGGATCGTGAATTAATCACTAGGATGTGAAGCTGCGGACTTGTAATAGATTTACGACGCATTTGGGCATCCAACCGCGTCGGTACTCAACTTGCCATCGATGGTGCTTTGGCAATACCGCTTTCTGTGCCGAACGAGGTGAGAATTCTTTGGATAGCCACTCATAATTTCACAGTACGAAATAAATTTTTCGTACACACACCCGCAGACTGAGCACATTCGAATTGATATTACGAGGAAAACTCTGCAGCGTTGATCGCGTCTGAAACTCTTCAGTGGCAGCGCGTCGACGGACAACTATCTGATAATACGCAGGTGGCCGATGTAATAGCCGAAAGTCTGTTTGTACGCCCTCTGGGATCTTGTGCCTTTGCGCAGTTATGGTGAGTATGGAAACACCCAGACTCATTCTTGATGGGGAGATCTTATCCGTTTTTGTTAGTTTCGCACGGGACATTTACGAAGAGATCATGGCAGACACTGCAAACGGCGCTACTCCACTGCTGGAATTTTTTTTATTTTCTGACAATAACTATGGCCACCGGAAATTAGAAGTATCTCCGAATCGGCTGAGTCGTACCTATAAAAGCTCTTGCTTCGCTCTTACGTTTTTCAACTTCAAGCTCCAACACCAACCGCAACGCCCTTAATTTCAAATAGCCATGCGCTCTCTCACAAGTTTTATCACTCTCGCTTTAGTTGCACGCTCTTTTGCTGCCATTGGACCCAGTGCGGATCTGGTCATCGCAAACGCGTATATCCAACCCGACGGCTATAATCGCTCGTAAGCTTAGTTCCATCGTTGACCTTCGTCTCACGAACGTTAAACGCAATTTGTTTTCGATAGCGCCGTGCTCGCTGGATCTAGCGCAAGCGCCGTCCAATTTCCCGGTCCAGTGATCACAGGATCGAAGGTATTCGTATATCCATCTTGATATGGAATATTTTACGAACTGTTAAATCAAGGGCGACACCTTTATTATGAATGTGGTCGACTCCTTAAGTGACACGACCATGTTGACTAGCACGAGCATTGTACGAGGACATATTTTTATATGAAGACTTACTGATTAACGCTTGCATCTGTAGCACTGGCACGGACTCTTCCAAGAAGGAAGCGCCTGGGCAGACGGTGTAGTTGGAGTGGCTCAGTGTCCCATAATTTCTGGAGATTCATTCCAATATCAATTCTCGGTACCGGACCAGGCCGGAACTTTCTGGTACCATTCGCATCATTGTACGTCTTGCTTTTCAGACCATCTTACGCGAGGTTCTCATCACCATCCAGCTACCCAATACTGCGATGGCCTCAGGGGCGCGCTCGTCGTGTACGACCCCGCTGACCCTTATTTATCCGAGTAAGTCGAATGTCTGCATGAATTAATAGCTGAATGATTGACGTTAGCATTTTCTGTCAGTTACGATGTAGATGATGGTAAGATGATCGGTCTTTTGCTTTTATACTGATTTCTCTATTGTTAACTCATTTTCTTCCGTCTCGCAGAATCTACCATTATTACGCTTGCAGACTGGTAAGGCGCCAACCATGCATCTATAAACGTGACCTCACCATAACCTTCAGGTATCATACCGTCGCTCCTTCTGCTGGAGCTGTACCAACCGCGGATTCTACATTAATTAATGGCTTGGGCCGCTATAGCGGAGGTCCTACGAGTAATCTCTCGGTCATCACGGTTTCGTCGGGCAAGCGCTACCGGTTCCGCCTAATCTCCATGTCTTGTGATCCGAACTTCACATTCTCCATTGACGACCACAATCTGGCAAGTCTTAGGTGCTTTCAGGGCGGATACCCTGATGCTGATTCATCTTCGATTTAGACCATCATTGAAGTCGACGGGCAAAATGTGCAACCCCTTGTCGTCGATTCCATCCAGATATTCGCTGGTCAGCGGTACTCTTTCATCCTTAATGCGAACCAGACAGTGTCAAACTATTGGATTCGCGCCAACCCCAACGTGGGCACGACTGGCTTTACAGGCGGTCTGAACTCGGCGATCCTTCGCTATTCGGGGGCAGACGCCGTAGACCCAGCCACGAACATATCGCTCGCTAACACGCTCCTGGAAACGAATCTTCACCCTCTCACTAATCCCGCAGCACCTGGAAATGCTACCTCCGGAGGTGCAGACGTTAATTTGAACATGCTGATCACTTTCTCCGGCACAGGGTTCAGTGTCAACGGGGCTTCGTTTGCGCCTCCCACCGTGCCTGTTTTGCTCCAGATTCTGAGTGGGGCATCGACGGCTGCCGACCTGCTTCCTTCTGGATCGCTCTATGTTTTACCGGCGAATAGTGTCATCGAAGTGTCTCTTCCTGGTGGATCAGCTGGGAGCCCTGTACGTCCTGTCTCGTGTAACTCTGATTTCTGAACTTATGGACGTTATACTTCTCTAGCATCCATTCCACCTTCACGGAGTGAGCATTTTACCTCGAAAATGCAATTCTGATCTCTCTGACCTCGATCTCTATCCTACAGCATGCCTTCAGTGTTGTAAGAAGTGCAGGAAGCTCGACGTACAACTACGTAGACCCCGTGAGACGCGATGTCGTCAGCATTGGAGCGGCTACCGATAATGTTACCATTCGCTTTGAAACTGATAACTCTGGCCCATGGATTATGCACTGGTTTGTCTCTCTCTAGCCTTTATTCGTGTGTTTTAATTTTCTGATGGCACGTTACAAATCACCAGCCACATTGATTGGCATCTCGAACTGTAAGTTTTCCTCGCTTTAAATTTCTACCGCACCTTACACAGATCCCAGGGGCCTTGCAATAGTCTTCGCCGAAGATACAGCGACGATTGCTTCGAGCAATTCTACTATTCCAAGTGAGTTGTCTTTCTCATATTATGAACCTGCTTTATAACGCGAGTATCTTGTAGCTGCTTGGGATAGTCTCTGCCCGACTTACGATGCTGCTCCCACCCAAACCTTCTGAACGAATTGGAAGTGCTCATAATCGTCAGGGGCGTTGAAATCATATCTTCTCATCCCAGTAGAAGTCTCGGACGAAGGAATTGAAAGCAACAAGATACATGTTATCTACGTTTACTTCTATGACTGGACAATAATTATTCCTTGGACACTTCTTTGCTTTATCCTAGTCCATAAGTTCGAATCCAAACTCGAAAGCATCGTATCACGCACTCCACACGCTCGAGCTCACCGCTATTCTTGTTCTTGAAAGGATTCCCAATTTTGTTACTGTGGACAAAACACGTGGCAGCAGGAGGCAAAATGCATCTACGAGCTAATTCCACTGTGTGGACGGTGCAATTACACACATAACCAACACTCAAGGGTTCCTATGCCTTGGTCGCAACAGACGTAGTATGATGTAGGCGGTTAGCTTGGCGCTATAGTAGGGCTCTCCTCAGGCTCGTAGTAGCCTTGTTTGTTTAAAGGATCGACGCCAAATACATACAACTTAACAGCGCACGGACGTTCTGTTTTTCTCCGTGCTCATTGGCACCACCCTTACTTTTCTCTCACCGTTCTCCTTCGCCAGAGCTATTTTGTTGTATCCTACGATGTTCTCTCTATCGAATCTCAAGCTGACATGGCTGTATGAGTCTCGAAACGCCTTTGCTGGTAGTGTGCTCTCTCGTAACGGTACGTCTCGCCTCCCTATCGCCTCTGTTATCCGCTCATCGTCTCCGCTTGCCTCTGCTCTTAGGTCTCAGAGATTTAGGACGCCTTCGCCTTCGCCATGAAAGTTTCATCGTTCGTGGCGCACGGTGTTCCAGTGCTTGGAATATTCGCAGTTCCGGGCTCCATACGTGCAGTTCTTCTCTGGCTATTCGCCGTCTTTCCTATTCCTTTTCGACATTGGCTCCGCTGCGGTTGCTGGCCACGTCAGCCATATACTCCGCTCTATCACAACATGATTGAACGCCCGCGCAATACCATCACTGTACGTTCTGATCGCCTCGCTTCTTTGGCAGATATTGTCCCTATATAGGCTGACGTCTACGGACCACCCGTCGAGGAGCTGAACTACGTGTTCAATCCCCCATGGTTGATGGATTCTTTCATATTTGATGTTCTCATCTTTTTTCATACGCTCTTCTTTCTCCTTCCTTCGCTCATACCGTCCTTTTTACATTCTCTTCGTCCACATTACTCAGTCGTGATTATCGACTTGAATGATTCTTTCTGATCTTATGACATTTGTTGCTTTTCACAGCCGCAGACCCTTCATATGCCCTCCGGCCATCTGTGATCCTGATGACTCTTACTTCTCTCGAGTTTGACCAAGTTCAAGGTGCCCAGTGGCGCACAGACTTCGCGCGGTGTATGCGCCCTGCGATGTTGGGCTTGATATCGCATTGTTTCGCATTTACGACACCATGTACGACCCTCTTCTCTCACCACTTCACGCTCAGCGCTGTTTGGCTATCTGGTCATCCTGCAGGCCCCTCCTGCTGTTTCTTTCCAAGCATGGTCATGGCGGAGATGCCTGTTTCGAGTGAATCCATAGCTCTTGCGGCGCTGCTAGTTGGACGTGAATTACGGGAGGTACGGCAAACACTCTTTGTAGGCGCGGCTTTTACCGTCTTCCCATGATATTCTTTTGCATTTGTAGTGCATTTGTCGTATTCTTGCGCATGGCATCTCATTAGTTCAGTGTTGATGTAACGCAGTCCCAACGAGTTGCGAGCCTTCTCATGGGAATCCGGAATCCTGGATCCACTATTCTCGGTTGACGAGAACCAGGTTCGTGTTTTATGATCTAGAGTCTTAATGTACTAACTCGTGCCTCCGATGGAACAAATTCAAGCTGGTCTGGGAGGGCAGCATCTGAGGAGGGGTCGGAACTTGTCAATTTGTTCAATCTGCATGTAAATCATGGTTCCAGCTGAACAAGCCGCCAATTGCACGATGATTTACTGCAAAGTCAGGCTGCCATCATGTCTGACAATGTATGTCTGTTTTTAACCGCCCTGCATGGGCATGAGAAATACCCTACCCGCCTTTTTGAACTCGAGTGGCCTACCGGTGGACGTGAACATATCTGCTGATGCACGATAGCTCCTTAGAATGTCCGACTTATGCCGACGAATTTACGGATACCGAGGGTGATGACGGCTCTGTTCGGTCCGACAGTGAATTCTATTTTTGAGACGACCCACTCGGTTCCTTTTGGAGTTACATCACCTTTACTCATGTTCAACTTTACCCTATAATCATCGCAATATCATCCATCTTGTTCCACAGTATCGCTCTCCCTTGTTCAAAACCCTACGTGGGCGCGTTGAGGTATCATCTACGTGAATTTGACCTCCCGGTGAGTGATAAATTCTCATGACTTCAGATCAACGTGCACTAACCTTGATCAAGCATCTAGCATGCCTGCTACGAGCCAGACCCAATTCGATGGCGTTTTTGGTACGAATTACGTCCCAACCGACGCTGAAGTCGTTGCAATAAAGGAAATATTGAAGGAACCACTATCGCGGTTAGCAAAAATCGAAGAGGAGTTGGCTAGTATCGAGCTGAGGGCTCGAAATCTGCGTCAAGACAAAGAAGACCTTAACCGCTCGATCGACACATATCGCTGCCTCATCTCCCCTATGCGTCGACTTCCTCCTGATATCTTGCGCGAAATATTCATATCCTGCCTGCCCGATGACCGCAATCCGACGATGAGCAACGACGAGGCGCCTATGCTGCTCAGCCAGGTCTCGAGTCATTGGAGAAGCGTGGCCATGACGACGCCAGGGCTTTGGGCGTCACTCCATATCGCTGTCCCCAATTCGAGTCCAACATTCCGTTCAACTCATGATTCAACAACGGGCGATCGCTTGATGGTCTCGCAAGTAACGGAGATACGCTCAGCGGCTGTGAAGGAATGGATCGCCAGATCGGGAACACTACCCCTCAGTATTGCGCTCCACGAATGGGACGCATACCCGCCAACAGAATATTGCAAGATTTTCTTTCAGTGCATTCTCCCGTTCTCCAAGAGATGGAAGAATGTCTCATTGACTTGCTCTGCAGCATCTGTCACACATTTCAGGGAAATTCCGCCATGTGAGGTCCCTATTCTTCAATCGCTCTCTCTCGACATCACTCCCAATGGCATAGCGAGCTCCGGCACGGAATGGAAGGATTGCGGAATATTCCAGGCTCCATGTATTCGCGAATTTTCCGTTTCTGGGATCCATGCAGAGATTTCGGAATTTCCCCTTAATTGGGCTCAACTCACTGACCTCACTCTCAATAACAAGGGGTGGAGCTCTACGAACTTGACCATAACTGAGATTACTCACGTGTTGGAGAGGTGCTCTGGTTTGGTTTCCTGCAGGCTGCACGTCGGGCACAGCGCTAATCCTGAAAACCGCACGGAATTTTCTACCATCTCCCTTCCCTTTCTCGAATCATTGTGGATTTTTGAAGAATCACAAGTTCCCGCGTTCTTTGCCGCCCTTGATGCTCCAAAGCTTCGCAAAGTTGAATTTTGGACCTCGCGGATGTCGGTGGCAGCGCCTTCACCTTTAACGCAGCTTCTCTCTAATTCAGGTGGAAGCGTTCGTGAGCTCTCTATCAACCCTCATCTATTTGCAGTACATGACTTCATCGAATGTCTCCGTCTGTGCCCGTCCCTCACCTCTCTGTCTCTCACCTCATCCTCCCTTGTCCCTCCTATGTCCCACGATGTCAACACCCCCGCTCCTGTCTCTAACTCCCTCCTCCAGTCCTTCGGCCATTTGAAAGCAGACGACGAGTGTCTGTGCCCAGACTTGGAGAAGTTTACGTGTCTTGCCGAGGCACATTTCTCCGACGACGCTCTGTTGGAATTTATTCTTCGCAAGCAAAGTGGCGAAGAAAAGAGGATCAAAAAATTGAAATTGGTAAATGTCAGATTCACGCGTCGGCCTACCGTTGATATCATGCCGGATCTTTCGACACATATCGGACGGTTTGAAACTTTCTATTACATACCCTCCTCGTGCATATAGAGGCCCGTTCTCCCTTTACGATGGTTTACCGACGAGTGAACCTGATCCATATTTTCAGCCATTTTTTGGATAATCAACTGCTGGATCGAATACTTACGATCTACTACCTATCGCTTTGATGCTTCTTAGGTATAACTCTATGACCCGTGGATCATTTATGATCATCTTATTATATCTTCTCGATCACGATAACCGTTATCAAAATTTAAGAAGTCGAAGTCTCATTGCCTTCAACGCGAACGTGAGCAAATATCAGCGGGCCCACGGTAGCAGTGATCTGAAAGCCGTTCTGGCTGACTGTACCCTCCTAATAGCGGAAAGATCAGAGTATCCCTCTCATCTGCTTCTACCTCGGACCGTGCTCTCATCCATATAACAAATACCGAACACAAAGAACATATATTTTCGTCCTCGCCCACGCCGCCGAGCCTCCTACTGTCCAGAGTTAGCCCGCATTTTTCTTGCTCGGCCCTTTTTCTGAACTTATGAACGGCAAACTCGTCCTTGTAGGTCCTGCCCTATCCTATTCTATGTTGACACCTCGTCATCATGCTCACACGCTTGATCCTCATACTGTAAGTCACCGGTATCACTGAGTTCATAGCTGGTCATATCGCTGAGCAGCTCCTTGACCGAGGATATCGAGTACGCGGGTACGCAAAAAACCATCGGTTTCTCCTTCGCCAGGCCAGGAATTCGTAATGTTCATTGAGGCGATAACCAATCAGGACCGCGCGGGGTAAAAAGTTCCAAACTCTCGTAGATACTGTGCAGAGAACCGGCCTGGAGTTCGTACAGATTGATGACGTGGCAAGCTCCGAGTTCACAGAGGCCTTGCAAGGCGTTGATGCGGTTCTGCACACCACATGCCCGTTGGCCGGGAGGAATGATCTCAACGAAACATTCAAGGTGAGTATCATTCTCATCAGCTTTCTTTTATAGTTTCTCACTTTGCCATCTCCTAATCTGCATTTTGCACCCTTTCGTCGATAATGTAGACTGCAGTAGATGGTACATTGAACGTAGTGCGTCAAGCCCAGAAGGCAGGCACCAAGAAAATCGTTTCTACCAGCTCTTTCGGTGCTCTTCTGAGCCGTCAGTTGGCCCTACACGACTGGTTAAGCGCTATACTCATGGCTCCCTTTAAATTCAGCCTCGCCTGACAAGATGTTCAGTGGTCTAAATTTAGACGAGTCAGGTTCGCCTCTTTCTTTATTGAATGCGCCTTTCGCTCATCACAGATTCTCGGGATTAGGTTGGGGAGACGTTAGTGAAGAAGAATTCGAGAAAAATAAGGATAATCAGTACTACATCTACTTCACCGCAAAGGCTAAGATGGAAAAGGCGTTACTGCAGTTCGGGAAGGATCACCAGGACCTCGAAATCATTACTAGTTCGTCGATTCACCAAATCCATGATCAATTCTAATGTATTTTAATATGTAATTTTGCAGTTGTTCCAGGCTACGTTCATGGACCTTACGCCAGAACCTTCCCGCTTCCGAGTTCGGTGAGTGCTCTTGGAACGAATGAAACACTGTACCAAGTTATTTGCAATGGGGCCGTGCCACCTGCGCCGAACTGGCTTGTGGATGTACGCGACGTTGCGAAAGGCCACGTCTTGGCGCTCGAAGCATCGAATCTCCCCGCTGACAAGAGGAGGTTTATTATTAATCCCGGAACATATACCTGGAAGGAAGCTGCGGAGCACTTGAAGAAAGCCAGGCCAGCAGTCAAAGATAGGATTATCCCATTGGAAGATATCGATCCCTTACCTGCCCCTCCATCGAATTTGGTTAACAGACGAGCGCAGGAATATCTGGGATTGAGGGAATATATATCACCGGAAAAGATGTTCGAGGATGCGGTAAATAATCTTTTGACGTTGGAGACAATCTGGGCGCAGAAGAATTGAACATGATAATTGTATCTTATACACATCCTATATATTCTAGATCTAGATCTGTTTTCCAAAGGATTCGGGCCAGTGAGAGATAAATGACTGGACTGTGAGTACAATGCAGCCTTATCGTATATCTGTTTCTTACTCGGTCATCTCGGTTGTTTAAATTATCGAACAGTGGGCAATTCTCTAAGGTGCTTGGACCTCCCATCACATAGATCACATCCGGTTGAATTTTTTCGTGCAAATGGCCCTCACTAATTCTGCACGAACAATGTATGGGCCAAGTTGGAAGCCCGGGAAACGTTGATATCATACAAAGAGCCCAACACAGAGCCACTCCCTTCCTCTGTATAAATATCTGCAACTATCGACGTTGAAAGTTCCCCCAAGCTTGAAATCATTCACGACGCTCCCGCCCTCCCATTACAGTTTCTCTTATCTCTTTTGTTTTACTGGTCCCCCACAGCCATTTCAAGATGTCTACGTACTATTCCTGTCCGACTTCTGCTGGCGTCGTCAGGTCAGACAGTTCGCATCTACGGGTCATCCACAGCCACTAAAACATTTGTTGCAGTCGAACCCAGGTTTTCAAACAGCGCGAGCCGACCTACGTTTTTCCAGATTCATGCTTCAGGGAGCCTACTGCAGAAGAAAAAGGAGACTACGCCACGACGATAGAACTGCAGAGAGCGGAATTGGCCGCTCTGATGAAAGTTGAGGCTCAGCTTACTGAACTCCCGCTAGATTCTGTGGATGTGTTGCTGCCGCCCTTCGCTCCCGAGCCTGAAGACATAGACACAAGATCGGAGGAATTGATTAAATTTTGGGCCAGCTGGGAGCGTCGTGTGTCTCAACCGCGACCCAGTTGTCTTACCATCGAAGATATATTCTTCGAAACGCTTAGTCGATACTCCTCTTCTCCCAGCATCTCAGATGCCACAATTCCCTTTCTAGGCCCCGATGATCCTTTTGTCTCGCCTAATCCGGCTACCGCGTTCTCTCCGGCCGAAGTGCAAGGTGACGATATTTGTGATCGCTTGGATCCTGATTTGCTAGCGGGGTTTGAAGGCGTTACTCAACAACCAAGGTCTCCCCCACGCAAAACTCTCTCCGCTGTTCAGAATTCTCCATCCGCACGCGAGCAAAGAACCTCCTTTCCTCCGAAGCGCTCACCCAGTTCTCCACGAGCTCGTCGATACGTTCGGGGTGACCAAGAGAACTCTGAACCAGGGAAAGTCAAGAGGGGGCGTAGACCTCGCAAAACTGCAGCTCATCCGTATCTTCCACACGGAAATACTAAGCGTACGAACAACGTGGAACAGCCTTCTCGCTGGCGCACAGCGGACGAGTGCGCTCAAATTTCGGCCCCATACGTGGTATGCCAGTTGCTCAAGTCGGACGGGTCTACGTGTGGAGAAATCGTACACAGTTATTTTGACTTGTCTGACCATCTTGTGGAAGCCGATGGGCATAACATATCAAGAAACAAGACACGCACTGCCGTTAGATACTGTACCTGGCCGGGCTGCGAGAATGTACAGCAAAAGGAGGGAAGCTTGCATCGTCATGTGCTAACGCACTGCTGCCAATTCGTGTGCCCTGTCAGGGAGTGCATCAAGAGCAATTCTGGCGAAATAAGTTTCTTTTCCCGACGTGATACCCTCCATGGGCATCTTAAAGATTGTAGCAAGATGGGTGATACACCACCGAATTTGGAGGATTTCGCTGTCCTCATATGATAGTCCCTTCTTATCTCTCTGTATTATTTATTCTTCCTTCTGCATTGGTCTCTGTAAAGCCATTTTGTCGTCATCTTTGTATCTTTTACTATCTCAAGACTTCCCAATAAAATTTCACGTACCAAATTGGCGGTGCGTGGTGCAGTCATGCTTACTCGAGTACAAGTACTCTAATGTTGGGTAATTCAGTAAAAGAAGCTAGATGAGATACACACCATCCCTCCTGTCGCGCTCAATGTACAGACACCCTTAATGAAAATAAATAACCCCTGTCATTATTCATGAATGTTGGGCATTGAACACTTGTTATAAGCAGCAGGACTTCTTCGCCGTAACACCTTCCAACCTAGCAAGGTGCATATTCGCAAACGCTCTACAGGTAATTGTTTAATGGTTATGTCGACAATACCCCCTGTATGCTTACATACCATATACTCAAGTTCTGTTATCCAAGTCCATTATGCCCTCTGCGGACGGTATTATCAACTGTACGCCAGAGAATCGCAAGCTCACTGCAACATTCCTCATCGACGGCGTTATCTACATGATTTTTGCCAACTTTGCGTCCAGTTTACCTGCTTTCACCACGAATAAAGCCACTATCACATACGACGAAGTCAGTCAGCTCACCTCCACCAGGTCGTTCAGCGGGTACATCAGTTTCTCTTCCCTCGAAATCAAGCTCGGTAATGGGGTCGTTGTCAGTGGTATCCTTGGATCGCCGCTTCAACGTGGGACTGTGGTCTCTGGGTGGGGAACTTGGATTCTTAATTAACGTCTGAGTACCTATGAATCGGCACAGTTGTAGGCCTTCACTATTTCGAGTACAGGGGTAATGATGACACTGTCACTCTTGTAACATCATAATCGATTTCCTCTTGTACGAATAGAAGAATAAGTACACTGGTTATATCACGGTCTAGTATACAGATCCGACCAAGAATAAAACCAGCGAGAGCGTTCCAAATCGTGCTCCCAAAGGCATTGTGGACTGGTTGAACGTTACGTTGACGTTACGATCGAGAAGCTGGGCAGACATGCCGACAATGCCGATACTATTAGTTGGCTATTATTTGGCAACGCCATCTGGGTCTGGAACTTGGGACGTTCGCTGGCGATTCGACTTCATGATCCTCCTCAAATCTTCCTTTGCATTTCATTGTTCAATCTTCGGGGCTCAAGCGCTCAAATATCGAAGAGGCAAAATATAGGCGCCGGCTAATCCTGAAATTTGTCTTCTTCAGAAGATTCACTGTGAAGCTACTTAACATGGTAACGAGGTCTTCCACACCTCGCTGATTTGTATTCAACCAACTACCAACGTTCTCTCAACTAGATAGGGAAATTGTATCTACTTTCTGCCTATAAGGATCTATAAGGATCCCACTTTGAAGATTTCAGACCAAAGGTCCAGACGTGTAACTACCCGTGGAGGAAGAGATGAGTGGAGTTGGGGATGTGGATGTGGATGTGGATGGGTGAGAGGGCTATTATACAGTTCGATGGGATTGATACTCCAGCGCTGGCGCCATGCGGAGTCAGACGTGCAAGAGTTTCTTTTCTCTTTCTTTCTCGTTTCCCATTCCCTGATAGTCGTCTTCTCTTCCCCCAACCAACAACAGCACGCCCATACACCATCGTGCGCTCATCTATGATGAATTAGGCTCCTCGATCCGCTTCTCCCTCCGGTTGGCTGACGGAGGGACCTGTTTCTCACAAAACTGGTGCAACTCCGATGGTGTATGTGCGCATGCTGCTGTCCTGTCGGCTTTCAAATGCAGGAGTTTGGACAAATGTCCTTTTTTTTTCGCATTGTCGTTCCCCTCGTATGGGTGGTGCTGAATTTTTTCGCGTTTATGTTTGACTTATGACTGTCGTGGAAACGACACGGCTAAGAGTCTCATGAAGGGTAATCTATGGCCTTCGCGACTATTACAATGATACCTCCGTCGACATGCCGGGACTCGGTGTGTACCCAGGTAATGGGATACACTTTCGTATCTGACGCCTTTCCTTACAGAACCCGGACGAGTATCAGGTAGGGTCATGTTTTCCGATGCCCGTCACTCGCATACCTTTGATTGAATTCTATGTTATAGATCTCGGGAGGTCGTGATGGCTAAGTGAATAACTTATCATTGCAGAACGCCTCATATACCGTATACTCTTCTTACGGGCAGATATTCGGGGTTACTCGTGAGTCATGCTCACCGGCCCTCTGAGTGTTACTAAGAAGGGTCTCGTTTCAAGGACGCATGAATGCTTGTGCTTTATTAGCCCCGACAGCAAATATATTTGTGTGACTTGCCATATCGACACAGGGAATATTCAAGTCATCAAGGCAGAACGCGGCGTGTCTAGACGTAATGATGATCCGTATGCTTTACTACAATCATGAAGTGCAATGGCTAAACATTCAGCGCTGAGTGCTGAGTGCTCGCTTATGAATTCCTGTCGCTCAACATTTCACGCATTGTCAAAGGCACAATTCTACAGCTGCAATGACATGCCTTTGAATCCGGGTATGCAGTTTCAATGTTGCAAGCATATAAAAGCAAGATCAACTCACCGTCTTTCGTCAGAAAAGCACATTTCGTCGATTTCTACTGTGAGTTGTACAGTTGTACTCTCCGCCTTTTACCTACTAACGACTTACACCCATATAGTAACACAACACACCATGCCCTCTGCAGACGGTTTCATCAAATCCACCGCCGGTGGCCGCTTCGCCGCTACGTTCATGATTGACGACCTCATGTATAACTTCTCCGGAAGTTTCGCGTCCAGCGTGCCCGCCTTCACTTGCAACACTGCGACTATCACATACTCTGGCCTGAAGAACTTGAACTCAACCCGATCGTTCGAGGGTCGTGTTGGTCCGTCCAAGGTCCAGCTCAACCTCGCTAATGGGCCGGTGATTGACGGTGTGCTGGATATGCCGCTCTCGCCTGGAAGTACCGTCTCCGGAAGCGGGGTTTGGACCCAGAATTAGGTTTGTGTTTTACTACATATACAGTATGTACTGAACTGATATAAGGGATTGGTTCGCTAATTCGTGCCTCAGGCGACTGGAATTCAAGGTCCTTTTGGGGGACAATATGAGGAGAGGTTCGTATTTCGTCGATATCTACTGTACGTAGATTCGCGTTCCAGCTAAAGAAACGGCGAATTGGCAATTGCATGATACTTTCCCATGAAATCAAAGTGCCGTTAGCGTTGTGTGATACGCTCACTTTTCATTTGCTTTTAATTTGCTTTTAATTGTCCAATACACGGGGCACGAAAATATCCACCTTATTTTCGGACTCTAGTGACATACCAGGGAACGTAGACTCTGCCAATGGGCGTGGATAGTTAGCCTTGCCATGCGATGACGCACACTATTTGTTTGAGACGATTGCCGCTTCTGTTCATCGTTGTAATCCTGCCGCCATCCCTTTCCTATAATGTGCTCTATTTCTCTGTCGATGATCAAATGATAATTCTGGCATCACTTTCGGAACACCTTCTCTGGTGCTGTGGTCTCTCGTCACGGTACGTCTCACATCCTCCTGTCATCTTCCATTATCCGCTCGTCATCTGCATTTCGCTCTACTCGAAGATTTAGGTTGTCTTGTTCAATATTCATGAATTGTTTATTATTCATGGCCAATGGTGCACCCACAAACCACGGGCATCGCCATCATTTCGACCCACTTTCGATCGCGCGGAACAACCGTTGAATACGTGCGTTTTTTCTGTCTGTTCACCGTTGTTCCCGTTCTTTCTTCTTCTACATCATCTCTGCTGCGGCTTCCTACCACGTCAGCCCGTATGGCTCGTTATGCCAAGACGTGATTGAACACCTGCGCAATCTCATCACTGTTGTTTGCGTCCTGATTGCCTCGCGTCTTTCCAGAGCAAGTATCCTTCCACATGGGCTGACGTCTACGTGGACTACGAGCAGCCAACACTCCATTCTTTCGGCGCTGCGCGCCCTTTTATTTTCCGTGTCGTCCTTCCTTTATATTGCGATTACCCACATGTCGTGGTCCTGATTCTCGACAAGAACCAAAATCCCTTCGGATGTTCCTCCGGCACTGGGTACCGCGTATTTCTCACAGCGGTAGTCTCTACTAACTACTACACGCTCGCACATCACCGTCTGGACATGTATTCCAAAGCAGGCACCTTCCCTCCATTCTCTCTCCGAGTATATTGGAGGTATGACAATTGAACGGAACTTGTAAACGCGACTTTCCCCGTCTTTTCTTAACATTCTTCTCACCGTAATCAGCGCGCTGGGTCATCGTCGACCACAATGTTCTCCTCAATGAGCATTTCACCCTTGTGTCTCTTCTTTCTTTCTTTCTCCTTTCCTCCTCGCTGTAGTCGCTGTCTCCTCCCCCAACGACAGCGCCCGTGATATCGTGCTTCTCGACGAAATCAAATTGTCATCTTGTTTGTGCGATCAATACCTTTGAATTGCGTTTGAGTTTCAAGTGGTCGAGAAATTGCGGACAGAACGGCAGTAGTTCTTTTCCCGAACAACTATTGATGAAATTTACCTAGCTAACACCAACACAAATCGCCATGCCTTCCGCTGAAGGATTCATCAAGTCCACCGCCGGTGGCCGCTTCGCCGCAACTTTCATGATTGACGACCTCATGTATAACTTCTCCGGAAGTTTCACGTCCAGCGTGCCCGCCTTCACTTGCAACACTGCTACTATCAGCTACTCCAGCCTGAAGAATCTGAATTCGACCCGTTCGTTCGAGGGACGCGTTGGTCCGTCCAAGGTCCAGCTCAACCTCGCTAATGGGCCGGTGATTGATGGTGTCCTCGATATGCCGCTGTCCCCCGGAAGTACGGTTTCTGGGAGCGGTGTCTGGACTCAGAACTAAGGGTATGGTGTGTAGTTTATTCTCCTTTGATATTTTGTATTCTAGTTTCAGCCGCTGATTCGATTGCGTTCAGTCAGCGAGCTCGGCTCGGACGACAACATTAACTCGCTGGGTGGAAGGGAGTGATGAGCGACTGGATGTTTTTGGGTTAGTTATGGTGAAGTCAGGCAGGGGCTGCGATTGATAACTTAGAAAACACTCTACCAAGAAATAGATTTGTTTTCGTCCTGTACGTCTTCCGTCAAGTGCATGCTGTGCATGTTCGACTTTGGCATATCACGTGTGTAGGCCTTATGTTTTGCGCACGGACCGATTGCGCCACGTTGATTGGCAGTCTGCTCACTCTTCTTCTCCCCACGATGTACCCGGTCGAATTTCTTTTGCTTGGTTCCTGCAAGAGCCGCGCTCAGGCAGATTATATCTGGTCAGTATGGTTCGCGTCAGGATCGCACAGTACGCCTCAATGATCCTTATCTGTACAGGTAGGCCGTCTGTCGCTGAAGATTATCGGCTCGAAGAAAATGTATCTTTAAGACAGATCCTCGGGTTCCAGTCGACCCTCTTCGTCGATTTGCGACGCCGTCACCCATCTTGCACAGATTGTGACAGTCTAGGATGAAATCAGTTGGATGGAAGGCTTTCCGTCACTATGTTGCCGCGGTTCTGTCACTCTTGTCGGTGCATATCCTTGACTCAATATGGTGCGCAATCCAAATTCTCAGTGCCAGACGGAGGGGTGTATAATTATGGAAGGACTTTTTGGCCACTCCATTGTGTCTTCCAATTTCCGCGTCTCTTCCGATTTTGCGTCGATTTCTTTATACTGGTTGTATACTGATTATCGCGCTACAGATACCCCAGCCCCTTTCCCGGACGGGTCTTAGGATGAACAAGCTTGCGGTGTAAGAGTTTCGCCTGCGCAATAATGCCTGCGATTTCGACGCTTTACCTGTACCCGACTGGTCACACCAATTGGAATTTGTACACCCTAGTCCCGCAGTGCGGCAGCGCATACTTTGCATGGTCGTCGAATTGCTATCCCTGGGTGATACTTGCCTCCTTTTTTCGTGCTATGCTGCTATTTCATCTCTGCGGAAGTATGTATTTGAGATGGGGCCTCCGCAGTTTTTTGCATGTGTGCACTGTGGTTCGACTTTCTTTCGTTGGTTAATTTAGACTGCCGCGGACTGCGACCGTGTTTACGATTCGTAATGGGGAACCCAATGTTGGGAGGTTTTCCGTTTCCTCCGATGGCTTCTCTGCCGTTGGTCTGTTTTCCTCTGTTTTCGTCTTCTGCCCCATTGCTGCCACAAAAAATCTCCTCTTGACGGACCAGGAGTGGAAATCGTTTCGGAAGGCGCGGTGATCATGCTCCGATGATGTTCAATCCGATTGGCGTCTGTTGCTTCGCCGTGTTTCATGACACTCTCGTCGATGTCCCCTTTGATAAGCTCCTTGTTCCTTCCTTGGAGCTACCGTGTACGAGCTGCGCGCCAATAATAATCCAGCATCCCGGCGTACTCGGAATATCAAATATTTCCTCTCTCCTGTCCAAATCGAGGTTCGTCGGTGATAACATCGTACTTTTAACACGTATGACTGATTTCGACCACGCAGGCTTGGTGATATAACAATGATCGCTGAGAGGCTTACGGAAGGGAACGGCAAGCGATGGAGTCGCGGTTGGTGATCGTAAGGTGCTGCGCTTATTGTCTTGCTATGTCTTCCTCTACGATTACATGAAAATTTTACTTATGTGATGCGTGTTTATAATCAGCAGATGGTCCCAGTAGCCCTCATATGCATCACCATCACTCCTCGTCGATGTGTTGTTGATGGATTCAATGTAGATGTATTTTCGACAGATATCGATGTCTGGTATCAGCCCTCCGCCAGAAATATCGTCGTGAACAGACATAGAGGCAGCGATCGCACTTAATGAGCTGAGCGAAGGTTTAGACATGTACATCTGCCGCAGATAACAGGAAGAATACCATTGTTGATATACATAGGTTGTCGGATGCGTCATAGTGAATACGCTCATTGGCACGGTGCCGAGGCAACCGTGACCCTATATTTGCCTCGGGCACTTTCTCAGGGACCCGGTTCCGAGGATGACACGACGCAGTCTGTATGGCCCTGTTAGGAACCTCATTAAAGCATTTGGACAAACCTAATAAAACCCTGACCTCTCACACGAGCACCCCTCTCATCTCTTGTTCTCTCTTGATCACAACGTTTACCACCACCACGCAAACCACGCTCCTGCGCGGAGATTCCAATACCTAAACACCGTTCATAGCTGTAAGTTAACTGGAACGCACATTACATCTTCGAATCACGGCGTCTAATACAATCACCGCATAGTTCACCCTGATTCGAGGTCAAAGATGCCGGGAGTCATCCAGACCAGACAAGGGGACAACGAAGGACGAGGGCACAGGGCTCTCAAGAACGACCGCGGTGTGATCAGAATCGACACAGAGCTGCCTCGTGCCCATGGTCATCGTGAGTCATACGGCGTCGCATACCCTCGAGTGGCTCAAACGACTGGATACGGACTCAACGAGCCGCAGTGGTCGGAAGGCCCCCGTCCTTTAATCTTCCAGCTCTCTCCCTACGCCCGCGTCCCCCTCCCCCCACTTTCCGCATACCCCATCACCGTCCACCCGCTGCTGACGTCCCACGGCGAGGCCTCTGTTATATGGACCATCGATCAGCACCCCACCACCGCCTCGTGCACCCCCGGCCTATCAGCTCGGGATCAGTACCATTGGAAATCCCTCCCAGCAATGGACGGACCTCACATCCCATCACTCACTATCCAGATCCATCCGTTCCGGACACCCATCGTAGTCCTCCCTAAGAACGGCGTGATAACCGTCGGCGACGTGCTTGTAGCGGTATACGCTGGGGCGCGTCGCGGAGCGACTGAGATCTTCTGCCAAGACCTGCATGTAAGCCCACATGTGATGTGGACCGCAGCGGAGGACTACAACAGACTCGCTGTGCAGCACGAGGGCCCGACAGGCGGCGACGACGAGGTGTGCACCAATGTCCGGTCATACATGGACTTCCGCACCCGGTGGGTCGGGCTGGAACCGAGCCCCACTGAACGCGATGTGTGGGTTTTGCACACCAAACCTATTGCGCAGAGGTGAGGAGACATGAAATGCGACGCGACCCATACCATCCCATATTCCACACCCATGCTCTGGCGTATTGCTCCAGGACATTACCGAGCCGCTTAGGCGGCACGCGTGAGGCTCTAAGAGCCCTACAGCCGAGATGTCAGTTCCACGGCGGTATGAAACTAGCTGAATGCTGGCGTACCTCGAGCCCATCGAACTGTATAGTAGCCCTCTCACCCATCCACATCCACATCCCCATCCCCAACTCCACTCATCTCTTCCTCCACGGGTAGTTACACGTCTGGACGTTTGGTCTGAAATCTTCGAAGTGGGATCCTTATAGGCAGAAAGTAGATAGAACTTCCCTATCTAGTTGAGAGAACGTTGGTAGTTGGTTGAATACAAATCAGCGAGGTGTGGAAGACCTCGTTACCATTTTGGCTTCACAGTGAATCTGAAGAAGACAAATTTCAGGATTAGCCGGCGCCTATATATTGTCTCTTCGATATTTGAGCGCTTGAGCTCCGAAGGTTGAAATGCAAAGGAAGATTTGAGGAGGATCATGAAGTTGAACCGCCAGCGAACGTCCCAACAGGTCCAGACCCAGATGGCGTTGCCAAATAATAGCCAACCAATAGCATCGGCATTGTCGGCATGTCTACCCAGCTGGCATTCAGCTTCTCGATTGTAACGTCAACGTAACGTTCAAGCAGTCCACAATGCTTTTGGGAGTACGATTTGGACGCTCTCGCTGGTTTTGTCCTTGATCATATCTGCATACTAGACCGTGATATAGCCAGTGTATTCCTCTATTCGACGTTCTTACAAGTGGAAATCGATTACTATGATGCTACGAGTAACGAGAGTGACTGTGTCATCATTATCCCTGTAGTTGAAACATTGAAGGCCTACGACTGTGACAATTCATAGGTACTCAGACGTTAATTAAGAAGCCAGGTTCCCCACCCAGAGACCACAGTCCCACGTTGAAGCGGCGATCCAAGGATGCCACTAACAACGACCCCATTACCGAGCTTGATTTCGAGGGAAGAGAAACCGATGTACCCGCTGAACGACCTGGCGGAGGTGAGCTGACTGACTTCGTCGTATGTGATAGTGGCTTTATGGGTGGTGAAAGCAGGTAAATTGGACGCAAAGTTGGCAGAAATCATGTAGATAGCGCCGTCGATGAGGAATGTTGCAGTGAGCTTGCGACTCTCTGGCGTACAGTTGATGATACCGTCCGCAGAGGGCATAATGGACTTGGATAACAGAACTTGAGTATATGGTATGTTAGCATATGGGCTGTATTGTCGATATAACGATTAAACGATTACCTGCAGAGCGTTTGCGAATATGCACCTTGCTATAGGGCCTTGGAAGGTGTTACGGCGAAGAAGTCCTGCTACTTATAGCAAGTGTTCAATGCCCAGCATTCATGATTAGTGACAGGGGTTATTTATTTTCATTAATGGTGTCTGTACGTTGAGTGGGACAGGAGGGATGGTGAGTATCTCGTTTAGCTTCTTTTACTGAATTGCCCTACATTAGAGTACTCGTACTCAAGTAAGCATGTCTGCACCACACACCGCCAATTGGTAAATGAAATTTTATTGGAAAGTCTTGAGATAGTAAAAAATACAAAGATGACGACAAAATGGCTTTACAGAGACCACTGCAGAAGGAAGAATAAATAATACAGAGAGATAAGAAGGGACTATCATATGAGGACAGCGAAATCATCCAAATTCGGTGGTGTATCACCCATCTTGCTACAATCTTTAAGATGCCCATGGAGGGTATCACGTCGGGAAAAGAAACTTATTTCGCCAGAATTGCTCTTGATGCACTCCCTGACAGGGCACACGAATTGGCAGCAGTGCGTTAGCACATGACGATGCAAGCTTCCCTCCTTTTGCTGTACATTCTCGCAGCCCGGCCAGGTACAGTATCTAACGGCAGTGCGTGTCTTGTTCCTTGATATATCGTGGCCATCGGCGTCCACAAGATGGTCAGACAAGTTAGAATAACTGTGTACGATTTCTCCACACGTTGACCCGTCCGACTTGAGCAACTGGCATACCACGTATGGGGCCGAAAATTGAGCGCACTCCTCCGCTGTGCGCCAGCGAGAAGGCTGTTCTACGTTATTCGTACGCGTAGTATTTCCGTGTGGAAGATACGGATGAGCTGCAGTTTTGCGAGGTCTACGCCCCTTCTTGACTTTCCCTGGTTCAGAGTTCTCTTGGTCGCCCTGAATGTATCGACGAGCTCGTGGAGAGCTGGGTGAGCGCTTCAGAGGAAAGTAGGTTCTTTGGTCGCGTGCGGATGGAGAATTCTGAATGGCGGAGAGAGTTTTGCGTTGGGGAGACCTCGGTTCCTGAGAGACGGCTTCAAACCCCGCTAGCAAATCAGGATCCCACCGATCACAAATATCATCGCCTTGCACTTCGGCCGGAGAAAACGCGGTAGGCGGATTAGGCGAGACGGAACGATCATCGGGGCCTAGAAAGGGAATTGTGGCATCTGAGATGCTGGGAGAAGAGGAGTATCGACTAAGCGTTTCGAAGAATATATCTTCGATGGTAAGACAACTGGGTCGCGATTGAGACACACGACGCTCCCAGCTGGCCCAAAACTTGGTCAATTCCTCCGATCTTGTGTCTATGTCTTCAGGCTCGGGGACGAAGGGGGGCAGCAACGCATCCACAGAATCGAGCGGGAGTGCAGTAAGCTGAGCCTCAACTTTCATCAGTGCGGCAAATTCTGTCTTCTGCAGTTCTATCGCCATGGCGTAGTCGGCTTTTTCTTCTGCAGTGGGCTCCCTGGAGCATGAATCTGGAAAAACGTAGGTCGGCTCGCGCTGTTTGAAAACCTGGGCTCGACTGCAACAAATATTTTAGTCGCTATGGACGACCCGTAGATGCGAAGTGTCCCACCTGACGACGCCTCGAGAAGTCGGACGGGAATAATACGTAGACATCTTGAAAATGGCTGTGGGGGACCAGTGAAACAAACGAGATAAGGAAAACTGTAATGGGAGGGCGGGAGCGTCGTGAATGATTTCAAGCTTGGGGGAAAATTTTAACGTCGATAGTCGCAGATATTTATACAGAGGAAGGGAGTGGCTCTGTGTTGGGTTCTTTGTGTCGATATCAACGTTTCCCGGGCTTCCAACTTGGCCCATACATTGTTCGTGCAGAATTAGTGAGGGCCATTTGCACGAAAAAATTCCACCGGATGTGATCTATGTGATGGGAGGTCCAAGCACCGTAGAGAATTGCCCACTGTTCGATAATTTAAACAACCGAGATGACCGAGTAAGAAACAGATATACGATACGGTTGCATTGTACTCACAGTCTAGTCATTTATCTCTCACTGGCCCGAATCCTTTGGAAAACAGATCTAGATCTAGAATGTATAAGGATGTGTATAAGATTCAACTATCTTGTTCAATTCTTCTGCGCCCAAATTGTCTCCAACGTCAAAAGATCATCTACCGCATCCTCGAACATCTTTTCCGGTGATATATATTCCCTCAATCCCAAATATTCCTGCGCTCGTGTGTTAACCAAATTCGATGGAGGGGCAGGTAAGGGACCGATATCTTCCAACGGGATAATCCTGTCTTTGACGGCTGGTCGGGCCTTCTTCAAGTGCTCCGCAGCTTCCTTCCAGGTATATGTTCCGGGATTAATAATAAACCTCCTCTTGTCAGCGGGCAGATTCGATGCTTCGAGCGCCAAAACATGCCCTTTCGCAACGTCGCGTACATCCACGAGCCAGTTCGGTGCAGGTGGCACGGCCCCGCTGCAGATGACTTGGTAGAGTGTCTCGTTTGTGCCAAGCGTGGTCACCGAACTCGGAAGCGGGAACGTTCTGGCATAAGGTCCATGAACGTAGCCTGGAACAACTGCAAAATTACAAATTAAAATACATTAGAATTCATCACGGATTTGGTGAATCAACGAACTAGTAATGATTTCGAGGTCCTGGTGGTCTTTCCCGAACTGCAGTAATGCCTTTTCCATCTTGGTCTTTGCGGTGAAGTAGATGTAGTACTGATTATCCTTATTTTTCTCGAATTCTTCTTCACTAACATCTCCCCAATCTAATCCCGAGAATCTGTGATGAGCGGAAGGCGCATTCAACAAAGAAAGAGGCGAACCTGACTCGTCTAAGTTTAGACCACCGAACATCTTGTCAAGCGAGGCTGAATTTAAAGGGAGCCATGAGTATAACGCTTAACCAGTAATCCATGGTCAACTGACGGCTCAGAAGGGCACCGAAAGAGCTGGTGGAAACGATTTTCTTGATGCCTGCCTTCTGGGCTTGACGCACCACATTCAATGTACCGTCTACTGCAGTCTATGTTATCGGCGAAAGGGCGCAATGCAGATTAGGAGATGGCAAAGTGAGAACCAATCGAAGAAGGAAGATGAGAAAGATACTCACCTTGAATGTTTCGTTGAGATCATTCCTCCCGGCCAACGGGCATGCGGTGTGCAGAACCGCATCAACGCCTTTCAAGGCCTCTGTGAAGTCGGAGCTTGCCACGTCATCAATCTGTACGAACTCCAGGCCGGTTCTCTGGACGGTATCGACGAGAGTTTGGAACTTTTTACCCCGTGCGGTCCTGATTGGTTAGCGCCTCAATGACAATTACGAATTCATGGCCTCGCGAAAGAGAAACCGATAGTATTTACGCACCCGCGTACTCGATATCCTCGCTCAAGGAGCTGCTCAGCGATATGACCAGCTATGAACCCAGTGATACCGGTTACCTATGAGGGTCAAGCATGTGAGTATGATGACGAGGTGTCAACATATAATAGGACAGGGGAACGACCTACAAGGACGAGTTTTCCGTTCATGAGTTCAGAAAAAAGGCTGAGCATGAAAAATCGGGGCTAACTCTGGGCAGTAGGAGGCTCGACGGCGTTGGAGAGGACGGAAATATATGAGTTCTTTGTGTTCGGTATTTGTTATATGGATGGCGGCGCGGTCCGAGGTAGAAGCAAATGAGGGGGATACTCTGATCTTTCCGCTATTAGGAGGGTACTGTCAGCTTTCGGATCACCGCTACCGTGGGCCCGCTGATATTTGCTCACGTTCGCGTTGAAGATGGAGACTTTTTAACTTTTGATAGCAGTTACGGTGATCGAGAAGATATAATAAGCAGGTCATAGAGCTATATCCAAGAAGCATCAAAGCGATAGGTAGTAGATCGTAAGTATTCAATCGAGCAGTTGATCATTCCAAAAATGGCTGAAAATACGGATCAGGTTCAATCGTCGAAGGTAAACCATCATAGAGTGAGAATGGGCCTCTGTATGTACGAGGAGGGTATGTGATAGAAAGTTTCAAACCATCCGATATTTGTGTCGAAAGATGCGGCATGATATCAACGGTGGCCCGACGAGTGAATCTGACATTTACCAATTTCAATTTTTTGATCCTCTTGTCTTCGCTACTTTGCTTGCGAAGAATAAATTCCAGTAGAGCGTCGTCCGAGAAATGTGCCACGGTAAGACACGTAAGCTTCTCCAAGTCTGGGCACAGACACTCGTCGTCTGCTTTCAAATGGGCGAAGGACTGGAGGAGGGAGTTAGAGACAGGAGCGGGGCTGTTTTCGTCATGGGACAGAGGAGGGACAAGGGGGATGAGGTGAGAGACAGAGAGGTGAGGAACGGGCACAGACGGAGACATTCGATGAAGTCATGTACTGCAAATAGATGAGGATTGGTAGATAGCTCTTGAACGCTTCCACCTGAATTAGAGAGAAGCCGGGTTAAGGATGAAGGCTCCGCTAGCGATATCCGCGAGGTCCAATATTCAAGTTTACGAAGCTTTGGAGCATCAAGGGCGGCAAAGAACGCAGGAACTTGTGATTCTTCCAAAATCCACAATTTTTTTTGAGGAAGGGAAGGAAGATGGTCGGGAATTCCGTGCGATTTCCAGGATTGGCGCCGTGCCCGACGTGCAGCCTGCAGGAAACCAGACCAGAGCACCTCTCCAACACGTGAGTAATCTCGGTTATGGTCAAGTTTGTCGAGCTCCACTGCTTGTTGTTGAGAGTGAGGTCAGTGAGTTGAGCCCAATTAAGGGGAAATTCCGAAATGTCTGCATGGATCCCAGTAACGGAAAATTTGCGAATACATGGAGCCTGGAATATTTCGCAATCGTTCCATTCCGTACCGGAGCTCGCTATACCATTGCGAGTGATATCCAGAGAGAGAGATTGAAGAATAGGGACCTCGGATGGCGGAATTTTCCTGAAATCTGCGAGAGATGCTGCAGGGCAACTCAATGAGATGTTCTTCCATCTCTTGGAGAATGGGAGAATGCACTGAAAGAAAATCTTGCAGTATTCTGTTGGCGGGTATACGTCCCACTCGTGGAGGGCAATACTGAGTGGTAGAGTTCCCGACCTGGCGATCCATTCCTTCACAGCCGCCGCGCGTATAGCCGTTACTTGCGAGACCATCAAACGAACCCCCGTTGTTGAATCATGACTTGAATGGAATGTTGGGCTCGAATTGGGGACGGCAATATGGAGTGACGCCCAAAGCCCCGGCGTTGTCATGGCCACGCTTCTCCAATGACTCGAGACCTGGGTGAGCAACATAGGTGCCTCGTCCCTACTCATCGTCGGATTGCGGTCATCGGGCAGGGAGGATATGAAGACTTCGCGCAAAATGTCAGGAGGAAGTCGACGCATGGGGGAACTGAGCCTGCGATATTTGTCGATCGAGTGATTCAGGTCTTCTCGTTCTTGACGCAGATTTCGAGCCCTTAGCTCGATACCAGCTAACTCTTCTTCGATCTTCGCTAACCGTGCTCTCGGCTCCTTCAAAATTTCCTTTATTTCGACGACCTCAGCGTCGGTTGGGACGTAATTCGTACCGAAAACGCCATCGAATTGGGTCTGGCTCGTAGCAGGCATACTAGATCCTAGACCAAGGTTAGTGCACGTTGATCCGAAGTCATGAGAATTTATCACTCACCGGGAGGTCGAATTCGCGTAGATGATACCTCAACGCGCCCACATAGGGTGTTGAACAAGGGAGAGCGATGCTGTGGAACGAGCTGGATGATATTGGGATGATTATAAGATAAAGTTGAACCCGAGTAAAGGTGTATTTGACAGCGTGACTCCAAACGGAACTGATTGATGGTTCGTCTTAAAAATAGAATCTATGTGCCGAAGATTTTAGGAGAGAGAGTATTATAACTCTTTTCTAGTACGCGCGGCAGATATCCTTAAAGATATAGTCAGTGATGTACTTTGGCTGTACAAGTAGCCTTTTTCTTTGGGGAAAACCCGGAGGGTTTAAGCCCGAAATGTCTGCCGGATAAGGTCTGAATGAGCGAGATTGGGCGGGTGGGCCCAATGACGCTCCAAAAAGCAGAAGATTATCCTACGCAAACACGGTCGTGCTGAGTTAAATAGAGCTGAAAAAGGTGTAGCGGGTGGGTGCAAAACTTTTAACTAATCCTCGGAAAACTGAGGTTTGACGAGTGTGAGTGATTTTCCGAGATGGCGAGAGACAGGAAAGTTCTCGTCCCAAATGCTGACTAGTACTCATCTCGCAGACCTCTTTCGATCACGGCCTATCAAAAATCCATCATTCACTGTCGGACCGAACAGTGTCGCGTCGCACGCGATGGCAAGAGGCAAGCCAAGATGGTTCATTTGTGCGTCATCACATCACTTTCTCTCCCCAAGACTGGCAGACCCTAAGCGCTAAGCATGCAATCCAGAAGTTCATAATCAACGGAATGCCTATTGACCGTTCGGTTTTACAGCAAAAGATGATCCGACTCGCCTCAGCATCTACGAGTATAACGCGAAAAAACATTTCGGCCCCTTCCCTCCCAGAGCAGCGGGTATTCTTGTTGCCCCCTCTGAGCCACGATTTATCAGTCATCAGACATCCCAAAGGTCAAATGTCCCTACCCAATTCTGAGTTCAGACGTCGCTCCTAGATACGGAAGGTACTTCCAGGAGATCGGCGTATGTCGAAGAACTCATAGATAATGGGCCCGTTTGCAAAAGCGAGCTTTGCTTTAGGTGAGCGTAGCACTTTTGTAACATGGTGTTGGTGAACAAAACGTTACCTGAATAGCGATCTGCTGCTGTCGTCTTGGATATTTGGATATTCCTAGCACCAGGGCTAAAAGAAGATTTCTGACCTCTGTACAACAGACGGACGAGACGATAGGCCGAAAAAGGAGTCGATCACGTACACAGACTCCCCCGAAACCTGTAAGCACCGCACGATTCGGGTCATCCCACCGACCGACACAACACACTGGCTCTGCAAGTCGAAGCTGACCGTCCGCACTACAGCAAATAGATGAGAAGCGTAGGCAGTACAGCATCCAACCCCGTTCCAACCCTAAACCCGAGCACTAGGTTCACTCGATCACAAACGCCCACCCCCAAGATACCTGTCCAACAGGTTGCGTCGTCTACGACCCACAAGTATCGAGGTGCACACAGGCGAAATTTTTATATGCGGGATGCTAATGCTCGGGGTAATGGAGAACAGCAGGAGAGATACAAAAGTCCGTTGAGGGAAATCGAAAGGCACATGGACGGAGTCGCTCAACGATTAAAGTTGAGATTCAAGAATAAGCAAAAAAGGGGTAAAAGCCGGACATTAGCAGCAAAACGGCACAGGAATTGAACATGAAAGGAAAGGCACTAGAACAACAAAAATAGCGGGGAGCAGATACGGAAAGTAAGACACCCAGTAGTGCTGTTAGGTGACAGTCCATGATATTTCAAGATTTACAGGGAATCTCGAAGAAAAGAAGGCGCACTTGTAACATCCGACAAGGTCGAAATGAGGCTGACAATGTCCTCTGACATAGCGCGACACATGAACAGAAATTCTCCATAGGGCAACGAAAGTACTCTTCGAGGCCGCTGCCAAGTACAGGTAATTGCCGTACGAGACGGATGGCTGGTCAATGAAGCAACGCCTAGACATCCGTGAAAGCTATGAGAGCGAAAGATGAATTGGTGACACACGAGAATGAGAACAGCATTTAACGAGGTGTCCAGGACCCTAAGCCACAATGAAAAGACACAGCCGTCGTCCAGTCTTTCATGCCCAACTCCACAGCACGCCTGATCTTGTTGCAGATGGAGAGAGGATAAAAGATGGTCAGACAGCGATGGACCACTGTGAAGGTTATGCGGAAAACGACGCGCTTTGCGTGTTCGCGATGAATGATGAATGTTCATAACACATAAACATCGAGCGAAAGGTTTGAAATATCGGAGGTCCCAAATCAGATCTGCGAGCAGACAGGAGAAAATGCCAGGAGGAGGCGCGACACACTGCGATTTGAAAAGCGCCAACTAAGATGTTTCGGTAGGGATTACAGTCTGATAGAGAGGCTGGGTCGCTTAAGAAAGCAGTAGAAAAGGCAAGATCCGCCCTCCCAGAACAGCTTGACTTTGTTCCACCTGAGGCATGAATTAGTACGTTAATAGTTGCATACAACTAGATCATAAAACACGCACCTATTTCTCATCGACCGAGAATAGAGTATCCAGGATCCGGATTCCTATGAGGCTCGGACCTCGTTGCGACTGCGTTACATGAACACTAAACTAACGAGATGCCATGCGCGACAACGAAAAATGCGCTACAAATGCAAAATAACATCATGGGAAGACGGTAAAAACCGCGGCTACAAAGCGTGTTTGCCGTACCTCCCATAATTCACGTCCGACTAGCAGCGCCGCAGGATCCTTGGATTCAGCCGGAACAGGCATCTCCGCCATGACCATGCTTGGAAAGAAACAGCAGGAGGGGCCTGCAGAAAGACCAGATAGCCAAACAGCGCTGAGCGTGAAGGGAGAGAAGAGGGTCGTACATAGCGTCGCAAATACAACACAATGGGATACCATGCCCAACTTCGCAGGGCGGATACACCGCATGAAATCTCTGCACCACTGGGCACCTTGAACTTGGTCAAACTCCGAGACAAGCAGGAGGAGCCATCACGACCACAGATGGCCAGAGGGCATATGAAGGGTCTGCGGTTGAGAGAAGGAACAAATATCGTAGGACCATCAGAAAGAATCACTCGAGTCGATAATCACGACCGAGTAATGTGGACGAATAGAATGTAAAAAGGACGGGATGAGCGAAGGAAAGAGAAAGAAGAGCGTATGAAAAGAGATGGGAGAACATCAAATATAAAAGAATCCATCAACGCGATGTAAGAACACGGGGGGATTGAACACGTATTCCGGCTCCTCGATGGGTGGTCCGTAGACGTCAGCCCATATAGCCACAATACCCTCCAAAGAAGTGTGGCGATCAGAACGTACAGTGACGATATTGCGCGGGCGTTCAATCACGTCTTGATAGAGCGGAGTATATTGCTGACGTGGCCAGAAACCGCAGCGGAGCCAATGTCGAAGAGGAATAGGAAAGACGGCGAATAGCCAGAGAAGAATTGCACATATAGAGCCCGGAACTGCGAATATTCCAAGAAGCGGAACACCGTTCGCCACGAACGATGAAACTTTCATGGCGGAGGCGAAGGCGTCCTAAATCTCTGAGACCTAAGAGCAGAGGCAAGTGGAGACGATGAGCGGATAACAGAGGCGATAGGGAGGCGAGACGTACCGTTACGAGAGAGCACACTACCAGCAAAGGCGTTTCGAGACTCATACAGCCATGTCAGCTTGAGATTCGATAGAGAGAACATCGTAGGATACAACAAAATAGCTCTGGCGAAGGAGAACGGTGAGAGAAAAGCAAGGGTGGTGCCAATGAGCACGGAGAAAAACAGAACGTCCGTGCGCTGTTAAGTTGTATGTATTTGGCGTCGATCCTTTAAACAAACAACGCCACTACGAGCCTGAGGAGAGCCCTATAGCGCCAAGCTAACTGTCTACACCATACGTCTGTTGCGACCAAGGCATAGGAATCCTCGAGTGTTGGATATGTGTGTGACTGCACCGTCCACAGTGAATTAGCTCGTGGATGCATTTTGCCTCCTGCTGCCACGTGTTTTGTTCACAGTAACAAAATTGGGAATCCTTTCAAGAACCAGCATAGCGGTGAGCTGGAGCGTGTGGAGAGTGCGTGATACGATGCTTTTCGAGTCTGGCTTCGACCTTATGAACTAGGATAAAGCAAAGAAGTGTCCAAGGAATAACTATTGTCCAGTGATGGAAGTAAACATAGAGAAAATGTATCTTTCAATTCGTTCGTCCGAGTCTTGTCTCTAATGGGATGTGAAGATACGATTTCAACGCCCCTCACGATTATGAGCACTTCCAATTCGTTCAGAAGGTTTGGGTAGGAGCAGCATCGTAAGTCGGGCAGAGACTATCCCAAGCAGCTACAAGATACTCGCGTTATAAAGCAGGTTCATAATATGAGAACCACAACTCACTTGGAATAGTAGAATTGCTCGAAGCAATCGTCGCTGTATCTTCGGCGAAGACTATTGCAAGGCCCCTGGGATCTGTGTAAGGTGCGGTAGAAATTTAAAACAAGGAAAACTTACAGTTCGAGATGCCAATCAATGTGGCTGTTGGTTTGTAACGTGCCATCAGAAAATTAAAACACATGAATAAAGGCTAGAGAGAGACAAACCAGTGCATAATCCATGGGCCAGAGTTATCAGTTTCAAAGCGAATGGTAACATTATCGGTAGCCGCTCCAATGCTGACGACATCGCGTCTCACGGGGTCTACGTAGTTGTACGTCGAGCTTCCTGCACTTCTTACAACACTGAAGGCATGCTGTAGGATAGAGATCGACGTCAGAGAGATCAGAATTACATTTTCGAGGTAAAATGCTCACTCCGTGAAGGTGGAATGGATGCTAGAGAAGTATAACGTCCATGAGTTCAGAAATCAGAGTTACACAAGACAGGACGTACAGGGCTCCCAGCCGATCCACCAGGAAGAGAAACTTCGATGACACTATTGGCCGGTAAAACATAGAGCGATCCAGAAGGAAGCAGGTCGGCAGCCGTCGATGCCCCGCTCAGAATCTGGAGCAAAACAGGCACGGTGGGAGGCGCAAACGAAGCCCCGTTGAGACTGAACCCTGTGCCGGAGAAAGTGATCAGCATGTTCAAATTAACGTCTGCACCTCCGGAGGTAGCATTTCCAGGTGCTGCGGGATTAGTGAGAGGGTGAAGATTCGTTTCCAGGAGCGTGTTAGCGAGCGATATGTTCGTGGCTGGGTCTACGGCGTCTGCCCCCGAATAGCGAAGGATCGCCGAGTTCAGACCGCCTGTAAAGCCAGTCGTGCCCACGTTGGGGTTGGCGCGAATCCAATAGTTTGACACTGTCTGGTTCGCATTAAGGATGAAAGAGTACCGCTGACCAGCGAATATCTGGATGGAATCGACGACAAGTGGTTGCACATTTTGCCCGTCGACTTCAATGATGGTCTAAATCGAAGATGAATCAGCGTCAGGGTATCCGTCTTGAAAACACCTAAAACTTGCCAGATTGTGGTCGTCAATGGAGAATGTGAAGTTCGGATCACAGGACATGGAGATTAGGCGGAACCGGTAGCGCGTGCCCGATGAAACCGTGATGACCGAAAGATTAGTCGTGGGACCTCCGCTATAGCGGCCCAAGCCATTAATTAATGTAGAATCCGCGGTTGGTACAGCTCCAGCGGAAGGAGCGACGGTATGATACCTGAAGTTTATGGTGAGGTCACGTTTATAGACGCATGGTTGGCGCCTTACCAGTCTGCAAGGGTAATGATGGTAGACTCTGCGAAACGGAGGAAAATGAGTTAACAATAGAGAAAAGCAAAACACCGATCATCTTACCATCATCTACATCGTAGCTGACAGAAAATGCCAAAGTCAATAATTTAGCTATTGATTCATGCAGACATTCGACGTACTCGGATAAATAAGGATCAGCGGTATCGTACACGACGAGTGCGCCCCTGAGGCCATCGCAGTATTGAGTCGCTGGATGGTGATGAGAACCTCGCTTAAGATGGTCTGAAAAGCGAGACGTACAATGATGCGAATGGTACCAGAAAGTTCCGGCCTGGTCCGGTACCGAGAATTGATATTGGAATGAATCTCCAGAAATTATGGGGCACTGAGCCACTCCAACTACACCGTCTGCCCAGGCGCTTCCTTCTTGGAAGAGTCCGTGCCAGTGCTACAGATGCCAACGTTAATCAGTAACTTTTCGTATAAAAATATGTCCTCGTACAATGCTCGTGCTAGTCAGCATGGTCGTGTCACTTAAGGAGTCGACCACATTCATAATAAAGGTATCTCCCTTGATTTGACGGTTCGTAAAATATCCCATATCAAGGTGGATATAAGAATACCTTCGATCCTGTGATCACTGGACCGGGAAATTGGACGGCACTTGCGCTTGATCCAGCAAGCACGGCGCTATCGAAAAAATGTTCGTGAGACGAAGGTCAACGATGAAACTAAGCTTACGAGCGATTAAAGCCGTCAGGTTGGATGTACGCATTTGCGATGACCAGATCCGCGCTGGGTCCAATGGCAGCAAAAGAGCGTGCAACTAAAGCGAGAGTGATAAAACTTGTGAGAGAGCGCATGGCTATCTGAAATTAAGGGCGTTGTGGTTGGTGTTGGAGCTTGAAGTTGAAAAACGTAAGAGCGAAGCAAGAGCTTTTATAGGCACGACTCAGCCTATTCGGAGATACTTCTAATTTCCGGTGGCCATAGTTATTGTCAAAAAATAAAAATATTCCAGCAGTGGAGTAGCGCCGTTTGCAGTGTCTGCTACGGTCTCTTCGTAAATGTCCCGTGCGAAACTAACAAAAACGGATAAGATCTCCCCATCAAGAATGAGTCTGGGTGTTTCCATACTCACCATAACTGCGCAAAGGCACAAGATCCCATAGGGCGTACAAACAGACTTTCGGCTATTACATCGGCCACCTGCGTATCAGATAGTTGTCCGTCGACGCGCTGCCACTGAAGAGTTTCAGACGCGATCAACGCTGCAGAGTTTTCATCCTATTCGTAACATCGATTTGAATGTACTCAGCCTCCGGGTGTATGTGTAAAAAAAAACAGTCATTTCACAGTATGAAATTACGAGTGTCGATCCAAATAATCCTCATTTCATTCGACATGGAAAGCGGTATTGCGACACCATCGATAACAAATGACGCGGTTGGATGCCCAAATGCGTCGTAAATCTATTACAAGCCCGCAGCTTCACATCCTAGTGACTAATTCACGATCCTTAAACTCTGCAAGCGTTGCATTGTCAATAGATTACTTGACATCAGAAGAGTTTCGTACCCTTTACGTTAGACCGTCTATGGTTTCAAATGTCTCTGAATTAGTTGCGACCTTCTCCGACAAGTCGCGGGTCCGAATACAAAGAACGGTTAGAGAAAATTGGCATTGCAAGATCGAGCGGCGGACGTTGAGGTTTCGTGATACTACAAGCAATCCCATTTCGCATTGCATTGGAGCAACGCGGCAGTGCGAGTCGGAACAAACAGCCCCCGCTGGCCTCGTCGATTATCAGATAACTGCGGTCAGAAAGTTTCGAAGCCACAAATTACAGTATTAGTGATGAGGTTACACGGCTGCTCCGGAAACGCCCAAGAAACGCCTACGGTTGTCCGCACGTTGTGCTGGCCAGTGTGTACTGCCTTGCCGATCCTCGGGAATACGGTACCGGTCCGGGGAGTTTTATGATCTTTATATAAAATTCGGAGGCACTATCTCCATCACTTTCGATGATATCATTCACCATAAATTATTGCCTCGACAATATGTTCTTCCCCCTAATATTTAACGAAATGTGCTGTATGGCCTTGAGATTTACAGGCCTGTGAGGTTCTCAAATTCCCATCTGACAGAAGATCATCAGTAAGCGCATGTACATTCCCTCCCGACCTCCGTTTTTAGCTAGAAATACAAAGTCAAAACCGAGTCGTCGGCCGCAGTCTTGGGAAATCATGACCTACACAGCCATAGAAGCATACTGACAACTTTTCATTGAATGATCTGGCCACTGGTACAACCGATCCGTCTGATCGTGCCGCGCGTCAATTGGCGCCGGCCAAGGAACACCTCCGTGAGGGGATGATAAGATATTTCCATTCCAACAAGCTCTCGGGTCCGAACTATAACTAAAGAACGATTCTGAGCGTTATACACATCTTGCAATTACTGTTAAAGAATAATAGTATCTTCGATTTCCACCCCAACTGGAAAAAAGAATTGGCCGTGGCAAGATCGCGGCGATTATAAAGGATTAGTCCATTCAATCGAATGACTTGGGAGGCAAAGCATCGTAAGAAGGGCAGAGGTTACCTTAAGCAGCTGAAAACCAATATCAAGTTAGACGAGTAAAAAAAGATGAAGCACAGACTTACTGCGAGGGTTACCGTGGACGCATCCTCCGCCATGACCATGACGACCGCTAGTCTGCTGCGGGTGGTGCTGCGGGTGGAAGACTTATCAGATAATTCTAAGTAATACATATGACGAGGGACTTACAGATCGACAGACCAATCAATATAACAGGAGAACAGCATTTCAAATGGGTGAGAACCGGTTGAACGCACGAAAAATTGGACGAACCAAACAACTTTGTCATTGAAATGAGGCCAAACGCACCAGATGATGAGTCAAGCCCAATTCCATTAAGACGGAAAATGAAAAAGCGACTGATTTGGCTGGGCGAGACTTGCACGGTGATATTGTCTCCAGAGTCATTTGAGCGATCTAGGTACAAAAATCAGATGAAATCTCGGAATGGAGGAGAATTCCGAAATATAGACAAGATTTGCTCCATCTTGATTTCCCCCGACGTCGCGGAGCGCATAAGCTGGAGAAAAATTGTCTTGTCAACCATAGTTACTCACCAAGTAGGCGCGGGCTGCGGTGGAGTTCTACCTTGATATAAACCGTCTCCCTAACTTCGGACCATTAAGTTAGATTTCCCCAACCACAAACATGCAGTTCAAATCCATTCTCTTCGTAGTCGGCCAAGTCCTCGCTGTCATGGCGGTAAGTAAAACAGTACTTCGAGAGCGACCTTCAAAATACTAAATCGTTCACTTGTAGTTGAAGTTGGAACGCAGGGCTTCCAGCGCTTCTGGGTCAAGCACCGCCGTCAGTGCTTCTGTGTCAAGCAATACTACCAGTGCTGCTGTATCAAGCAGTGCTGCCAGTGCTTCTGTGTCAAGCAGTGCCGTCAGTGCATCTGTGTCACCCAGTGCTGGCCGTCCTTCTGTTTTCACGGCAGAGAGGGTTTTTCACACCACTATCGACCAGTCGCCATTCATCGTCGACCGTACGACTACAGTCGTCTGGACGTAAGTAAAGTTGAAAACCCTAACACGCATAAGCTGACTAACCTTGTTCGCCAGGGAGAGCGCAACCATCAGTGCTCTATCTTCCACGACCGCGCCAACCGCGACAGTTTCGGCCACAGTTTCTGCTTAACAAAGTGCTGACGAGGCGGACGCAGGCGGTTCTTTAGTAGTAGTAGTAGTCGCGGACTTGAAATTTTAGTATGACGGATTGCATCTGTCGAATTGATGGAAATGTTTCTCGGAATCTCGAGCCCCAATATCTGTTAAAGTTCTGGTCCAAAAACCGCTCCCAGACACGATAGGTGCTTCCAGCAACTGAAATACGCGGTGTTGGCTAGCAAAATGTTACCCAACCATCGGTCCGCGACCGTTGTCCGAATATTCCTGACACCTGGGCGGGAATAATACCTCTGACGCCGATGGTACAAACGGCAGACAACGGAGGCGAAAAAAGCGAACACAGACTTCCTAAGGAATTCACACGAATGCCCTGCTAACCCAATGCCTTCTGGCATCAACCCACGCGGAGCACGTCAGTCATCTGGCTGGCCGACACAAGACGCTCGCAACCAAGTTGACGGCCTGCACTATATCGAAGAGACACAGACCAGATTCAGGACAGCATCCAACCGTGCGTTCCAACGTTAAACCCGAGCACCAGCTCCTCCCATGTTAAAAACGCATAAGCCCATCCCCCAATGTACGTGTCCAGCAGTTTGCGTCGTATCAAGCCTACAGGTATCGAGGTGCAGGAAGGCCAAAATGTTGTGTCTGGGCCGCCGAAGCTCGGGGTAAGGTGGAATGGCAGAAAATATTTGTGCGATGCAATCGAAATGCATGTGGGCAAAGTCGCTCCGCGATCGATGAAATTGATGTTTGAGAATGTGAAAAAAAAGAGTAAAAGGCAATATATATTGCTCCTCGAACGGCTCGTACAACTCGTACAACACAGGGTGACATCGCCGGAATCAGCGGCAGAGCAGACGGGGCAGAATGAGAAAAAGACGGAGTGTAGGACAACACGTAATAAAGAATCAGCGAGGACGACGTGCTTGTAAAGCCAAGAAAAACATTTGACAAGGTCTAGGTGAGAGAATGGGTGACACACCAACATGTCGAAAGCGTCTGACGATATGTTGAGGATCGTCCTGTGTTATACACTCTAGGCTTTCACACCCTCAACAGCGCCGCTCGGGGAATGTTCAGGAACCCTTTGATAACAGGCACTTCGCCACGCTCAGAAAGAACCAACATTAGGTGCCTGCTCGAGGATAGATGGACAGGCGGCGGTGTATGGGTGCGAAGCAGCTGGCAGAGACGGTGAGGGATATGCAGCAAAAAAGATGGACAGGAATTACGGCGGAAAGAAACATAAGTTGGTGGCCGCGCGCACCGCGAGAGAAAGATGGAAACACGGCAGAAATGTGAAAAAGCGTGATGTGCAGAATTTTCTATGAATAATGACACCGACAGAGACGCTTGAAATATCGGAAGTCTAAGGGTAGGTATGCGAGCAGACGAGATAAGATGCCAGGAGGATATACGACGCACCGTCTGAATTGAACACCGCCAGCAAAGGTCCAGCGCTGAAGTTTTATAGTGAACAAAGAAGCTTGATAGCTTCAAGGACAGGTGAAACAAACCCGGCGAGAGCAAGAGAGAGGAGGTTCAAACGTTCAATGGGCACCAACTTCAAGAAAAAAAAAAGACGGTCCGTGCACTCTTATTTGGCATCAGCTCTCTAAGCCAAACAGCATGCGTCATTGTATCCTATCGATGCTAGAGTGAGTAGCATTCCAAAGGCCAGCTGATACGCTCACGTTCACCTGTCGAGTGCAAACAGAATATCCATTTTGACTTGCAGTAAAGTCGCATTGCACTGCCAAGAGAAGTCATAATGGCCATTGCCAGCGCCTTCCACTGGCACGATGCACGAAATGTTGAGCGAATCGTTTTCCCTGCATCAAACCATAGCGATCTAATGGGATTTATGGCAGGACATCCACCAGGCCGGAGCGAACACTCAGAAGTGCACGTTGAACATTTGTCTATTCCAATTAGGGTCCAATAATGCCACAGACGAACTGAAACACTTATTTTCGATTAAATTCATCGCTACATAAGTCCGGGTACCCCGCTCTCGCGCTGGGTCACTTAATTATTCCCAGTATATAATGCGACCAATCCAATGAGTATATTTGCTGTCCAGCTACTACAGAACAAGCAATATTCCATGCTCGTCTGCGCTCTGGGATCGACGGGACGAGAGGAATGATTAATGATGCCTCTTCCTAAACAAAGACGTCGGGAGGGAACCAAAAGTTTATACTGACTGAAGAAAGGGGGAATGTGAATCAACTGAGACATTGAGCCCGCGGAAGTCATTAGAGTAGGTAATGTATATAACTGCCCACCACTCGCGAGTCCCGAGGAATATGAGTTGGAGTGATGGGAAGTGAAAATGAGAAACCCTTCAACTGAACTCTGGGCACGAGTACAGTTGTATCTTCTCGAATGTGCCCGCCACCCGGATTAGATTGGCGGAATTCTTCGGTATCACCGAATCACTTCAGCATCTCTTGGAAACAAGGAAAAGAACCAGTTGAACCAGGAAGGAAGAGAGAGAAAACAGAGAAAAAAGCTAAGGCGTAATGCACCCACTGGAGATCTTCACCTTCACAGTAATCTTCATGTAGCAGTACATTCGGTTCTCTGCCCCTTCAGGTTGCCTCACTGTCGCCAAATCTGAGGCATGGCTCGATGGCAGAGCTTGGCACAGGTGAGAGTGCAAAGGTGAAAATATCAAAGCCGTCGGAACTCCCGGCTCCGAGAGGAATACCTAATGTGGCAGCGCATGTGCATTCACATTGCACAAATCGGTATTTATAACTATAGACGAGACCAAGTCGAACGTCGGGAAAAGTCTGGGAGCCAAGTTACATGGTGCAAGCCTAAAGCCTCCACAAATCCCTTGCTGAGGATTGTCGGATAAACGCACTCCCAGATCTGAAAATGTATGGTGGGAAGACCCACTCAGTCGGGTGCAATGTTAGAACAGGCGAACGACTATTGATCGATAGATCCTCCTCTATAAATTTACGTAGAAATAGTAGAAGAGAAAATCGCACTGGGTGGGAAAGTATTTTTCACCACTTTCACGTAGCCCACGTTTCCATCGGCCGCGCTTGACTTTTTGCTATAATTAAGCTTACACGCTGGATATTTTCGTCACTCTTGCTTAACCTCGATATTTAAGCCCTGCATACCCTCAAGTCGTAGACAAGTCAAAGATGTGTCCCCTTCTTTCTGCTATTTTTCCTTCGATCTTGCTTGCATTACTAGCGACAGCTGCAGCCAACAACGGACCCATTGTGACTCTCAATTATGGTTCCTTTCAGGGAAATGCAACCGGAAAAGTAGTTGAGTTCTTGGGCATGCCTTTCGCCGCACCTCCGTAAGCTGTTTCCTAGGCCAATTTCTCAGCATTTTATATCGGAAATTTTTCTTATTCGAGTGTATACAGGGTCAGAAACCTTAGGTTTGCAAATCCTCAAGCTCCGATACCGTTCGAGGGCGTTCGGCAAGCAACACAGTTTGGCGCAGAATGTTTCCAAATGGACCTTACCGGAAATGCAAGTGCTGCCATAGTTGGTTCGGAAGATTGTAAGGGGGGGATTTTATATTTTCCAGGTCTCTAACAGTGTTATTGATAGGCCTTTTTATCAACGTCGTCAAACCGGCGAACATTCCTGCTGGAAAGAAATTGCCTGTCCTCTTTGTAAGTCACACCATTTTCTTTCGCAAGGTTTTCAATGAACGTTAATCCCATCGGAAGTGGATTTTTGGAGGTATGCAAACCACGTAGTGACATAGCCCATCCTCTTCTCTGAGTTCTGGTAATAGGTGGTTTCGAAGTTGGAAGTTCAACTGGCAATCCTGGTGACACTGTTGTCGAGCGGTCCATTACATTGGACGAACCCGTTGTCTTCGTTTCGCCTAATTATCGTGTCAACGGTAAGTTCACTCGAAACCTCTTCATTTAGAATCTCAGTCTCTCCAGCGATGGGGTTTATTGGAGGGCAACAGATAAAAAATGCCGGTCTCGGAAACAATGGATTAAGAGATCGTAAGTATTAAACGCCGTCTAGTGCACATTCTTCAACGAAGTTTCTAGAACGCTTTGCGATGCAATGGGTTCAACAACACATCGAGGCTTTTGGCGGTGATCCCACCAAGGTGACGATGTGAGACTTTCCTGCCATTTTGATTGTGAGACGAAATTGACGCCCAACTTCAGCTGGGGTGAGAGTGCAGGAGCTATTTCTGTGGGCATGCACCTCGTGGCAAATAATGGCAACCCAGCAGGACTTTTCCGAGGAGCTTTTATGGTAATGACACCACTGCCGTCGATTGATACATCTTCTCTGACGACATATGTTCTTTTTAGGAATCTGGTTCACCCCAGGCTATTCCAGACATCACCCTCCAGCAACGTTTCTTTGATGAACTGGTGACCAGCACGGGATGCACAGGATCAGCGAACCCAATCCAATGCCTGAGGGCAGTGCCATTTGCTCAACTCGGCGCTGCCATTAACGGATCGCCCGGATTCCTCACCGAAACGAGTATTCAACTCGCGTATCAGCCTTCGATTGATGGTGAATTCCTCATACGTGATCCTCAGATATCGATTCAGCAAGGGTTATATGCCAGAGTACGTATTCAACTTATTCAAAAGTAAGCATGTCTGAACCATTTCCAACTACCTAGGTGCCTTTGGTGACCGGGGATTGCGACGACGAAGGAACGTGAGTAAATGAGGAATTCAATACTATGCAATCCATTTCTTAGCGTCATTTTCACAGAGTATTCGCGCTCTCGTCCTTGAACGTCACGTATGTGTTATACCTGGAAGATACTTACTATGCTGTTTACACAGCCTGTTTAGAACCGATACTGAATTCTTGTCCTACGTGCAAAACAAGTTAGTTCACTTCGTCTTCGCTTATTGTACAATATACTTACTTTGTTTTACTAGCTTTTTCAAGGGAAACTTGCCGCAGGCAGAACTAAACGCCATCGCCGAAGCATATCCATCGGATCCCACACAGGTACGCTTTAAATAAAGCCACGCACAAAAACTAAAGCCAACGTTTCAAAAACAGGGATCACCCTTCGGCACTGGTACCGCGAACGCTGTCACGTCAGTTGTGTTTTTCTTATATCCTCGAATCCGAATTGAAATCATCTTCCAGTCCAGAGTTCAAGCGCATTGCTGCCTTCCTCGGAGATCTAGGCTTCCAGTCTCCACGTCGCTTCTTCCTTCATGCAGCCTCCAAGACCCAACCTACATTTGCGTTCCGTATGTCTGAGTTGCCATTGGTGATTGCATTATTGACGCGGTCATTAGTATTTCAGCGCGGAAAGGATACACCTACTACCGGTTCTAATCACGGTTCTGACGTTCCAGAGTTTTTTGGAACGGGTACCAATCCTGATTTCATTGGGACTGACGCTCTTGGTATGTTAACATCTGAATTTTTATATTTAAAAGCTAACGTGGCAAATCCAGTGAACTTTGCTAACACTTTGAATCCGACAAAACCCTCCAGCCCCAATAGCTTGCTTTCCGGCATTACCTGGAACGAATACTCATCTTCAGTGACAAATCCACCGCTACTCACGTTCGTGGACCCAGCTCCTGCAATTGAAATCACCTTCGATACCTTCCGACTCCAACCTATGCAATTGCTGGGTAACATTTCGGTGGAATTCGCAGGAAAAGATATTATTTGAGGGACCAAAGGCGTGGACGAATTTGACGGGGAAATTTTTCATTGATGTGTGGAGGAACGTCCGTTTGTGGAGGACTTTTAATGTGTGCAAATTGAATACACATATCTATTTTGTGTGAATGAAGTTATCTGGGTAAATCACGCTTTCTCTGGCGGGGTAAAGGTGCTCAGACCGATCATTCATGTAGCTGGCATCAAAACGACGAAGCAATCATTGACGCAAACTGCGGCGATGATATTGTGCAGGCCTTCCATCGCATCTCGACAGTACGAACGACACGGCTGACAAGCTGGATGCATGGTGAAGACAAAGTAGGAGAGGAATGGGAATGACAGCGACAATGCGATGCCGTGATTAAGAACACGAAAAAACAGCCTTTAATGCAGAAGAATATCAAGGAAAGACGCGCAAAAGCCACGCCTACGAATCCGGTTTTCCATACCTCCAATCTTTCACGCCCGAGTCGCATCGCCGCTGGGACAGCGGTCAGAAAGAAAGAAACAGGCATCTCAGCCTATGCCAAACTCGGAAAGGAGCGGCAAGAGTAGCCTGTAGGACGACAAATAGCCAGACGGCGGTTCGTACTCGCGTAACTGCCACTGAACACCGCAAGTTCAAATGAACGATATCGCAGTGGAGCGCTGGAGAATGAGAATTTTGCCACCGATACTACAAGCGCGTCTTTGGCCAATTCTCGCGAATCACGACGACGGGAACGCAAATCGAGGCACAAGAGATCCCGCCAGCGACATAGCCACGTTAGCGGAACCAATAGAAAGTGAAAGAGAGGGCTCAGTTTGGCTCCTCTACATTGGTCCGTAGGCATCAGCCAGCATTTTACCAGTTGACAGACGAGGCGACCATGACGCAAATATCGTGCATGGGTTCAATCGCGTCTGGAGAGCATGAACGACACAGCTGATGTCGGGGAGCCAAAGCGGAGACGATGGAGAAAAGAAACGACGGCGAACAGCCATACAAGAAACGCACGAATATAACCCAGATCTATAAGTTTCCAGTGGATAGGGAGGGCGTCAACATAACAGCGATGTCAATGGGTTTATGGGTGCACCCTTCGTCTCGCAGCCCGCCAGGAAACTGAGACATGTCCAAATTTTACAAAACGGCGGCAGGGAAGACAAGGAGGCGTTGAGCTCGCCATGGCTCAAATAAGCAGACCCAAGAGAATATAATGATTGAATGAGAAAAAATGCGATGAGGACGCGAGATATACCGCAACGAAAAGTGACAGTGTCAGGCTCCAGCGAAAGGCGTTTTCAGAGTGCCACCAACATTACAGTCTGAAGTCTATAGTCACCAGAATAGCTTGATAGCTTCAAGCACGTCGTAGGAAGGACGAAACGGGTGGCGAGAAGGAGAATGATGATGAGAGAAGGCAAGAACGATGTGGGCGGCGAAAAAAGGACATTCTTTCAATATTTGTCGTCGATCTCTCAAATAAACAACATGCGTCATCGCCTTTCATCATTGATCGGATGTGTTCGTTCGTGCCTTGAGTTTGAAAAGCGGTTTTGGGCATTCTGGTTGGCCATGATCAAGACTAGACAAAGAATATAGAATTACTCATCATTCCCTCCCACCAGCAATGTAACATTTACGTCGTCGAGTCTCGCTGACTGAACTACAATCGAATCGGCTCCCCAAACTCAAATAAGATACCAAGGTAGAATAAACCACGCACGCACCATACTCAGTTCTGAGTTCAGACACTCCGAGAAACTGTGCTCCCGGGGAGAGCGGTATATCGAGGACACCAATAACAGGTCCATTGGAGAGATTGAGCTCGATCTTAGTGGGGTCGACGTATCCTGCGAATGATTCGGTAGAGTATCATTAGTAGGTAAGAGACTGGCCGCCGGATTCTTAAGAGACAATTATTTTTATTATGCGAATTTGCTTCCAGGATGCCAAAATGCGAAGAGAAGTAGTGTACCTCCAAGTAGTTACAGGAAGCGGTACTGCACGGCCCCAAGTTTTGTTTTACGGTTCATACTCGCATAACTGCCACTTAACACTGCAAGTTCAAATCAATCTAAATAAACGATATTTCTCCTGTGTTCAACTACTATACATGCGTAATAACGGCTACCTAGGAGCTACAGAATGGTGGACAACTTGAAAGGATCAGAGACTTCGGGCATTAGTAATCGCTGCCGTTCGATCCAGGGTCTGTGCGCCACTGGCCGCAAAGATCAGTTTCGAAGCCGCCCTACGAAAGGATCATCGTATAAACATCGCAATTATATAAGATTCAGCATACAAACACACCTGTTTGCCGTTCACTCCGCCAGTGTTGCATTGATCAACCGGCTCCCTGAGGAGACGATTGCAGTTACCGTCGACCGTGAAGGTGCAGCTAATATTCAAAATGGCATATGCTCGTCAACATATAGGTCGCGATTTGTACGGCGTATAACGTACCCGTTAATGGCTTCACCGCTCACAAGTACAGTGAATGTACCATAGTCATAGCGAGCCTAGAATTGTCGTGAGCTAGGACAGTAAGGAAGAAGATGAAGCTAACCCAGATGGTCTCTCCACTTGAAACAAATGTGCCAATGGCATGATTGCTAGGGAGCACATTTTCTAGTTAGACCGGACAGTTATGATATGGTTGAATAGTGCAACGTACTTGCACCAGTCGTCAATCACAGATACGATGGGGGCACGATCGGCCTGAAAGAGTCGCACAGTAAGACCAAATAGTGTTCACGAGATGAGCGAATACATACAGTGGTGCCCTCGTTGTAACAGGTGACTACCTCCGTACCCAAGCGCTTTGCAAGAGTCGTTGTATTGCCAGCTAGGTAATAGAATTTACGGTGTCAGCGCACGACATTACTGCTAATTCGTTGCTGATCAACTGACCTTTGGTAACGCCAGTTTCGACGCTGAGCCACTGTAGAAAGCGAGAGCTATTTACCAGGTGTAATCCATGGCAAGTAGGGCCGACATACCTTTGCGGGGGTCGGTGTCACGGGTATACTCGCTGCTAATGCAGAGGTAGCTATAGCAAGGAGTGCAGTAAAGATAAAGGATTTCATTGCTCTAGAAAGGTTTTGCTAGAGTTTAAGAGGGAATTGAAGATGGTACTTTCTCTACAATGGGGGTGGCTTTTATAGTTGGATTTTATGTTTTCTGGTGTTTTCTTCATTTACCGGAGTTTAGAAAAGCATACATACCGAAGGCCTCGAAGTCGGTCTTAATTACCAGGCGAATAACAGGGTAAACAGGTTGACATGACCACTCACGCTGATGATTGTCATACAATAACCTAACCTGTCATCGGTTCAACAGGACTTCGAAATCTGGTCATTACCCAGTACTCTCACTGACCAGGTCCTCGCTGCTACTTAATGTCTGCCGTCTTGTTCGGAATAGATTGAATGAGATGGGAATATCCAAGAATCAATGCCTCGCAAAATTTACAACTCTAATCACACAAACGGAACCGCCCTTCGTGTCTTTCCCCTGCTCTGAACTGGGCAGGAATAAGGAATAATAAACGAGATTTGAATGTCACAAATTCCCTGATGAAAATGGGACCGCCAACATCTAGGTAACACCGAGCCACGCCTGGTCAGTGAGAGTCTGTGTCAAATTTATACGAGCAATAATAGATTCTGAAAATGGCCTACATACCCATGACATCAAGGCAAAATTTCGGTGCATTCTATTCAAGAAGCACGACATCCAGTTTCTGTCAGCAGGCTGGCCGAATCTAGGGTTCTTTAGAGATTATTATTATCGTGAGATGAGTTTGTTGGCTGTACCGGAAAACGCAACTGGGCAGTCTCGAACATCAGGAAGACGCCTTCCGGGGCTTTAAATTTAACAGGCGTGATTTGGAAAGCGCTCAAAGCACAACGTATGATCAGATCACTTATGCATCTCTGTGAGGATGAGAGAAATATTAAATACTTTAGAGGAATTCGAGGATATGAATAGCTTGTTTGTAGGGCTCGGCCGGCCTCCTCCATTTTGGATCTCAAAAGGCGACTGGGATTGGCTGAAACGTGGGTCCAATTGCACTGATATTATAAGATTGGCCAGAAATCTCCAGAAATCTAGCTCAATCACGTGATTCAAAAGATGCTGGCTCACTACGTTGTACGACACCGGTGATGACAATGGAATGGATGGAAATAAATGGCAGCAAAGAGAGGTTACGCATACACCTCTAGATGAATGTCATACACATGGGCACCGATATCTTTCCGAACGACCATGGAGTCCGAAAATGAGGGCAAGCCTGGACCCCGAAACTGTATTTCTGGGCGAGAGTGTATATCATGCATGCCATCAATCGCTGACCCATTAACGAGGTCGACCTGGACGGAGACTGCATACTGTCGATACAGTACTAGTAGGGTTCCGTGAGTATGTATATTTCCCATCCTGTACCTGGAACGAGACAAGCGTCAGCTACATGGCCAGACGGCCAGACGGCGACGAACCTTTTTACATTGGTACTTATATGCGTCCTCGGACTGCAGAGTATCAATTTGTGACACGGCACTCGCTGAACCATGGATAAGCCAGCATATCGGGAAAGGTATCATCTTGCCACAATCGGAATCCTACCAAGTCGATACTTGTTGCAACTGCGTGAACAAGTGCGACGTGGTGGGCAAGAACACGTAAAGTGCACAATACACATCACGGAAAGACGCTGAAAAGTCACGCCTACCAACCTGTGGGTGAACACGGAACAATGCGACACCACGCGTACGAGGGACATTCTAACACGAAAAATTGTCCATGAACGTGAAAGAACGTTAAGAGAAGAGAGGGATAAGCCACGCTTAAATGGACTGAACACATAGCTCGGCTCCTCGAGCGGTAATACATAGACGTCAGATTGATCAGTCATGTAGCCCGCACCCAAAAGACAAAGCGACCATGACGCAAACTGCGGCAACGGTATTGTGCAGGCGTTTCTTCGCACTTCGACAGTACAAATGACACGGCTGACAAGCTGGAGACACGGTAGAGACGAGGCAGGAAAGGAACAGGGATGACATCGACAACGCGCTTCCATGATTAAGAACACCAAAAAAAGCCTTTAAAGCAGAAAAATATCAAGGAAAGACGCGGAAAAAGCCACGCCTACACATCGGGTTTTCCATATCTCCAATCTTTGACGCCCGACTCGCATTGCCGCTGGGACAGCGGTCAGAAAGAGAGAAACAAGCATCTCCGCCCTATGCCAAACTCGGAAAGGAGCGGCAAGAGTGGCCTGTAGGATGACAGATGGCCCGACGGCGGTGTACGAGCGTGAAGTGATGGGAGAAGTCATTGTCCATAGCTGCATGAACGCTTGCGATAAGGGGGAGGAAAGAGAATGAGAACACGGAAAAACGAAGGTGCAAGAACATCAAGAAAAGAGAGGGCAAAGCCGAGATTAAAACATAGTCGTTAGACCTGCGGTCTTTCACGTCCCAACCACAGCGGCGCATACACCACGCGTGAGCTTTGTCTTTTGGAGATCAGGCACCTCCGCATCGGCCAAACTCAGAGAGAAGCAGCAGGAGGGGTCTGCATGATGACAAACAACCAGACAGCGGTGTAGGAACGCTAGGTTGGGGGATGAGGGGACCGCAACCGCGAGAAATATGCGGTATCAACATGGAAGATGAGGATGTAGAAGAAAAAAGGAAGGAGGAAAAGGGAGGAGGGGCGTATGGCCCCAAAAGAGCGGTGGTGGCTCCAACAACTCTGGCTGACCTTGATGAGAGGAGCTAGGGACAAGGTGGGAAATCATCCAATACGCGACAGAAGACACTGGCAGTCGAAAGATAGAAAGTAAATGGGGCAGCAGTTCGGCTCACCAACGGCGATATGTAGATGTCAGCCGTAATACACGCCGTAGAAATGATCCTGATGCCAACTGCAACGACGATGTTGCGCAGGCGTTCAGTCGCATCTCGATAGGAAGAGCGATACAGTTGACACTGCCAGAGTCCGTGGAGGAGATGACGTAAAAGAATAGGAGTGACGACGAAGAGCCATAGAAAAACGGACGTGTAAGAACCAGATCTAGGGTTGCTGAGATGGAAAGCAGGTGGAGGTGACGGCGGGGCCCAGTTCGTCGGCGAGCCCTGCTCAGCAGACGATGGATGGATGAGAGAAGATGTGAGGAGGATACGACGTGGAGAGCACAGCGCCAGCGAAGGCGGATACTAGTGATCAGATAATCGATAGCGTCACAATCGGTCCGTGCGCATAACACACGTGAGTTGACCAAAGTCGAACAGGCGACTTCAAAGACGAAAACATATGCATTTCCTAGTAAACATTTTCTACAGAGTTCAGACACCGCTCCGAGAAACTGCACTCCCCGGAGAGAGAGGTATATGGAGGGCCGCCATCGACAACGGGTCCATTGGCGAGATTGAGCTAGACCTCAGTGGGGTCGACGCGTCCTGCAAACGATTTGGTAGAATATCGTTAGTAGGTAAGAGACTGGGTGCCGGATTCCTACGAGACTCGATACCCGTTGCAACAGCACGAGCACTGAACAACTGCGACGCCATGCGCAAGAACACGAAAGGTGCACCAGAAATGTGACAGAACACTAAGGAAAGATGCGGGAAAGCCCTCCTATCCCTCAGGCCCAACACGCACCGCAGCTGGGACTCCTTACCAATGATAACAGGCATCTCCGCATTTTCCAAACTCGGAGAGGAGGGGCTTTGGGAGGGGCCTGGAGGTCGAGGATGGCCAGACAGCGGTGTATGGGCGTGAAGGTGTGGGTATGGTTCACCAAATGCACCATAACTAAAAATAGCCCCCCGCTCATACTCGGTCCCCCCCCCCACAGACCGTAACTTAGTCTTACTGCTCAGCAGCCCTAAGAATAAATAACTACCTCTTCTTAGTATATTCCTATCAGAATAGTTGATCGAACATAGAGCAAAGCTGTTAGTAACGCAAAATTAAGTCTCTGAGTCATTGCAACAGGTGAGTTAGGAAGGATCTTCATTTGCAGCATAATGTGGTACTTATAGCATGGCAGTGCATCAATGTTAACCAATCAGTGGCACATCCTTGCAGTCCATCAAGTCATACCAATGAGCAATGCTAGGTAATGCTCGCCAAAAGGCCGAAGAGTACTTATGGAAAGCTGGACTATCAAGGGACTATCAAGGGTCCAAAGGCATTGTCAAATACATCATGGTGAGTGATGCTGCAGTTTGTTGATCCACCCGAGTTGTATTTATCTTGTCAGAACCTCAGAAACCTACTTATGAGCCGTTGTAGAGAGCGACATAGGCGAGCCATATGACGTAGTGTGCAACGCATTTGCCACAAAGTCACGTGTGGCAAAGCAGTTGCATCAAATTCCCACCACCTTGGCGCGCACATGAGCTCATCTTTCCTACCCCATTCTTATTGTAGCGCTTCATCCAAGTACTGGTATTAAACAAAAATTGGTAGATAGGTTCTCTAGTACAGTTTAAACGATGACATGCTGGAAAATAATCCATCCTGTGATTTTAAGCTGAGGTATTAACCGTGCGCTTGCGAACAACTTCAAAACAGGCTTAGTCTGCATTGCAGACTCAAGAGAAGTGACCGTCTCACAAGAGTTATTACGCTCTTCTATGGTAATAAGAAATTTTATAGAAGCTCTAAAGATCATATCACATAATGAAAATCTCTCAAAGTAAATTATGACCAGCTCTCTTTATTGTAGTCTGCTCAGTGACTGGGCGGAACAAGCTGCATACGGCATTGAGAAGTGAAAGTCTCGCACTAAATATACCCACAGAATATGCATTAGTTGATTTCTATGGAATATAAAAGATGACAATTAAATTGTACTGATACTAGAGTAAGCTCAAATGAATGTATATCTCCAATAACTCAAAAATTAGCCAATTTCTCTCATGAGAGGCCCCTCAACGATCTCAATATTTACACGGAAGATATATATTTATGCTCTGTACTAATACAAGTGCTGCTGAGCCATGAAAATGAAGTTACGGTCTGTGGGGGGGGACCGAGTATGAGCGGGGGGCTATTTTTAGTTATGGTGCATTCGGTGAACCATAGTGTGGGAGAAGAAGGGACTCATCCGCCGAGATTCGTCGTACATAGTAGGTCCGTGAACACCGAACAATGCGACACAATGCGCACAAGGGAAATAAGAACACGAAAAATGAGCTATAAACGTCAAAGAAAGACAGACAAGCCAAATCTACATATCCCAGTTGCAATAAGTATCTGAAGTCTTTCATGAACCACTGCGCAGCGGCGCATACACGAGTCGGCTCCCGACTGATCAGGCACCTCCGTCTTGGTCAAGCTCGGAGAGAAGCGGCAGGAGGGGCCTGAAGGATTGCTAGACGGCGGTGTATGAACGTGCTGCAGTGAATGAACATAGACAAATAGAATGTAAAAAAAGGGGGGGGGGGGGGGGGGGCGGGGGCGAAGGAAGAAAAGGTGGTCCGATCGCAATGAGATGGGCCAGAGAAGAGATGGGGAAATAAACGTGTCAAAACATCGAAAGGATAGAAAGGATGTGAAACTGAACACACAACTCGATGGCACCTAGACAATTCTGTACAATGAATAAGATATCAGGGCTGGACGTATGGGATGTGTTGGGCTCAGGACTCGGGAGAATTCGGGACAGAGACCGAAAACCTTTCGCTCGTACGACGGAGAAGGTCCGTCACGCCATCCTTGCAGAGGATGAAATTAAATCACAAAGTCTGTCTGGATTCAATCCTCTTGAGCGACCTAGATGGATCGTGGAACGAGAATGGCGTTGAGACGCGGGACATAAGGGGAAAGGGATAAGATCAAGAGGCACGGCTCCGGTTCACGAGAAGAGCGCAAAAACATAGCGGGTGAAGGCAAGGGAATTGACAATGAAATACGGAAGGAAGAGGGGCAGCCTCGCTGCTGGGCTGGGTCCGTAAACCTGCAAAGCTTCAAAGGTGCCTTGAATCACACGTAATCTCGAAGAAAGAACAAGGAAGGCGTGAACCACAGCGCGATTGATTATGTTGCGTACGCACTCAGTACTCATCTCTAATCGCTGCTCGATGCGTCTGTACACGCGGTCACGTCAATGGAGGCTACAGAGGCTACAGAAACATTCCGTAGAAGAAGAAAAGACGAAAAAGAGGATGAGATTCAGAGGGGAAAACGCACTTGTAAAACGTATAATGAGATGGCCAACCGTCGCGGCGGAACTAAATGCTTTCAGCTTGTACTAACAACAAGGGGTTACCGGTTACCGTTGATCTATGACGCCGTTATTGGTGCCTCTCAGGTGAAAGCAAGGGCGGCAAAGGCAAGAACAACTTGGCTTTGACATGATTCGCAACGGCTTGCAGGGTCTAAATCGATAGAAGTGATAAGAACACCGCTAGATGGCGTTTGGTGCATGCAAGCTCGCCTTGCGTGGTGGGGAGACATTTCGAGAAGCAGAGTGACGGTGAGGAAGAAAGAGGGATATGATGGGCAAGGAGAAAAGATCAGGTCCGTGCGCTCTTATGTTGTCAAACAAACAGTCACGTCATCGATGAATAAGCTGTGTGTAGTTCCGACCTCTGCGGTGGTACAGGCATTACGACGCCTCGCTCGTGTAAATATCGTGCTGGACAATGCTACACTGACACAGTGCTCCAGTACCGACTAATCTTCATGCTCATGACCTACGAACGACCGATCATCACTGTGTCCCGCGTGAGCCCCTTCACTTGAGCGCACTTGTATTACGGATCGACACGCACATCTGAATGTCGTGTTAACGTTTGTGATATTTTAAACGTTAGCCTGGGCTCCTGAAGGGAGCCGATTCATATTTCCTAGTAAAACACAAGTCACGACTTCGTATTTGCCGCCATAACCTACCTCTGCGAACTCTGACCAGCCCAGCATTTGGTTCCCTTCCCAGAGCAGCTCGGATTCTTGCTGCCTGAAGCACGAATTAGCACAGTTACCGCATAGGTCAGATTAGAAAAGAAAACTGACTTAGTTTGAGTCCAGACACCGCTCCCGGAGAGAGCGGCATATCAAGCACACCACTGACGGGGCCATTAGCCAGCTTCAAGCTCGACCGTGGATGAGTCGACGCGCCCTTCGAATGACCTCGTCGAGTTGAGGTTCTTCAAATCGCTGTAGGTGGTGCTTGCGGTATTGCAAGTGAACGCGGGTGCGCTGGAGGCGAAGCTGCCAGAGAAATTGTACATGAGCTCGTCGATGATGAAGGTCGCGGCGAAGCGGCCACCAGCGGTGGACTTGATGAAACCGACTGCGGAAGGCATATTGTGTTGTGTTGGTGCTAACTGGGTAGTATAGGTCGTTAGCAAGAAATTATGCGAGAACTCACATTAGAAATAGAGAGAAAAGCTCTTCTGGCGAGGTCGTTTAATCGAGTGCCCAGAACCGAGAATGTATACCTACGGTCGATGCCATGACATTGCTGCACAATCGCGCCTTCGTCGACTATTCCCGAAACTAGGAAGAGAGGAATGGTGTGTGATCATAGATATCCCGATGATGGATGTTTGAGACGGGGGCGGTGAACAACAGGCACGATGAAAAAGCCGGCGGCACCGCCGCTGTAGGCAATTAGCAGACAATGAACTTGACACTGTCGAAATCTATGGACGATTAGGATAACAGGATGTGCAACGACAAATGTAGAATGGTAGATCTGACTGTCCAAATTGAATAGCATTCAAGTTGTCGCAGACGAAGATCCTCTTTCAGTCGGCGTTCGATGTAACTTGTGAAATTGAATGAAGAAATAGGGCGCGCCCCTAAGGAAAAAGCCAAAAGTACAAAACTATGAACCCGATTTGCCGAAAACTATTTAATCTCCGTTTCACCCTAAGGAAGGCCGAACCACAATATAATCCAACCTATGACCATGAAATATATGTAACTCGTGGCGAACTCATGATACGTCCGCCTGGCCCTCGACGATGTTGGACTGGAGGTGCAATGTTAGAAAGAAATCTGGTGCAGTAGTAGAATAGACATTACCGACTAATAATCTTCGTAGTTCGCGAGAGCACCGAAGTTCTTGGCAGTGTACAAGTCGGCAATGGTCTGAGCAGCACCATCGGCAGTGGGGACCTTGATCTGCTTCGCTGCGCCGGAAGCATCCTCGTACTTGAAGTAGGCGGGCGAGGAGCAGTTCGTGGCAGCCTCGGCGGCGGCCCTAGCCTCGATACCCCTCCTGCCTTGAGGAGAATGGAACCAGTTCATGTTCGTGGTACGCGTTCCGCCTCCGTTGAAGCACTTGGTGCCAGGGCCAAACAACGCGAAAAGGAACGACGAGCAGCCGTTGTTGGTGTATCCCTGTCCTTGGGTTCCCGACGGAAGGTTGTTGAATTGGACGGAGAACCCGAACCCGGTAGGGAGCGAGCAGCAGACATTACCGCCGTCGGTGCAGCCAAAGGCAGAGCCGCTGCAGGAGACGGTGCTGGCGAACCCTTCGTAGCTGACGGACTGGGCTACAGCGGGTGCTGCAAAGAGAGCAGCGGTGAGTGCGGTGAAGATAGTAGCGAGTTTGAGCTGCATGTTGTAGAAAGGCAGGAGATTTGTTTAGCTGGAGTTGTTTTGACTCGAGGCCTGCTTTTCAGCCTCGATTCATCTGCTCTTAAATACTGTTTTGTTTGCTCTATGGGAAATTTACGAGGATGGTGTATGAAATATGCAGGAGTTGGCCTCGTTTCGTCCAGTTCTCGTTCTCGGCACATTTCGTTCGCAGATACCTAACATGCTCACTTCCTGTGCATAACGGCAGACAATATTGCATCCAACTGGATGGCATCGCAGAAAATCAATTTGCGTGCTTGTGTAATATGAAACGGACTTCTTTCTATCCAAGGTCACGGAGAATCCTCTTCGCACGTTGAATAAATTTTGGATGGGGTTCCAAAGAGACAGTATGTGGGAAGGATGATCACACGCGAGCTGGCGGAGTTGACCGGGATCACGAAGCATCACGAAGCATGCCTGAGCGTGCAGACCATTGGCATAGTGCTTCTAAATACTTACCAATCCATCCCATGTAGACGTAGTCAAATAACTCCGTTTAAATGGGTGGAGCAGTCCGGCATGGCTTAACTCTAGGAAGCCGATCCTCGGAGACGCATCGAGCGGGCCGTGCGGTATAGCGTCGCAGGCCAGGAGGGTTGTATTCTGCGGTGAGTCCGGTGGCATCTATTTATGAACATGCCCAGCCTCTAGTCTAATCTAAGCGAGCCTCTAGCCAGACCTGCTACAATAGCGCTTGTGGTACTTCCATCGCTCTTATAATGGTTTACAATGTATTTACTCTTTGCCTTTGTGCAAATTTCTGCAGAACAGCAAGCCGCTGCCATCAGTCTGGCCCTGGGTAAGTTGGCCGATGACACTAACACCTGAAAATAACAGGCACCTGCGCCAAATACTCAGACTACGGAAGGCAGACGACCAGTCGATCTTCCCTAAGAGAACGGAGGTTGGGGTATTCAAATTTCTTCCGGGCGTCCAGGTTTTCTAAAGTAATGTCTTTCTCCACCTTCAATTTCGCTTATCTGGCCACAACTTATGACCTCCACCGTCGTTTTGTAGTCAATACATTATTACCCAACGCATTTTGTACGAGGTCTTGTAAGAAGCTTCTCACAGATGGGGTATTTTTGTGTTTGACATGGACGTAATTACTGTTCAACCCATGTGGCCAGAATCATTCTCTCTCCGGTGTTTGATTTACAGCGCCAAAACGTTCCAGTCTTCCAGACGTTCTCGAGTGCAGATTTCGGTAGGATATCCAAAGGAGGGTCTACACTGGAAGCGAACTGGAACACGGAAATACCCGCACGGAACTCGCTGAGCTTGTTTTGTGGATTTTGGCCTGGTGCAAATACACTCTATTTTCGCTCAGTGAGTGTACTTGGTGGACTGCCAAAAGATTGCTTTGCAAGTCAATATGAATGTTCATGTTCGCTTAATCTGAATAACAACTTATCTCCAACGTGGCTGGAAAGTGCAAAGAGTGTTCCCAGGATCCTAGTGCATACATTTGTCCGGGGCCTGACCTTCTTCCAGTTCCATAGCTGCAGCGCTATGCAATGGCATTCCAACATGAGAATGTCCACGCACAGACTAAATTCATAGACAATGTTGTTCTCTCGCTCTCCGAAAAGCAGCTTGCCTCTGAACGTTCTATGGCGTGGATGCACCTCATGATTCTCGAAAAAAACTCGTGTATTATACAGCCATCGTTGTGAAACATCAGTGTTATTTCTCCCGACGCACATGCCCTCGACGAACAGGAAGCTCAATCGATCAAATTTAACGTTAACGTCAGGTCTTCATCATGTGCTGTTTTTCGCTCTCTCCGTTGTTGTCGCTGCTGTACCGGCACGACTTTTGTTGTCCTTTCAGTGCTTCCCCCGTTCTCTTCCTTATCCCCACTATATATTCGACGAGAACGATACCCCGAGACTTTGAACATGTTCAAGCATATTCGTCCGTTCTTTTTGTCTCTTCCATTGCTCTTCCAGACTGGAGAAACAATCGTCGAAACTTGATTTTGTCCAACGGGCGCCCTTCAAAGATATTTCTATTCCTTTAACTTCTCGATTTACATTGGGAATTTATTATTTGGTCTGTACCGGGGAGGAGGTTTGCCTTTTGTAATGATGAACATCAAAATGTATCCCTGAGCCACAGCATTTCAAGTTGAGATGGTACCATCTGATTTAGCGCTCAGAGTCACATTCGCAGAATCGCTAGTACCGATTAACATCGGTTGTCGCTCCGTATCTCCTCAGGCGCAGTCATTCTTGCATGTAAATTGGTCGCAAAGAGTCAAACGAGGTCAAAATCAACGCACTCATCATTAAAATATTTACCGAACTCATGAAGCCAGAACGTTTCTATACGCTCTCGACCTGGTCATAGAACTTGTACTAAATTTAATCGAGAAGCATACAAGGAAAACATCGGGAGTATTGTTGCCGACCCACTACACAACCCGGAAACTTAAGGAAGTACCCCAAATGGGGTTTAACTCAGGTACCGGTGCAGGTACATTGATTTCTGAACGCATGCACGCAAATTCCATTGTCGATCCCACCGTCATGCTTCAATTTGCTTATTCACGGTTCCATCAGACAAATTCGCACAGATTATAATCGCAATGCTATTCTGACTGTACTCAGCCGTGCTGCTAAAAATATCTTTCATCAGCCAGGAGTTAGGTGCCAGTTCACTGTGCCAGTCAGACGCCGCCTAAGAGTGGTACAGTCGTAAATATTGGCCTTTTTGACCAACAAGGGGCGAGGGGAGTGACCAAAATATTTGGTAGAGCCACAAGAAACTGCGATGAATAAATCTGATCAGAAACACTCAGAAGTTTACAAGCAAAGAAATGGGTCGTTGAAAACTGCGATAGACCAAGAACCTTCGTAATTTTGTCCCGTCAGCTGAGCAATGTATGTGAATACGTTGTGTTTAGATACAGTCGCGGCTGGCCAATGATGTTCTATATATAATTCTGTACTTGCGTGAGACGCAAAGAATCAGGGCTGGGGTATGTCCGTACTCGCCCGTGGAATTGATGCCCGTAAAACATAAGCATGAACCTTACGTTGGGCAGATGTGTGAAGCGACGTCGCTTGGAATAACATACAAAAATATCCGCCTGTATAGGAGGAGGTTGGGTCTTTGCGAATCTCAGTGCCAGTATCAGGTGAACCGCACAAAGTCATGCACAGGTCATCGATTAATCTACGAGGAAGTGTCATATGCGTCTGAAATTTCCCACTAAGAGAGAAGGTATTTAAGGGCAAACGAATCGAGGCTGAAAAGCAGGCCTCGAGTCAAAGCAACTCCAGCTAAACAAATCTCCAGCCTTTCTACAACATGCAGCTCAAACTCGCTACTATCTTCACTGCACTCACCGCTGCTCTCTTTGGAGCACCCGCCGTAGCCCAGTCCGTCAGCTACGAAGGGTTCGCCAGCACCGTCTCCTGCAGCGGCTCTGCCTTCGGTTGCACCGACGGCGGTAATGTCTGCTGCTCGCTCCCGACCGGATTCGGGTTCTCCGTCCAATTCAACAACCTTCCGTCGGGAACCCAAGGACAGGGATACACCAACAACGGCTGCTCGTCGTTCCTTTTCGCGTTGTTCGGCCCCGGCACCAAATGCTTCAACGGAGGCGGAACGCGTGCCACGAACATGAACTGGTTCCATTCTCCTCAAGGCAGGAGGGGTATCGAGGCTAGGGCCGCCGCCGAGGCTGCCACGAACTGCTCCTCGCCCGCCTACTTCAAGTACGAGGATGCTTCCGGCGCCGCGAAGCAGATCAAGGTCCCCGCCGCTTCTGGCGCTGCTCAGACCATTGCCGACCTGTTCACTGCCAAGAACTTCGGTGCTCTCGCGAAATACGAGGATTATTAAATGGTACGTGTCACTCCTCTCCAACATAAACATTTCTAATCCCGGTGTGCAGACTACCTAACCCCAACGAAGAGCAGGCGGACGCACACCTGGTTCGCTCCGAACCCCATTTATTCCGTAGTCGTAAATAGGATAGTCTTGCGGTTCAGGCTTCAGTTTCGGTAGTAATCGGATAAACGGTCGTTTTAGCAATAGGTTCATCGTTTTGTACTTCTATGGCTTGGTTTTTTCCTTAGGGGCGCGCCCTACAATTTTCCAGTTGAATATACTGCCTTTTTGTTTCTTTGGTCGTCTGTCGTCCATCGGGGCGGCAGGCTCTGTGGAGCATTCAGAGAACTGCCAGATAGTCATATTGCGATCCCGTTGCAATTCAATATCCAATGTTAGCCTGTTTGACAAGCTGTTCATAGTCCTGTATATGGTTTGGGGTTTTGAATAGCGTAGCCTGCCATTTCCCCTCTAGCTTGGATATGATCCATTTAGTTTCTTTCATCCCTTCGAGGGCGCTAGATTCGGGCACAATTGAGAGAACACAAATATAATGATTGCGGGGCTGGAGCAACAAAATATCCTAGACTGTCCTTGCCGCTCCGAGCAACTATCAGCCATCACTACACCGTCTTTCATCCCACTGAACGACGAAGACAGAGAGTCTGCAGTGCCTATTACGTCTACCATTCAACGACTAATCTGAGTAATGGTCAAGTCGAAACTAACCTAGTTCTGGGTCCAGACACCGCTGCCGGAGACGGTGCTCCCAGGAGAGAGCGGCATGTCAAGGACACCGTTGATGACGGGGCCGTTAGCCAGCTTAAGTTCAACCTTGGAAGGACCGACGCGTCCGTCAAACGACCTGGTAGAGTTCAGGTTCTTCAAGCTGCTGTAGGTGATGCTCGCGGTGTTGCACGTGAACGCGGGGACGCTGGAGGCGAAACTGCCGGAGAAGTTGTACATGAGCTCATCGATGACGAACGTAGCGGCGAAACGGCCACCAGCGGTGGACTTGATGAAACCGTCTGCGGAAGGCATATTGTGTTATATTGGTGCTAAATTTGTATCGGTCGTTAGTCGATATTCAGAAGAAATGATCGTAGAACTCACCGTAGAAATAGACAGATGAACTTTTTCTGAAGAAAGGTGGCGAGTGGACCTTGCTCTTATATGCTGTTCAAGCATTGTGAATGCATACCCGCATTCAATCCGATGTCATGCAGCCGTACCTTCATGCCTCCGTTGATACATTGAATGTTGCACAAAGGTCCAATCGACCTTCGTCATAGAAGCGATGTTCTGCAATAATGAAGAGGCTACTCAGCGCTCGTCAAAAGATTGTCTCCTAGTGTTGCGCTCTTCATAGATCTGGGTGATAATACAGCGCTGAAATTTTCAGAGATGCATACATATGATTGGGCATGGGTACCCACTATCGCTCGAAGCTTGAATATTGACGGTGTCGACGCAGGAAGCTTGCTTTCTTGCTTTCGAGTTCCCTGAACGCCGGAGCATTCATTCTGTCTCTATCGACACGTTGCGAGTTGAAATGATACAATAGACGTATAACCACAGCCTAGGACGGAAGGGATTTCCATGCCATTACGGTGAGGTCCGTAAGAAAGGGGCAATGAGTCCAGGCTCGCTGACGTGAGCTGTTGTCTTGCGCTTGGCAAGAGCCTGCAGTCGCGACTCGGCCGAGGGCGCGATGGCCGAGACTCATGTTAGGCGCGGTCGACATGGTCAAGTGTGCTCACTTTATGACTGCCCCAACATTCATGACTGCGTTCGCCTATCTAACCGCCTCTAAACCACCTTGTTGAACTCCTTTGGTTTCTGAAATATGCCAACTGACACAAAACAAAGAACACCAAATATCAAGGCAAGTAATTGAGCTGTATTGGCTTTCCGTAGCTGAAATTACTTTCCTTCGCGTTCAATAGCCCCGTACACGGAAATGTGGAGATCCGTACGAGCACGAAATACCCAAACCTGAAGGACTCGGTCCTTGGGAAGCGTTGCTGCAGCCTTTTTTCGAGTGGGATGGACGTCAATGCAGAGAATGGAAAGAAGAAGTGGAAAACTTACTGATCTACGTGAGCCCCGCTGTGAATGTGACCCGAGGTCGTAATCTTGCTAAAAGATTTGAATCCTTCACCTAACGATTCCAAGGCATCTATATTCTCGGGCGTGGTCACAACTTTTGTCGTGATTGCCCACCAAAATTTGACGCAAGACGCCAGTGCTGCAGTTGTGATCTCCCTCCTGACACGCATAGCAGATCGTCTCGATAGCCCCACTCAGCCCCCTAGTGCTCCTTTGCCCATATCTACCTTCACAGCAAGCGCTTCTGCCGTGCGTATTGGCATCTTTTGGTTCCTCAGCCTCGCTCTCAGCTTGTCGACGGTCCTCGTCGGCATAGTGGCGTTACAGTGGATTCGCGAATACCAAAGATACCAAGATGTATACGACGATTTCATTCCTACCCCAAGGGTCCAAGTATCGACGTACCACATGCGCGCGGAGGCGCTGAGGAGATGGTTCGTCCCGCAGATATTCCGCTGTTTGCCTCTCATCCTACAAGCCGCTCTCGTCCTCTTTTTCATCGGGATCATCGATTTTGTCTGGACGCTCCATCGGACAGTCGCGATCTGCGTAACCGCTCTCATCGGACTCACATTCTTCTTCCTCATCGCTACCACTATCCTTCCCACTTTGCAATACCTCCTCGTCGCTTTCAGGGACCCAGACACCTCTGCCGACCCACTTAACATGCCTGCCCCATGTCCTTACAAATCGCCTCCAGCATGGGCATTCTACTTCATCGTCAGATTCCTATTCCAGCAGGCATATAGCCTCTGGGATTTAGCCCATTGGCGTTCAGTCGGTGGCCATATACCTCGCCCAAGCTCATGGCTCTGGCGAATCCGCTACCTATCTCTAAATTACTTCATGTACGGATCTCCGCAAAGCTGGTCCGCCGTTGACATGTTATGGCTCTCAATCCGAGATGCGCGTTCTCAGTGGAGCCACCAGCGCTTCCGTCCCTCTCCCGATTGCCCAATTGCAGATCCCTCTGCGCCACGATACGATGAGGCTCAATTCCTCGGCGAGATCATGCAAAAATACCGATACAACACAGATATCGTCAAAGCCGCGTACCACTGCTTCGAGGATGTATCTCGCATCGCGTTATCTCTCAAGCGGTATCACCAACCCACCGCAGGGGTCCAGAATTTGGGCACCCAAACACGAAACCATCTCCTCCACCAGCAATACTGGGCTCGCCGCGGTTCAGACGCCGCTTTATCTTCCCTGACTTCCTATATCCCAAACCCCACGCCGGAAGCCATGCACGACGAGAATGTGATCCTATTCTGCCGGTTGGCGATGTTCTCGCATTATCCGGATAGTCTCCAGCCAACTATCGAGGCGCACATATCAGAATTGGGGTCACGACTCTCGACGTACATTGAGGAGCAAGGGGGTTCCTCCGGCCAGTACATCAATCATCTGGAGCATGCTCGACCCCAGAATAATGGTAGAACTCGGTTCGAGGAAATCAACGGGACGGTTGAAATAGAGCCGACGTCAGGAGAAGCACAAATAGGCCCCGGCGATACAGGGCGAGCGCGAAGGGATAATCAGGGGCAGATATACGACTCGGGCAGTGACGAGAGGGTTTGAAGGGCTTTATGGATTAACATTGACGTACAATTCTGAGGATCGTGTACATATATCAACGAGGATGATGGAGAGCATTTCGTGAAACTAAAATGGATCCTCTGAGAACCTAGTTGGATTGAGCCGACCTCGAGGAGATGTCGTCTGAAAAAATTCTGACCGTTCTCGGGATGCGGCGATTGCGGTAGGATCTGTGATCTGATCTAATCAATGGGGTCACCTGATCCTTCTTACTTACATGCTGAAGCGGAGCCTGAAGTTAGATAATTGAGCCGAGTTGCTCGTATGGCAACTATGTACTTAAGCTCTGCGCGCAGCGGCAACCTTCTAGCGGAGCTCTAAAAAACGCCTGTTTGCATCGGCAGGAGAACGGCGGCTTGGAACGAACCATATCGACCACCATCTTGCCACCATCTCGTCCTCAACCCCCTCGCCAAAATCTATCATATCGTCCCACTTGACCACCGTAATGTTTAACAATGCAACGTCACGATTGAATGAAGCTCATTGACTCATGTCCAAGGAGACTATCAACACAATGCACACTACCGTTCACATCTCGCCGGCGCTGATCCCAGGCAACTAGGTCTGACTGCCGACGCGTTGTCCCGAACATTCTTTCCTCCCGCCGAGTCATACAAATTTCACATAAACAACCAGATATCTTTGTCCGAAGATACTGTTCGTGATATGTACGCCGTTATTGGTATCAATATTTATTTCTGTACGTCTATGTCAATCCGAATGCATCATTGTTCAACTCTCGGATACTTGACGGGCTGTCGTTTCTTTCATCGACCTTCATCAAGTGACACATGACGCAGGAACGACAACCAGGTGTGTTAGTGTCGTGCACAAGGGATGTTACATCTCTAAAAATGGAGATGTCGATATGAGGGAAGCAACAGTGGGTGCGCAATTCGAACACACCTGCATGTAATTTGAAATTTCTGCAGCCAAGTTAGCGACACTATACTGAATTTTCTGGCGGGTTAATCCTGCCGTCTCCAGGGCTTTCAGGTTGAGGTCGAATAGAAATGACGGTTCTCTGAAAAATGACGCTAAGCCAGCATCATTTGCGGCTTTGGGAAGAATGTGGGATAGCATCAGAACCGCATCATAAATAAAAGATTTGTCCGCATTCAGCGGATTGGGATATCTGCTCCTGTTGTAAGTGACGGTCAGTCGTAACATTAGTTACCTATCCATGCAAAGGCTTACGTTACAAAAATGAAGGTAGCCACGGTTTGCGCAATGCTCGCAAGTTTTTTGCCGTCCACCACGTAGGGTCCGGCGGCAGATGGATCTGTGATGAACTGAGAAATTTGGGGAGCCAGATAGGAGTCATGCGGCAGATTAAAGAGGAACTGGACCAATGCTGGGATGGGTTGCAGTGGGAGACATATGCTCATTGCATACGGATTTCTAGTAAAAGGCAATAACGCTAATATGGCGCACAAGTCCGATCGACGTCCAATCGGATATCTTGAGAGTCCACTCAGGAGCCAGTGGTTAAAATCGTTTAAGTGACGGGAAAGTAGGTCTCCATAGGAACCCAGGTGCTGGGGCTAATTAGTTTTAAGTAATCAAAAGGTTACTTGAAATGTACCTGGTATTCCAGCCACTGAAAGAAATTCTCTAATTCCTCGTATATAAGTGAGTAGGGAAAGTCTATCCCAAGGAAAAGTTGCCCCAGAACAGTGGCGTTGGAGACGAGGGCCTGCTGGCTTCCAAAGTCCGGTAATGTCGGTGCTAAGTTGAAAGTATACAAGGCATTAACTAAGCTCTGTGAAGGCTCTGAATGTCGGCAATGCCAAAGAATAGCCCCGACAAGGTTAGAGCGACTATGTTTGTCTGTAAAAGCAGAGAAGCTCATCAACCGACAATTGCATAACGGGCACCAGCAACTTACCTGTTAATGTTGGAATATATCGGATCATGCTGTTTGCAACATTTGCGTGGATCTTCTTTAAATCAATGAAGAATCTTCCGGACCGCGAATGGTCGAGAAGGTAGTCCGTTAGAGAGGCATGGTGGATCCGGAGCTTGTCATCATTGTTGGGGACATGAATGAGGGAATGGAGGTCACTGAACATGAGGGTGATATCGCCCTGCTTGTATCCCAGGATATCCTCGATATATGCAGGTATGAAATCAACATCCTGGTGAAATTGTGCGTGTGTCGAACTACGTACGATGACGTAGCCCAGCACTTGGATGACCTTCTCAATACTATCTGCCTCAACGGACGAGAGAATCTGAGTGTAAAGAGCATCTAATTCAGCGAAGGGGGTGTGGTTCCCAGGGGGTGACATCCCAAGTATGAGATTCAGCCGATCCATAGGGTGGTGGCGTGGAGATTCAATGAATTTCATGATGGTAGAGGCACAGATGAATTGCCCAGAGGCTTTCTTCACAAGGCGACGCATATCCTTCCGAGTCGGCCAATCAGCAGAGAGAAATTTGTTTAAGGGGTGTCTGCATTTAATTTCCTCAAACTTGTCATTGAAGAAGATTCCGATGTCATGATCTGGCTCGTAGTGATCGTCCAACGCAAGGCCTTTTATTTGAGACCTGACACTCCCGGTGTTGAATAGGTCTCGGATCTCTATCTCCGGTCGGCTTGCAATCAGAAAATATATGGGAATTTGGAACCCGTGGATAGAACGAAATAGTGCGTCAAGAATAGATGTTCGAGATTTATCGCCGGCGCACTCATCTACCCCGTCAAGTATGATGAGTATCGGCGGTCTGGTTACTTCTCCAGAATTTTCCACCCGAGACACAGCGACGTTGAGGGGCCGGACAATCAGCGCCTCAATCTGGTCGACGAGACCGAGAGAAAAGATGGCTGGGTTGGCGTCGATAGCATGCGTAACGTCTTCAGCGATGTTAGGAACGATCGAAACAAGCTGATAGACAAGGGTAGGGATCAAGCAAGTTGGGTTATTGCGCCCATGTGCCGTACGTGAGAAGAAAAAGCTGGCGACGAGAATACCAGCCTCCTTGCATAACTCGGCGATGGTTTGTGCGATAGCGGATTTTCCGGAGCCAGCGGGTCCATAGAGCCACAGAAAGAGACGACGATTGTTGGGGTCCTGCACCCAATGCATAACCTCCTTCAGAATGACGTTGCGAGTATTCGGATGGCACTTCGGAGCATCGTAGCGCTCATGAGAGTTATGAAAAGCGCCAGGAGCGATGTACTTGAGCAGTCTATCCAAGGCTGAGATCAATGAGTTGTAAATCAGTAATTCTTAGGGAGCTAGATGAGGCATACCTAATTTTCTGGGATCTTCGCGTCTGGGATGCGAATGGTAGTGTGTATTGTACTGGTCTCCTTGGATGTTGGTGAACGAGCTGCCTTCGATCATGACATTTCGAGAATTGTTAAACATTGACATATTGGGTCAAGTGGGTAGGACCTGCGAGTCTTTAGAGGCGATTGAGGACGAGATACTGTAGGAAGAGGGCAAGATGAGCAACTCGATGGTGGACGTCTAACTTGAGGCTCTGCGACGGCGCGCGAGTCCCCCTCTTTGACTGATGGCTGTTGTAGCAATGCTGTACCGTTACGTACTGAATTATTTATATCGCACAAGGACTTCCTACTGTACGCACTGAGTCTCTTGTTTAGTTTTACGTGACCACGTCCAGTAGCTACTACTAGGGGAGTTTTCTTCTTTCCTTACGTACCTCTTGCATTACTGTTGTCCCATGTCCTTGTTCTCGATAATACACCGTGGTCTAGTGACCTTTAATTCCGTGTGACCATGCTCAGCGAGCCCCATTCGACGGACTTTCACACTCAACTATCAGCTATGAACCGCATTTAATAGCTTCAGAATACCAAGACATAACAAAGGAGGACGTCTGACAGACGTATAAAATTAATTTCTGTTATTAGAGATGATAGCAACGAAACCACGGTAAGGCTGAACTTGACGTTGTCGCCAACGGAATGCGTCCCCCGACTGATCTCGCCGAGGTGGGTTCCGCAACATGTCGTCCAACTCCCTAGGACGACCCTCTCCCAAATAGGCTAAGAGCCAGTGGAAAGATCTCACGAGAATGTAGCAGGACGAGACAATGGAACAGAGGTCCGAGGATGAAATAAGCAAAAAGTACGCGAGGGCCTGGACATCAACAAGCGTGTTCATAAATCAAAGCCGATATCGCGCTGCGAAAGAAACAGCTCTTGACGAACACTCAACCGTCATCGTCGATAAACGAACTCCTGATCCTGTTTCCATTTCGCACCCATACAGACAATGCATCTTGCACACGCGGCAGTGGGTGCGATAGACGACGCGTCTTGCACACATATCAGTGAGCATGATAAAGATCCCGTCCTGAAGATATGAAGCAGGACGTAGCGGGATGGCAGCACGCTGTAGAGAGGTTGGCAAGATTGGACCAGGAGTATGCGTCATCTACGGGGTTCGTTGTCGCGTGGGATAGGGGGAAATTGAATAACGGAAAGGAAAGTAATAGGGGGAGAAAGGAAAAAGAAGGAAAGAAAGAAGACGCATTTCATGCGCAACTGCGCATCTCCTACTAGCGAATCATCATCTAAATCAAATATAAGTAATAAAAAGAAGAATAAGTGATGATCAGTACTTACCACTAAGAAATGTGAAGGAAAGAACGGAGATCCCTCCAGATGCCAAACGATCGCGTCTTTATCTTCCATCTAAAACTATGCATGAGTAAGAACATCACATGGATTATGATAGAAAATATTAATCGTGAAAGTAACCAGTCCATGTATGAGAAACAGGACATATTTCTGAAATACGAACAATGGGTCACGCTACTTCATCCGGGAAATATATTCGTGAGCATCTATCTACAAACGCCCATGAGAAGCGTTTGGAGAAAGTGTGCATCAAGAGTATAGATCCGTTTGAGCAAGCGGGGCGTTATTTGAATGTTCGATTACGAAAAGAGTCTCCAGCAAGGTAGGAAAAAGGTAGGTATTGAAGCCCATTGATGAAAGGAGGCAAGGGTCAGGCAACATGCTGTAGGCCAGTGATCGGTCCACGTATGAGAAACAGGTCGCATTTCGAGTCTGATAGACGATCAACGAGTCACGCCAGTTCGTCAGGGGATATGACCCGCATCTTGCGCATACACCTACGAACGCGGTGAGGAGCATTTCGTGAAGTATGCATCAAGAGTAGGACCCCGTTCGACCAAGCGGGAGTTGTCTAAACGTCTCGTCTGAGTATGAAAAGGATCCGCATACAAGGTGGGAAAAGAGCGTGTCGGAGGACATCTTAGGCTCATTGACAAGAAGAGACAAGGCTTAGGCGACAAGTCGTCGGCCAATCGGCTAGTGACCTTTGATCAAACCAACAGGGGTTACTGCAGAGCGCGTGAGGGATTACAGATCCCATCCTTTGGATAGATCTATACGTATATGACGTTGGTAAGAGCAGGGAAGGTGAAAGAAGCATAACGCCTAGCTGCAGCCCAGATTTCCTTCGATGCTAATCCTTATCGATTATCTCCAAAAACATCAGATAGTCCAACTTTCGCGAGGTCAGGGCAGCCGACGGATGCGGGAGGAATCAAAGTCTCGCACGATCCATACGCGAACACTGTCCATGTTCAGACATCTTGAGGAGCGTTGGTTGGGCAATATCCCCATAACCCAAGGGATCGGACCCACAGAGAGGTCTAAATGGCATGGGTAAGAACAGGAGCGTCCAGAAGAAGAAAAATTACGCACAGCTGCAGCCACATATCCTGTCGACTTCGTTCCATCGCAAGACGTATCCCAGAGCACCACATGCGAGCTTTTACTCTGGCAATGTACGGAATTTTGGACCTTGGGATGATGGACGCGCCACTGAGGACTCGGATTGGCGTCCGACATGGTTTGCAGACCAATCAGTACGGAGACCTCTTCAGGATGAGCTGGAAGATTTTAAGGCATAGGGACGCTAAATACATCGCAAAATCATCGTCCCGTAAAAGAAAGGACTCATAGACTGGCGGGAAGTAACTGACGAGGACAAAGGGAAGAGAGACAGAGACAAATTGGCACAACTATTATTTGGTTCTGTTTACCAAAGGTGTCTTCCCGCCTCTTCCCGCATTGTCACAGTCTCTGTGCTTAAGTTTTTATGTTTTCCAGCTCAGTCACCATAGTTGAGCTTAATGGTCCAATATGTCCATTATTTATAAACTGGACGTTAACGGAATACATCTGCGACCATCGAGAGAAAATAAGGAGATTTATTGCATGATACCACCAACCAAACTTTATTGTTATTTTCGAACACTCTCCAGCACAACACCAGCTCAGCCATCTATGAACATCCATGCTTCAAACATCGTTGAGCCTGGCGCCAGTAAAATGTTGGACTTGAAGTATGTGTCCAGCATCAAATATGAACATTATCAACGACAATCCTACCATGCACATTGACATACCTAGTTCTGCATCCAAACACCGCTCCCAGAAACGGTGCTTCCAGGAGAGAGCGGCATATCGAGGTCCCCAGCAATAACCGGTCCATTCGCGAGCCTAAGCTCGACCTTGGTTGGCTCAACGCGTCCCTCGAACGATCTCGTCGAGTGCAGCTGCCTCACACCGCTGTAGGTGATACTGGCTGTGTTGGATGTGAACTCGGGGACGCTGGACGCAAAGCTGCCGGAGAAATTGTACATGAGGTCGTCGATCATGAATGTCGCAGCGAAGCGGCCACCGGCAGTGGACCTGATGAAACCGTCAGCAGAAGGCATTTTTAGTGTGTATTGAGTGCTTCGTAGACGTCGTCAGTACATCGATAGTAAGAATAGTGCCTTTAAGGAACTCACAGGTAGAAATCGACGATTGTGTTTTTCTGAAGAAAGCTGGTGACTCGATCCTGCTCTTATACGTGTTCCCGACGTTTGAGCTTTCGTGCATATGCTGAATTGACCTGTCATTCCGGCTTTACCACTATGAATTTTTCGGCACCTTGTATGCTGGATGATAAACTACAATTCAATATCCTACGTTAAGAATTCTTCTTGTCAAGGGTTGTATACAACAAGCGCAGACAGATTTCCCACTGGCAATAGGGGCCTTGGGATAGTCCTAGGAAGAAAGGATATCATACGCGCAAGGTCCATGTTGTCGTAGGTCAATCTGACGCTCGACCGGTCTGGGGAGCAGGGCTCGGACAACACGTCGAGCAGGCAGCGCAGTACAGTGTTGCGGGCAAAGGTTGGACAAGGAAAAGGAAACGCGCCGGCACACAAGTGCACAGCCGCTGATGAAAATCTAATCTAGCTATCTAATCTAGCCAACGCCCTACTTGACCGGGGATGATATCCTTTGGACTCACTTATTATATTTGTAACAGACGGTGATTGATAAAATACGGCAGACTCTCAGATACCGTACTACAAATTCCAACGAGTGAATGCACAATTAGTAAGCAGAATACGAGCTATGTATCGTCCTCGCAAAAAAATCATCTTACTCATTTGAGTGCGCATTGACAGCCAGCAACAAATCAAGATTGAAAAATAACCATATGTAAACTCGGATGACTACCACTGTACAGCTCTACATCACCACCGGGGTACCTAGTGCAATGGATCAATGCAGTGGCATTGGAGTAAGTTCTACGCTACGCGTTCTGCGGGGGCGGCTTCTAGAGACCTAGGGGTAAACCAGTAGGAAGGATACCAGTGGGAAGGATACCGGTGGGGAGGATACCAGTGGGAAGGATACCCGTAGGGAGGATACCGGTGGGAAGGATACCAGTAGGAAGGATGCCAGTAGGAAGGATGCCAGTGGGAAGGATGCCAGTGGGAAGGATACCGGTGGGAAGGAGTTGCGGTTCCCTCGCCGCCAATGGTTCAACGCCTTCAATAGGGACCGGAGAGCCGAGGACGGAGACGCTCGTCATGGCGAGGCACACAATGGAAAGCAGGAAATTCATTTGGACAGTGGAGACTGCGACGAAGGGGCGGGGTGTCAATAAAACGCAACGGCGCATAAAATAACAAGGTACACGCACATGAGTAAAACGTGCTTGGTGTTAATGAATGAGGCGAGTTAGCGCGTATGCAATTCGGACTCTTGGGGGAGGCCGTCAGTACGAACTTCCAGGAGATAGATAAAGTACAAGGCGTGATTGGCTCACCTGGTGAAGACCGCTGGGGGTTGGTGGACTTGAGATGTGCCAATGGCGGCTTTTATACCAACGAAGGTTCGCGGAGTTATAGGTGGAACAAAAATAACAACGAAAGGTACATATGTGTATGACGTCGCCTCGAAGGGAGGACACGCTAGAAGCTATCGAAGAGTGTACCGTGCGAGGTCTTCAAATCATCGGGGACCCGGATGCTGTTCCATTTTTGAAGGCGTGGTCGATGTTCGAAGTTTCGCGGTGATCCGCGAAACACTTGCTCCACCGAACAAGACCAGTGTGGGATAGGCAGATGAAGTTATGTTATGCCTATTTTCAGCAGCCCATATGGCGTGGTAGCACATGAACGAACACAGCAATGCAACGGAGACTCCGCCAATGATTACAGAGATCATATGTCATCTATTCATCAAGAGACGGAGAACAGAGAAGAAAGAAGGATGAACAGAATCCATGTCAGAAATCCGAGCAGCCTCCTAACCTCACATCTGACACCCACCCAATGGTCCGAATTTTAATTACACGCCGTCTGCCCTATAAAAAACACCCCGAGACTATGGCAAGGCACATCAAAGCATTCAAGGAAAGCTAAAGAAAAAGTGCTAGGGTATATAATTTCACCGTGAAGAGTCCCCAGGTACCCCCGGTCAAAGGTGGTTTGGACCAGGACTAAGTCGTGGTGCGACGTCTGAGAAAAGAAGGCAAGAAAAGGCCACCCAACGGGATCGACAGCTCATGAAATGGAAGAGAGAAGAATGATCTACGGGATGAGGTTGTGGTGTGGGTCTGAGATGCGACGCACCGGGGGGATTCAAAAAGAAGAGATAAAGGAATCGTTAATTTCATTTCATTTCATATGATGATCATTGATATCCTATGTAGGGAGCTGCTTCACATTGACAATTGACATGTACAGCTGGAGATCCCCGACTCGGAGTACCTATGTACCCCGTGTACCCCACGGTCGATCGATCCGACTGGGCATGTACTATTCGACTACTCGAGTAGAGCATGATAGATGGCCTGTGGCCACTGTCGATTGCGATTACTTACTTTACTTACTTACTTATCTACTTCCTTACTTATTCATAACGCACCCGGGGCAATGGCAGGCCTTGTGGAAGGGAAGACACGAGGTCGAGGGAGGGGGTGGGAGACGGAGACTAGGCACAGGAGCTGTTTGAACTTTGACGTGCTGATGAGTATACGCAAGAATGAGGAATCGATTACTCACACTTCGTGCCTCCGAGACCGAATCCTCCGGCAACTACGAATTCGAATCACTGTCATTGACATGAGTTTCCCAGTCCTGAATCTCCGTCCCTCAACTTCTCAGATTGTACTTATCTCTATACAATGCCTCGCAAATTTAAAGCTGGAAAACGATAACAACATCTAGTAAATCTCCACTTAGGAGTAGGCATATATACCACGACGATAGATTAAATACTACCACTTCTACAAAGAATGGCAGAAAATCAGGGAACTGGGTTGGTAAAGACTGAATTAGACGACTATGTGGAGTTCTATTGGTATCAGCGTGCACACTGTCGGGGTTGCGATGGAAGCATCAAGCTCGACCGTCGTAATGTGTCTGATACTCAGGAAACATATGTCCTTGCTCGTGAAGAGGATATTGCAATATTGCAATCAATGGTCAAATCGTACTCTAATCTTCATACGTAGCTGTTATCACGTCTTCACCATTGCATGAGCGGATTACTTACCATCGTCGTCAATCACAAAGCCTCAATGATAATACTTATGATGCTGTCAAGGGAGGATCAAGAGAAGGGAGTAGGGAGAAACAAAAAATTAGCTGCGCAGTTGAAGAACCTCGAGGATTTTCGCCTTACTGATCCGTCCAGCCAACTCTCCCATATAGCCGGGTCCATTGCCACGGATATAAGCATGAAGAAAAGCTAAAAACAAACGTGCGAGGTGCTTTTGACCTTGAAGAGTCCCGGTGGAGGGGGATTGGACGAGGTGCTGCGAATTCGGCGAGGTCCGGTGGCAGTGGTGAACGAGAAGTAAGGGAAGCGGACAACTTGAAGGATAAGAGGAAGGGGGATATAAAGCTAAAGCTTAAGTACTTGGTATCCAACAATCAGCGAGGACATCCGTGGGCGTGGAGACGTCATGGAGCCGACTTGCAAGAAACCCGCCCAATGCGAGTCGATTTGCTGCCACTCGTTGTGGAAGTGGTGGCCGTCGTGGTATAGTACTTACTCTATTGTCGTGGTACATATGACTACTCCCAAGTGTGGATTGACTGGATGTTGTTATCGTTTGGTTTTCAATTTGCGAGGTATTATATAGAGAAAAGTACCAAAAAAGTGCGACCTGAGAACAGCGCGACGAGTGTGTAACAAGACTGAATTAGACGATTTTGTGGAGTTCTATTGGCATCAGCATGTACACTGTCCGGTGTGTAATGGGGGCATCAAGGTCGACCGTCGCAATGTATCTGCGGGAAGGGGCAATGCCAGTATCTGATACTCAGGAAATATATGTACTTGCTCGTGAAGAGGATGTTGGAATACTTCAAGTTATCGCAATCAATGGTCAAAATCGTGTTCATAATAATTTCGACTGCTAAGTACATAGCTGGTATTACGTCTTCAACATTGCATCAGCGGATTACTTACTGACCATGGTCGTCAATCACAAACCCTCATTCCGATGCTGTCCAAGGCTATCTAAGTGGATTCTTCGCCATGCACAGTAAATGGGACAACATTTACCTGAGGCACCAGTTGGTCTGGTGATTGCAAAGCGATTGTTAATCCAAATATGACTTAGCTAACTATTCTTACGTTATATTTGTATTGATTTGTAATGCCATATGATTTGAAAGAATTACCCTTGGGAACGCGACTGCCAAAGCAGTCTAAGCATCGTCCATGTACACCGCCGACAAATCTCTACAAAGACAATCGGAATTTGCCTCCATCCTGACATGCTTACAGTGGATTGGATCCATACTTTAAAGACCACATTCGCGTGGATTGGTGAAACATTGTTCACCTTTCCTGCAAACATTCAGCGTGCAACAACTTCAGCTACATGTCTCCATCCAAAGTGTACTTGATTACAGGCGCTAACCGTGGTGTGGGCAAGTAGCCTGTCTCTTCTCTCTCTCTCCGCTAAGGTGTCCTAATCGTCTTCATTTTGACATTAAAGGTTTCGCCATCGTGAACGAGCTTGTGTCCAAGCATCCAGAAGCAATCGTCTTTGCCGGTGTCCGCGATCCATCGAAAGCGATTTCTCTGAAGGAACTCGCGTCCAACTACCCTGCAAAGGTCGAAGTCCTCAACTTCGTCGCCGGAGATGTAGCAGGCAACCAAGCTCTTGCGAAGGAGATCAAAGAGAAGTATGGACATGTTGACGTCGTCTTAGCGAATGCAGGTATGGCTTTAATCCGCCTCTAGATATATTCCTACTATAGCTCACGCATTATGTTAAACAGGAATTTCGAATTACTTGGGATCGGCGGCGGAGAACCCAGTAGAGATATTGCGAGAGCATTTCGAGATAAGCAACCAAAATAAAATGCTAGAGATGTTACCGCCGCGGAATTAACATTAACATTTTATAACTTAGGTCAACGTTACGGGCATGCTCATTCTCTTCCAGGCAGTATATGATCTCTTGAGAGCAAGCGCATCTCCGAAGTTTGTCCCCATAACTTCCGGAGCAGCAAGCCTCACTGCCTACATAAACCTTCCTGCGGGCTATACCGCCTATGGTGTCAGCAAGGCAGGTCTCAATTGGCTATCCAGAAAGAGAACGAGTGGCTTAGTGAGTCCACCCACTTTTGAATATTTCGAGGTCATAATAAGCCCTCCTCTTAGCCTGCTTCCCACTCGCCCCAGGCATTGTCGACACCGATATGGGTACGTATGTCGTATTGGTAATTAACCGAAGGCTCAGCACATTTGGCCCTTAGCAAAAGAAAATCGCGTCCTTGACACTACTGGTATGCTTGCCCCTATTCAGGATGTGATGCAGGTTACTCCCGCAGTAGCCGCTACTGCACTGGTCAACATTATCGAAGACTCTACGCGGGAGAAGGATAGCGGAGAGTTTATTAATGTGGATGGAAGTAAAATTCCATGGTAATTGCACATTTTCTTTAGGCGTTCTCTTGCTACGAGATACCTGTCTCCACAGTTCCAGTGTATCCCAGTTTACTTTGCTTTTACGCATATCTATACTATCATCTACTAGGTCATAACTTTCGCCGTTGTGAATCCTACCACTGATGCCATATATTAGATTAGATTTGAATGTTAAATTAACATGGCTGTCTAGGAGCATGCGAGTGAACACGACGCAGTCCCGATGCCTCCCTTGCATTCCCAGAAAACGCTCAGTAGTCTACCGCATTGGTGGATAGAAGAAACGTAGACGCATAAGATTAGACTACAATACATACACCGGTGAAATTATCTCGGTCTTCATTCCAGCCTATAATTTTAAAAAATAGCGATGAATGAAGATCAGAAAGCATCATACAATCGCTCAAATTCTGCGAACGAGATCGACGGGGGATCATAGCACAAACATATCGCACAAAACAAGGAAGCGCAACTTTGACGACGCCAACATAAGGTCGAGCAGATCACAGGTCATCAAAATAATCAACAGAGGGGAGTAGGGAGAAAGAAGAAATTGGCTGTGCAGCTGAAGAACTTCAATGACATTCAATCTACTATTCAGTCCAGCCCCACTCTCCCATAGATGGCCGGGATCATGGACGCGCATATAAGCACGAAGGAAAGCTAAACGCAAACGCGCGAGGTGCTTTTTGACCATGAAGAGTCCCGGTGGAAGGGGGTTGGACAAGGTGCTGCGAATTCGGAGAGGTTCGATGGCAGTGGTGAACGAGAAGTAAGGGAAGCGGACGAGGATAAGAGGAAGGCCACCTGATGCGCTTTCATAAAAAGACGAACAGAGAAGAGCCAGGACAGGGGAACTGGCGGAATTGACGTCATGGAGCAGACGAATGACGCTCACAACGAAGAAGGGCAAATGTAAAAAGTGAAGTGAAAAGCATTGAACGCACCGAGGACGAGGTGAGCCACTCGTCTTTGTACTCGTCCGCGTTCTTGCTCTAAATCAGATGTGAGTGACCGCATCACAGGGTGTAAAGCCACAAATACGCACTGCTGGAGGTCTAACCAGCGATTGCGGTTAACTACATCGCTTGAAGGGGATTGTCTCCCAAAATCGCACGGCACCAGCAATCCATGACCATGTGCAGATACCGATGAACGCAATGTCATCGAACGCACAACGTTCTGGTCAGAGAAGGGTGAAGTGCTTTCAAAGACGGAGAATCATGTCGTGGTTATGGGAAAAGAAGGAAACAAAAGGAAAGAAAGGACAAAGCAATCTCGTGCTTGGTTCTGTGTGACAAAGGCACTTTTCGCCGAAATCATGACAATTCGACAATTAGCGAGGACATCCATGAGCGTGGGCGTGGGCGTGGAGACACCATGGAGCCGACTTGCAAGGTTCCAACCAGTGGCAACCACTACCAAAGCCCCGCCATGTCCAACCTCAGGACTATAATCCAACTAAGGTCCGGACTCCGCATGAGTGTTCGCCGCTGGCGAGTTTTGAAGGGTAAGTGGCGAGTTCTGCAGACTATGGCGCGGTGAGCAGGGTACAAGTGGACAAAGTTGGGCATGCCGAGGCGCGGTGAGAGGGAAAGGAATGCGACTGTGCGTCGTTTGAAAGCGGAAGGAGCGCATGTCCAAATTGAAACACAAGTGTTGTTTATCATCACGTGCCACATGTCTAAATTTGGACCGTGGGTTTGGTTTCGGCGAAATCTCAAAAGTCGCTATCACGGTTATTCCTCAGTCCTCGAACTCGAATACTGTACCGGGAATCTAGCCACAGAGTGAAGTACGATTATACCACCGCGAGACATCCGTTTGACTTGACGTCTGTCATACCATTTTGGTCCAGATAACTCCCCTCTATCTTTCCCGCGCACTGTATCCCGAATCCTGTACATCTCCGAATCCTCGCCCATTCTCTATGCTCCCTAGTATTACTTAGTGATGAACTTGCAGAACCTGACATTACCATAAGACTGATAACAAATTAGATTTATCATCATCTGCGGTTGAAACAGGTAATCCATGCGCTACTTGATGGTCTTTGAACGAGTGTATAATATATCCATCATGGCCATAGGCGGGGCGATACCAACCTTACTTTAGGTCGGCAAGGATATCGTCAACTACGGATAATGGTCCTCCCGAGATACCTGGAATAGGGACATCACGAGGTGCAAGGGCCGGAGGAAGGTCAGTTGCTACAGGAGAGGGGTAGAATGTGCGGAGGGGCGGAAGAGGAGGGTAAGGGTGAGGGTAAGTTGCCAGGGGTCGGGGGTGGCTCTGTGAGCAGCCGACAATGGGCTTCCATAGGCCAACGGGCTCGTAATGGCGAGACATGCAATGCAAAGTATGAGTTTCATCATGCTGATATTGTAGTCTAGAGACGAGAAGTGTCAGGAAAACGATCCGTCCCTGCCGGAAGGTATGAATACGCACGTGAAGCAGACGTGTTCGATACAGGTGCGCGAGAGTAGACGCCGTGCGTATAGTGAGTTGGATCTGAAGCGGGATCGTGAACAAAAACTGTCAGGAAATCGGTACAATTATACTATGCACAAGCTTTGACGCTCACCTGGTGAACACTGCTGAACGACGATGGGACTTGAGATGTGTAAAAGGGCGGATTTTATAGTATTCATGAACCTCCCATAGATCTCAGACATACCGAACAGAAGGATGAAAGAAATATCGACTATCAAGGCCGAACACGTTAGAACCCACTCCGACATCCAGTAGAGTACCATAGTACGATGTAAAGCGTCGAGGAACCGAACGATATGCGATTTTCGTAATATAGTCAACATTCCAGCTCTCGAACGTGGATGGACGCGAAGAAAACATTCATCGACTGGTTTAAGTGGTTAACTATCCTGCATCTGGAAGGCCGGGCCATCGTCAAAACGTTAGCACGCCACGGCTAGATTTCATTGACCACTACAGAGGCGTTATTGCGGCGGATTTCTTCAGCGGAGATGATCCAGCAGGAAGCGAAGAGAATCCACCCAAGCCAGCGAACCATCCAGACTGCGATGACATGTTCAACTTTAACCTCAGCGGGGAGGATGCCTGTAATAGAAGACCACACTATGGTGTATGGGCCCACCGTTGTTCGAAGAAAGGATGACGACTGTCAGAGATATGTGAAGTCTCATAGAAGCATGAGTAGAGAGACATCTGCGGGAGGTGGGTCGTGATATTACGATCCAACGATTACAGCAGGAAAGGAGAAGAGGAGGGAAAAACACAGGAAGTACAACTGGAGACAAAACAGCGACAGGAGCTTTGGGGTCAATTCTGTCTGACCATAATGCGAGCACGGCAGCGCAAAGTCGAAAAGAAGGAAGGAATCCTGCGGAAGAGAGGACCACGTCCACGGAGACATGCAATGTAAACAAGGAAAGTAGTCTCTGAAACATCGACGGCGTAAAAGAAAAGAGCAAAGACGAACGTGAATGACGGCAAAATTCCAGCTGAGACTGTCTGAATGGGATAGATAATGTCATGAGAACAGCGTTGGTGAATGCATTCGAGAATACTTGATAGCAGAGTCGTAATCTGATAGTCGACAAAGAGATTTGAATTTGAACGGCGATGGTCCAGATGAGAGAAAAATGATTAATGATTAATGAACGTCCTTCTGCACCAGGGTCATCTCAAACAAACAAACAATGTGCGTCATCAGATGAATGCTTGCTTTCCCAACATCTTAGCAGGCGAAAACTGCTTTATTCCTAGTACAACAATCTACGAATGTCCATCCAAAGCACTCTCGTCTTAGCCTGACCAGTAGAAACAAACGTTGCACTGATCATCACTGTCTTCCATCAGAGCACACAAGTGTCCTCGATCAAGTCTTGCTAACTGAACCAGATTAGCCCATCAATCGCGTACGCCGTACGGTACATCAAGTGCAGAATAAACAGGCCCATTCACGAGATTAAGCTGGATCTTGGACGGACCAACACCGCCCTCATACGACCTTGTCGAGTTCAGGTTCTTCAAGCTGCTGTAGGTGATGGTAGCGGTATTACAGGTGAACGCAGGGACGCTGGACTGTGCAACTCACAATAGAGATAGATGAAATTAGTTTTTCTGACGAAAGACCGTGAGTGGACCTTGCACTTGCATGGCTACCGGAGACAAATCTTGTCTGTAACATCGTCAATCATAAACTTCGCGACGCCATCTTGCTCTGCTTGTATTCTCGGATAAAATATCGGGACATCTACTTTGCAATCGCTATACTCCATCACACCGCTATGCTAATTTAGACGTCATGCATTCATGAATCAGCAAAGGTCGTTTCAGCGAAAAACGTTGCTTTCCCTTCGAAAATGTTAAACAATTAATACAAATTTATCGCAAAAGTTCGTGAGCGTTTATAGATAGTGATGGTATCCAAAATTGTCACGGCTGTCGGGATAACAGTATCACGAAAATAAGTGCGAAGAGTGGTCGACTTAGAGAGGAATTGAAATTATGTTCCTTTTTTGCAGTCCGCTTCATTTTAAAGCATCCATACTTGGTTGAGGTTATTGTCTGTGCATTGCCACGTTTGTAGCTGATTAGAGTTGGTCAGAACGCCGTTCGTCAAGTCTGTGCAGAATCCTGCGGGGAAAGGAAGTGTATTATTAGCGCCACGGAGACATTGACAGGCCAAACGCGGGGGCGTTCATGCGTACCTTGTCCCTCGAGCGCAATACGGTTGTCGGTGGTGTAATACCATTGCTGCGCGGGGAGATTATCGTAGCACTGCCATATCTTCAGACCAACACCGTTTGCGGGGCCTAGAATGAGGTATTAAATATGGGATGAAAATAGGTACTACCTAGGAAAGGGGGATGTTTTGGGCTTACTTGAACCGGCGTCAAGGCAAAAGTTCGTGCCGGTCACCTGAACCTTTGTACTTCCACGGTATAGAGTCCAACTTTGAGCGGGCGTTCCGTTACAGTCATATCTGGAACGTACTTGTAAGTTGGCGCCGACTGGTGAGCATTGTTGGGGAGGGGCAACGAACATTTGTACAGGGGTGCCATTTGCAAAATTGGCACCGCGAACATCCATGCATTTCTGGGTATTGTAATTGGGATGTATCTCGGTCCCTTGGTTTGGGAATTTTCCTATAGGGCAGAACCTGAGTGCGAAACACGTGTGATTAGAATGGATACCATAAAAAAATCGAGTAGCATACGTTATGTCATACGTAACGTTGGAAAAGGGGCATTCATAGAGAGGTGGCGTAGGTGCAATGTTCGTTGGGGTGGGGAATCGAAGTGGAGGGAAAGTATAGGCCTCAGTGCACTCCAGGTCATCACATTCAGTAATACCGCAAAATCCCTCTTTCTGGCAGAACGATCAGTCGCCTATTTGCGTCTGCCTATGAATTTATCGGGACATTCACCTGTGGTTGACTTTGGGTCGTAATACTCAAACCGACATTGAGCCAGCTCGGATCTTCGACGATGTAGTAGTATTCCTGAAACGACCAAAAATAAATCACGATACAAACGCGTGAAAAGACGCCGACACATACCTCGTAGAATCCAGCTCGGGTTGTGCCAACGGCGGTTGGGCCATCACCACCATTGGCGTCGGTATAGAAGAATCCCGCATTGAGACCAAGGAATTTGGTTACATTTCCCCCCTGTGGAATACTGCTATCCAGTACTCCCCCGATGTACAAGTTCACGGCGGTAGGGCACTTGTTGTAGATAATATACTGCCGTGTAGTCTGGCGAAGAGTGAGGGGAGACGCAAGGAGTGGCGTCGCTAGCAGTAGAAGCGAGTATAGCAGAGGAGACAGCATGGTTCTGTGTGTGGGGTACATAGGTAGGTACGATGATTTTTTTTTGGAGCGAAGAGAAGAAAAGGCCGACCTTTTATGCACCTAATTACATTGAGATACTTATCACTAGAGCTGTAAATTTAAACGAGGGGAAGTATTCATTTCAAGAGAACGAGACAGCAAGTCTATGAAGTGCAAGATCGCTCTGGTTTTCATACCATTGAAAACTATTTCAAGCTTGACATGACTTTGATGTATTCGAGAACCTCCTGTTGGCGAAGGGAGCCCAGAATGTGCACAGGCTATAGGTATTGGTGTATAACGCGCGCACTAGATCCGGCGGAGGGTGGACACGGATCGGTTCATGGACTTAAAAGTTGATGAGACATATTTCATACCCACCACCACCTGAACTCTAGATAACCCGTTCCTTCAGTTATACGATCACAAAAAAACTTTATTAACCCAGAAAAGACGGTGCTGGATACGACAGAGAGCTTGAGCTTGACCGGCTACCATCGAAATCGTGAGAAAACATGACAACTGCAGGTCGGCCGAGGTATTTTGACACGATGACGCACATTATTTGGTTGACACGATTTCCGCCAAATAAGAGTCTGAGCGCACGGACATTCTTTTTTTGCCCTCTTGCTTTCTCCCCCCCTTGTGATCCCTCCTGGGACTGCTTCGCCTTCCCTACCATGTGCCTCTCGCTACCAAGCCCCTTTGTCGAATATCTGAACTCTCGTAGCACCTTCGCTGGTGCTACGCTCTCTCATGACGGTATGTCTCGCGTCGTCCTTGCATTTCTCTCATCTGCTTCCCTTGGATCTGCTCTTTGACCTCGGAAGTTCAGATCGATATGAAGCATTCATTATTCGCGGCCAATGATTCGCCCCCAAACCAACCAACATCGCTGTTATTTTGACTCACTTTCCATTTCACACAACTTCAGTAGATCTGGGTTCCATACATGCTTTTTCCTCTGGCTAGTCATTGTCTGTCATCTCTATCCTTGTTCTACGAAGCGTCACCTGTGGCGTCAGACCACATCAGCCGCATATTTTATGATCTCCAGACGCGATTGAATACCTGCGCCATATCTTTTGCGTCGCCATCGCCTTGCGTCTGGTCTTCAATCAAGGTGGCTGACGTATGTGGACAACTGTCGAGGAGCCGAACTAGGTGTTCAGTCTCCCTTACTTCCTATATTTCCCCCGATGTGGTTGTGTCACCTGCGGCGTGCGGCGACCCCTTCTTTTATTTTGGACGTTTTCCCATTTTTTCATCTGGTCTCTTCAGGCTCTCGTCATGGTCAACCAGAAGGTACCAAAATCACTTCTTGCTCGTCGAAGCCAATGCTCCGTCCTTTCGCCGCTGCACGTACATCTTTCTGAATCGTCCTTCCCGGTGCTGTCCTTATTGGGACGAACAACTTATATTACCACGGCCCATAATGCTTCGTCGTAACTAATGCTAGGGCCAACCTCCCTTGTCTTACCGCATATCCTCAGGGGTAGTCCTCCACCAACTACATCACGCTCGTACACTGCCGCTTATCCATCTATCTTCAGCAGACACCTCGCGCCGCTTCTCTCTGAGTTTGTCCAGGTCGGAGGTGCCTGTTGAACGTATGAGCCATGTTTGAGCGGCAGTGCGGTGCCGGGTGAACGACTGGAGGTGGGACGACCTTGTTTTTTTGATCGTAGCTGTTCCCCGTCTTTCATTAACATTCCTTCGAATGTATTTTTTGTTTCTTGTTTTGTTCTTATTGTAGACGCTCTCATCTATTCTTTGTCTTTTCCAGTGGACAGGAATGACATTCGAAATGTCAATGTTTTCTAGGCGGCATTCCGAGATATCACGATGTCTAGCAATCTCAGTATTCGCCTTTTCTACCCTCATTTATATCCACATTATACAGAACAATTCACGCTTGTCACCTGGTCTTTAAGGAAGAATGGGTTGGCATTTGATATCGGTGCTCTTTAGAATAAAGCCTGCAGTAAGCAGAATTTCTAACTGAGCCGGTATAGTTTAGAGTCGCAGAATTCGTAATTCCAACTGCGGGCTATTAGGGCCGGTCGTCAGTGCGTATTCCCTCGCAATCGCTCTCAAACAAGTAACATGAAGTCAGGTGAAATCAATTTGCGACCTTGATGTACCCGTCATTGGGATATTTTGCGGAAACGTTTCTTTGTGGTCTCTCGAAGCGATCCAAGAAAGGATACTGAGCTCACGGGAAAAGGGAATGGCAGCCATAGATACAAGTGTGAAATTGGAGGGGGAAAGTAAACACTAGGTGTACAGCGTAAAGAAACCTGAATGCCCGAAACCTCCGTTCTCTTGGGGAAGATCGACCGCATCTACTGTCACGGTCGATCAACCTTCCGTAGTCTGAGTGGGTATTTTACACACGTACTTCCTATTTTGAGGCATTAGTGAAATATGCGTCGGCAGCTGGCATACCCAAGACCAGACCGACGGCAGCGCTCGCTGCGTTGCAGCAAACTTATGCAAAGGCAAAAAGTATATATTACATTGCAAATCATTACGAGCGCGACGGCTGTACCATTATCGTTTTTGAGACACGGTGCAGGGCTATTGAAACGCTGTTCATGTTACTTGATTGTTACACTGTGACTTCCACTTAGGATGAATGTGCACCTAGCTTAGGTTGTATTTCAGACTTAAACCTACTGTAGGTGATAGATAGGTTGAACGAGATTCAATCTAAGAAATGGCATGATTTTCATCCAATGCCATTCAACCTATTGTCGGTTCAAAATCACACAGTGAAATACCCCGGGCTATTTCAACCTACAGTCAGCCTACAGTTGGTTGAGCACAAAAAAGCTGTAAAGTTTAAACGTAGATTGAGAGACTAAAATATAACAAAGGGCGCTGGGCGGTTGCCGGTGGTGCCTATTGACCAATCTCAGGCTCATTGTCATCTTCAGCATTGAACACCGCCCGCGCTAAGCTCCCACTCCGATCAATAATTGCCCAATCCACACCAGGGGTCTCGCATGGAACTCGACCAACAAGCGCCTGAATGCTGGTAACGTCAATGAAGTCGAGAGCGCCGAAATTAGTGAAGAGGTGGATGTCTAGACTATCAAGTTCACGGTCAGCCTTTTCGAGCTTACAGTTCCGGATCGCTGCAAGGATGATAGGCTTCGATGGCTCCACTTTGGCGTAGGTGCAATCAGGTGAGAACCGGATGAGGAAAAGTCGTTCGAGTTGACCATAGAAGGTTTCAAGCTCGAAGACAGGGCGACGACTACGTTGATTAGCAAACTTGTCAACAAGCATTTGATACTAAAAAAGAGAGACTGTGTCAGTGTTTCGGTCGCATACCTGAGGAAAACACACACCCGCACAAACGTAGCATCACGTCGGTCTTCCGCACTCTTGACCAGCGCTGCCGCATGCATTGTGTCACCCTCCTCAGTGTCAACGCGCCGAACTTTTCCCCACTCCTCAATGACAGCGTCGTTCAGATGCTTGCGTATCGTTGGTAGCGGACCACTAAAGCGGGTAGCTAATGCTGCTGCGATGCTTTTCATAATGCCCTCCGAAAGATCTGGGCTATGGACACGTGGAGGAAGAAGAATACAGGACTTGTCTAGAATCCAATCAGGTATTAATGTTATCGTGTCAAAGTGAAAATCGTGGCTACTCACATGTTTCCTTATCTACAAATGTACCCTTTAAAACTTTTGACAGATCCTGAGGCGGTCTGAGAGCTAGCTCCTCTGTAAGGTTATAGAATGCCTTGATTTGGGTGAGTTGTGCATCTTCGAGAACATAACGATCAAGAGAGCCATAAGGATGTCGACGGGAACGGACTGCGCGCTTCAGCCGTCCACAGTACCGCTCCATGGGGAAGGCCCAGTAGCACCAAACTGGGCCCATGGCTCGGATACTGTCAGCAATGTGAAGCAGGGCATGAACCGTCAGTGGACAAGCAGCAGCGCGCTTTGCGTTGTCCTGATAATAAAGTCTATTGGTTAAATAAGTGAATTGAAACAACATTTAGAATAAGTACCACTTACTTTTCATATTCCTCAACCCACTCAATGAATCCTTCTCGCACAACCTCCACCTCGTCGTCACTAATCTCAAACTGGAGACAGATATTGAGAAGCTTCACAAGCTTCACAAAATGGCGGTAGTACTTCGGTTTTTCGAATCGATGTCGCAGGAGAACTGGACCAATGTAGAGTGTCCAGAATGACCAGGACTCCGCTGTGCATGCCGATCGGTCCTTCACAATATCGGGCACGCGGCAGCCATAGGCGGAAGGAATGAATGAACCAGATGTTGCTGTGCTGGCTCCGATCGATTCCCAAATGGCGTCCGACAGCTGATATGACTCTTTGCCATCATCGAGACCTTTGAAATTTCCCGTCCAGTGGAGAATAAGATTTGGGATGAGGTTTTCCCAGATCAAATGCATGAAGTCATATGGAAACGAGACCGGAAATGACAGCGAGTTAACGTAGGACAGCAAGGGAGTTCCTTTTATACCATACTGTTTGGCGAACCCATCTGCTTCAGCGGCTGATTGAGCGAGTTCAACTTTCCTGGCCTGCTCGAGAAGGGCTGTGTGTGTCCTCATTGGGAGGTTACGGGGGTCATATCGCTGAACTCGTTCCTTGTCTGCCCGCACTGCGGGATGGGGGGCTTGGTTGAGGGGCACATAGTGCGTCACGGACTTGGACCCAGGTATACGGATGCCTTTGATCTCGCACATACGACAGGGGCAGATGCCATTGTGTCCTTTCATGCGCATCACCATCGAGACAGCCGGGATGTCTCCGAAAACAGCGATGAGATAAGCACGAAGGACAAAGAATGCGGCAGTGAGAATGTCGAGAGCGCGGACACCCTGCATGAGGCGGAACAACTCCTGTAGAAAAGGATAGAGGAAGGAGTCGAAGTCTTTGGGTTTTTTTGGCCCAGGTATAACTCCAAGAGCGAGAATATGCTCAACATGAAATCGGATGTCGGGAGAGAGATTGTAGTTGAAAAGAATGAGAGGCCATGCCGTTTTCTTCCGCTTGTTAAATGGTGCAAATCCATCAGTGGAGAGACCGAGAGCCACATCGCGAGGGTCCGAGAAATATTTGTGAGAAAAAGTCTTGTGGTCCAGTTCGACGTTCGTCTCACAGAGAGTCTTGTGCTGTGCACCATCGAAGATATCCGATGACACACCATCCACTGGTTCGCGGTTGTGTCGATACTGCATGAGTGTTGCAATGCGTGTGTTAAGCGCAAAGTTCTGAAGGCGAGGAATGATGGGGATGTACGTGAAAATTTTGCGTGGCTTCTTCGTTCCGGGACGGTAGCGGCTCTCATTGCAAAAGGGACACTTGTCGAGAGCTGTGTTTGGGCCGACATAGCAGCCAACACGAATTTGGACAGCAGTCGTGAAATTGTGGCTTGTACGATGAGAGAAAGGCAACTCGAGAACGTAGGGCGGCCAAACCAGGAAGAGGCGGATCAGCCAGAAATGCATACGGAATGCTTGCATAGGCACCATCAGTGGTGAGGGTTTTATGCTTATATGCAAAGGCCCGACAAATCGCTCTGTCGTACGCATCCATTTTATCTGCTGGATTCAATAGAATATCAGACACATAACACGAAAGTATGACCAACAAAGTACCCACCAAGTTTGGCAGCATGCACAGCAAATGCCTCGCCCGTTCTATCAAGGTTCTCGAGGACATGCATTTCCTTCTCCAGTGCCTCCCAATCCACTATATCCGTCATCTCGTCATCGTCAGAATCAGGTTCTTCATCTTCGATGGGAATGCCCTCATCATCCACTTCTTCTTCCGAGTCAGACGCATCTTCGACAGTGGCTGCAAATGGTCGAGGTCGTACAGGCACATATGGTACCTCAACAGCCTGGTGTTCAGGTTGATCGTCAGATGCCTCGTCTTCGAAGAGCTGTCCAACATCAAGGACTGGGTCTTCCGCACCGAATTCCTCTTCTGCACGATCAGAGGTCGGAGAGTCGACACTCATCGAAGCTGTGAGAGAGCCTCGGTCATCCTCAGGCTCGTCACTGTCGGCATCAAGAAGTGCTCCAAGATTGAGTTTCTGTGTCGACCGAGCTGGATCTGGATTGGGAGGGGGGTAGGGGTGCGATAGCAGAGCACGTCGGTGACTCCTTTCAGCCTTGGCCGTGATCCAGCGCTTGCAGCAGGCGCAGAACACGAGGGAGTTTTCTGCAGGTGCCATGCTGGGGTCTGAGTGTGAAATGCACAGTTGGGAGGGCGACTAAGGCTGTTGAAGCCCACGTGATGGATGTTGATGACTCAGAGGTAAGTTGTCGCGTCGAGTCAAACCTCTCTCTGAAAATCCTCAACAATCACTACGAAAAATCTATATTCACGCTCTACGCAGGACAGAAGAACTCTATAGCATGGCTAACCAAAACAAGTCAGCCAAGAACACAGCAAAGAAAACTCGGGTGAGACCTACTACCAAGTCCGTAAATAAACCAGCCAGGGCAGGGGGAGCACGTCAACCTCTCAGGGATGGTGCTGCAGCTGTGAATGCCACCTCCAGCATGCGTGCAAGCACAGCTGCAGAGATAGATGATATTGATGGTGCGCGCCATAGATTTGCGATAATGTTCTGCACTAAGTTGCT